>CM061532.1:272466841-273066841 GCA_030545055.2 Neoaliturus tenellus
ATACCATATTTACACTTATGTACAATCCTAACTAAACGTCCAAGTGACGGTAGACTCTCCTAAGCTTCTCTCTCTTATTTCGCTTTTCCTTGTGGTTCTTCCAAGGTTTGTCTTCAGCTGAGGCTAGGGACATCATTGAACCAGAGACACTGCAAAAAGTTATTTTAATTACTGGTAACAAACATTCATTACATGTCAACATTCATTAAATGAATAAATTTTATTATTAAGAGACTTGAGTGCTTAAAAACTGTTATCCAAAATTGTTAAAGTTGTAAAATTAGGGCGGCTTGAACAAATGTTAGGTATCTTATAGACACACAAAAAAAGATTTTACTGATATTTCGTTCCTATGAGGGACTTCCTCAGAGGAGAGGAGAAAGCAACTCAAAGTAACAGTCACTTTCTGCTCTCCTCTAGATGTGCCCCATAGACACGAAATATTAGTAAAAATTGATTTTTTTATTAGTGTCTAAAAGCTGCTTGAATTTATTTTTTATATATGTTAGCGGATTTTTTTGCTGACTTTGCCTTCATCACATAGACTGTTGATTTGTGCGTGGATCGTATTAGACAAAGTAAGGGGGTGAGTCGCTACAGTACAAGGGGAATGGTACTGATAAAAGTCACTGGCAAAACTTGGATTCGAACCCTTGACATCACTGCCATGGACCGAAGTCCGGCGTACTAACCGCTACACCACCGACTCACCCAAATCTTTTTCTCATGTAAAGTAATAGAATCCTTTGTCCTATTTTATTTTGCAAACCTAATCAGCCCTAAGTTTTTTCTTGCAAACTGCAAAGCAACAAAATTCTTAGTTGGCTATTGAACTACAGCAATTGCTTATGACGTGGAACAAATTTGTAATTGATTTATTTACTAAAACTGACATATAAATTGGTAGCCAGAGGCAAGCACCAGGCCCGCAGATTGTGTATGACGCGCAATGCATAGGCGTGTCCACAGGTGGTGCCACTGGAGCCGCGGCACCACCACTAGATTGAGATTCGGTCTCTGTAAAACGTGATTTTAACGTATAGGAGGAACCGGGAAACATAAGATTATATTAGACATTCTATTTCACAACTAATTCATATAGTCCTTTGACAATTAAAATTTAGCTTTCATTTTCAAATATAATGTATTAAACTGACTTTCAATAAAAAATATAAAAAATTACCGCAAATACTTAAAATGAGCCATCAGCTCATAGCTACAAGCCGCATCGTCATTCCTACACCTGACAGATACGACTTTTAGGATAATAAGTTTAG
This sequence comes from Neoaliturus tenellus, assembly GCA_030545055.2. Classification (NCBI taxonomy): domain Eukaryota; kingdom Metazoa; phylum Arthropoda; class Insecta; order Hemiptera; family Cicadellidae; genus Neoaliturus; species Neoaliturus tenellus. The sequence goes on from CM061532.1 coordinate 272,468,119, forward strand.
GATGATAACCTTTCTTATGAAGATTTAACATGGGGAAGAAGTCAACTTTTTCAATCGTTTTGGACAGTTCGTCTGAGTCTCTCACTGGGCCAATTTACATTTTATAAAAACTCATTTTTTATATTGAAAGGTTTTGCTCACTTTAACTTTATCTTACTTTCTTAAGTAAAAAATGATGTTTCCAAGCCTTTGCAATGAATTTATTTTACATTTCAAACTGCTGATTGTTAACTTTTGAGGTATTTTGTCTAAATACAGTAGGAGAGCAAACGCTCAAGAAGGATTTCGTTTATTATAGTCAGTAGCTAAAAACGCATATAATTATAACTATCCTTTCAATGGAAAGAAAAAATAATATAGTATTATGCTGCTTAAACTACACAATTTTCATGTGAATTACGAACATCTCAATTTCAAGACGAAAACTTCCTAAAATGTGGATTTATTTGTATTTTTTAAAGGAGAGGGCTATCAAACGACAGGTTGATACTGGTAGATTCCAACACCAGAGGCGTATTAGGTACGGCAGCAACAAAATTGTCGACTTCAGACTCACAAATTATTTAGATTACAAACAAAAGCTATCTTCTGCTGTAAAAGAAATTAAGTATATGCTAATATGCTAGATAAATTACAGTACCGTTTTTTTATAATTTGTTATGATATTCAGATTACAACTGAATTTTCTATTTATCTATGATAGATTAATAAACGGGATTGATCCTGGGATCGTCGTTAATTAATCCCGATTCGTTCACACTTAAATGTTTTCTATCCTTATGCTTGAATGAAGGATAATTTCCCCTCCCCTTACAAACAACCAATTTGAAACAACAAATGCATTACTCATTCATTTCATATACCATACATACATAAATTTATATCATTAGTAAAGATTCAATTCTTCTGAGTTGGCACCACCACCACTGAAGTCCTGGACACGCCTATGGCGCAATGGGCCCAAGAGATATTTGTGCCCCCTCCTCCCTTGATATGCATCACAAAATAGAAATTTCTTCTGTCCCAAACAAATCTAAAACCTCAGTGCCCGTGGGGCCGGGTCCATTTACAAATTCGACACTGGTAAGCACACTGCAACAATTAATAGGCCAAGATCAGGTCGTTGGTGGCATCGTTCTGTCAATCCGAATTGATTGTTAATAAATTGATCGTTCTGTCAATCCGAATGAATTGAGGTTAAGTTGGTTCAACAGTGAGTTTAGGTAGCTTTCTGCAATACACATTTTATTGTTATATTATTTTATTCTGACCATAAATTTAAATAGTGAACAATAGTTTAAGTGTTTTTTTATAAAGTCTATACATAATCTTCAATCTACAAAGTCAATATTACCATTAAATAGTAAAAAGTGCTTTTTATAACCTAAATTACCATCAGTAATAAGACTTACCAGTGTTTTATTTATTTTCAACGGATTTTATTTAAAAGTATTTTAGTTCTTATGAATCACTGAAGCACAAATTAAGCACACTGTAGATAAACATTGAAAACTATTGTCACTTCAAGTGCAGATAAGAAATCAACAAACTGAAGATAGGTCAGCTCGGCCAGGCCTTGGCCAAGGACAAGGTAGATTGCATATCTCTTATCAGTTGTTTGAATAAGCTGTCGAACTTCTACTGACTTTTGTCATGCAAATAACTGATCTGATTGAATTAAGTGAATAAAGTGAATAAAAATGAATAAAGGTATATGTTATGAGACTACCAATGAAACTAATTGAGTTGACCAATTCGACAAATTTTCACATATAGTATAGGTCAACATTTATTAGAAATTAAATACATTAGTGTTAAAAAAAAACTGTGTTTCTCTTTAAAGTGGGAATAGTTTTCCTCTTGTGAATTTCTATTCATCTGCAAAAAATGGTAAAGGGTAAAAAATATCCATGTGGTGTCTGCGCAAAAAATATAAGTAAATGCAGCAAAGCAGTGCACTGCAAACCTGGATGTTTGGAATGGTTTCATTTCAAATGCATTGGTATTACCTCAGATGAATATCATAGCATAGCAAAATCAGAGACAACATGGAATTGTAATGATTGTCGAAGAGAAAAGGTAAATGCAATTGATAATGAAACCCGCTCAGTTGTAGATGTATTAGATATTGAAGAGGATATTAAAAATACAACTCTAATTACTACTGAAATTAATCACGATTTGGCCTTACAAGTAGAAAATCTCAGCATGATAATTAATACCCAACAAGAAGACCTACAAGAAGCTTATAAAGAAATATCTGAACTTAAGATTCACAAGACTAATTTAGAATCCATGGTGTTAAAAAAAGAAGAAGAGATTTTGGTTCTAAAAGGAAAAGTTTCAGAATTAGAGGAGAGTTTACACAAAATGAACACAAAAAATAAAAGTATTAATGAATTGTTTGACTACACTGGAATAAGGAGGCAACATAATCTAAGTTCATTATCATCGCTTCCACAAAGTACGCCAGTACAAAGCATGATACACAGTGGATGTCAGACTAATGAAGAAAAGAAAAAAGGTAGTAACAGTCGAGTATTATACTCTGACTCAATAAAGAAAAAAAACAAGACTTTGTCTGGACCTGTAATTAAAAATTCAGAACATAGTTTTATGTCTACAAATAGATTTGCGCCATTAGCAGTGGATAACACAGAAGACAAAGAAGAAGTACAGGAGAATAATATAGTCAAGGAGTTACCCAAGAAAGCCTTGCAAAAGACTAAAAATAAAGAAGTCAAGAAAAAAATTACCATCTGTGCTGACAGCCATGGACGCAACTTGGCTTACATGATTAATGCTGCACAAGAACGTTATGAAGCGGTAGGCTTTGTTAGGCCAGGTGCATGTTCTGATGATGTGTTGAACAGTGGCAACATAAAAAAAGAACACTTTAAAAAAGAAGAAGTTTGTGTAATAATCGTGGGGACCAATGATGTATCAAAGAATGAAGGTGCTGAAGCTATTAAAAATATAAAAAACACTTTAGACCACCTAAATGAAACAAAGTTTGTTGTCGTTGGTCTACCAAGCAGGTACGATCTAGTGGAGTGGTCCTGTGTCAATGAAGAGGTGAAGAAAACTAATGAAGCTTTGTCAAAAATATGTAAAGAAAGTAAGACTGTGGCATTCATCGATGTAAGTGGTTTACCAAGGGATCTACATACAAAACATGGACTCCACCTAAATTATAGGGGAAAACAGTGGTTAGCTGAAAAAGTATGTTTTGCGGTCGATACTCTGACAGAACTTGTTGAAGAACAGACACAGGAAGATAAAAATTCAATAAGTGCTGAAGGACATTCCAGTAATTTGGGAAACGACAAAAGACAGGAGAAGCAGAAGCCACATTGAAATCAGTAGATCAGCTAACTGAACACTATGGTATTGTAGAACACTTACATTTTGACAGCAATACTGATAAGTCTAGGTTTATTTCAAATGTAGCTTTAGGTAGTGACAGTGGTGGCAGTGTGCAACTGAATTTGATGCATTTTAACATTAGATCAATAAGAAAAAAATTAGGAATGTTAGAGGTAATAATCAAAGAGTATAATTGCAATGTTGTATGTTTAAATGAGCACTGGCTAAATTATGATGAAAGACTTTTGTATATCCCTTCAGATTTTGTATTGGGAGACATGTACTGCAGGGAAGATAATTATGGAGGTGGGGGTAGCTCAATTTATATTAGGGAAGGCCTGCCTTTTGAAAAATTAGACGTAACATCTTTCTGTGTGCGTGATATTTTTGAAGTATCTGCAATTATTTTGACTAAATGTAAATCAGTAATTGTTAGTGTATATCGTATACCGCAAAGTAATGTAAATTTATTTTTAAGTAGCTTAGATAAATTTTTAGACCAATTAACAAGAAAGTATAATAAAAAAGAAAACATAATTATTTCAGGAGATTTCAATATTAACATTTTAGAGGTAAACTCTGAGTCTCAACATTTTTTAAATATATTAAGATCTTATAATTTGTATTGCTTGAATAATAAGCCAACTAGAGATCTAGCATGTTTGGATAACGTAGCAACAAACATTCAGAATGATAAAATGAAATGTATGGTGTTCAAAACCGGTATGTCAGACCACCATTGTTTGGTGAGCCAGATAAATAGCAATCTTTCACCGACTATAACCCACAGAGAAACAACCTATGAAGTGAGAGATGTATCTCCAAATGCTATAAGGCTTTTTAAATATAACCTTTCTAAAGTAAAATGGGAATGTACTTTAGATAATACTACGGCTGAATTAGTTTTTAACTCATTTATAGAAGAACTAAGTGGCATATACAATGAGAGCTGTCCTATCAAAATAAAGAAAGCAAAACCTTTTCAAAAAGGTGAAGTGAAACTTAACTGGTACAATAATGAGTTAAAGGTAATCAAAGAGAGGGTTATATTTCTATATGATATTTATATTGGGTGTGTAGATAAGGAAAAGAAAGAACATCTGAAAGGTTTGTATAAAAAAGAAAACAACTATTATAGATATAAAATTAAAGAAGCTAAAATGAAAGCCAATGAAAATTATATTAAATCGTCTCCTAATCAATGTAAGGCAGCTTGGAAGGTAATAAGAGCAGAATCTGGGAAAAAAGACAATGTTGTAATTTCTGAAGTAAGATCTAGTGATTTTAATGAGTATTTCATAGATGCCCCAGAAAAAATTCACAAAAATGCCACAATCAATGAATCTGAAGCCCTAAATTACTTAAACAACCTTCTAAGAAATACTGTGAACGAAAATCAAAGAAACCGATTGTACTGGAATAAAATTACAAAACATGAGATAAAGAGATTAGTACAAAATCTAAACAACTCGAATAGTAAGGATTTTTATGGTTTTTCAAATAAAGTTATAAAAGAAATTATTGATCTGATACTTGACCCACTGCATGCATTGTTTAACAAGATTCTTAGAGAGGGTGTTTTTCCTAGCTCTATGAAAATAACCAAAGTTATCCCCATATATAAAAAAGGCTCAAAAAAAGATCCATCAAGCTATCGCCCAATATCACTTGTTCCCATATTTAGTAAGATTTTAGAGAAGTGTATCCAGAAACAAATGTTAAATTTCTTTGATAAAAATAATCTACTTTGTCCACAGCAGTATGGGTTTTTACCAGGACTAAGTACAGTAAAAGCTGTTGAGCATGTAATTGGAGAAGTTTTTGGATGGTTTAGAGAATAAAATTACTACAAATGCTACGTTAATTGACCTGACAAAAGCCTTTGATTGCATACCACATCAAATTTTAATTAGAAAGTTAGAAAGGTATGGCGTTCAAGGATCTGAGCTTAATTTAATAGCAACATACCTCCAGAATAGAGAACAGATGGTAGTACAAAATAATGATACGTCAGATACTAGAATAATTAGATATGGAGTACCGCAAGGCTCAGTGTTAGGACCATTCCTATTTGTAATTGCAGTGAATGATTTTTCAGTAAATATGCCTTGTAAATCCATTTTATATGCAGATGACACTACCTTGCTTCAGGTCGGAAAAAATGTAGAAAGTGTGGAAATAATGCAGCAAGAAGTAATGAAACAAGCATGTAACTGGTTTTCAGCAAACTCCTTAAAAGTAAATGACAGCAAAACAGAGAGTATAATTTTTTCAATGGATAAATCATTTAAAACAGAGAGCTCTGTCAAATTACTCGGAATTTATATAGACAATAAATTAAGATGGGAAGAACATATTCAACATCTCTGTAACACACTGGCCAGGGTAAATTTTTTACTTAGAAAACTTCGAGAGAATGTAAGCCAGGACATGCTGATTAATGCCTACTATGCCTTTTTCAACTCACATCTTACTTACGGTATTACTTTATGGGGGAATAGTGCTTTCTCAGACCAAGTTCTAATTTGGCAAAAAAGAGCTATAAGAACTATGAAAAACTTAAGACAAAGAGATTCATGCAAAGATCTATTTAAGGAGATGGGCATAATGACTGTTCCGTGCTTGTACATATTTAACTGCCTCTTAAAAGTAAAGGAAAACATACAAAAGTATAACTTAAGATCAGACTTTCATTCCTACAATACTAGGCAAGGCTACAAATTAGAGATAAGAAGGGTAAGACTTGAAAAAACAAACAAAAGCTCAGACTGCATGGAGGTGAGAATTTTTAATAAACTGCCAAAAAAAGCTCAATATGTAGAAATAAATAAATTTAAGAGGGTAATGGAGAAATGGCTGAAGGAAATGGCTTTTTATTCAATCAATGCTTACCTTCAGTGTAACATGAGTGATCTGGAAATTTTATTTATGTAAAGTCATAGTATTATGTTTTCTTCTGTCGATGTTTTTGGTAAATGTCATAATGACCTTTTGTGTGATTTCGCTTGGTTTTAAATTGTAATTTTAGATGTTTTGTCAAGATTTTAAAAGTGAAATTGTTTTTAAAATATTGTGTTAAGTTAAATTTTAAATTTTATTTTAGATTTTTTGTGAAGTTTCTAATTTTAAATTGTTATTTTAAATGTTCTGTTAAGTTTTCATATTTTAGATGTTCTGTTAAGTTTTCAATCTTTAAATTGTTATTTACATATTTTGTAGCTTATTTTTATTAGGTTTTCAAAAAACTTTAGTTGTTAATACTATATATATTTTTTTAGTGTTTAAGTCAAATAACTCTTTCAACGGATGACGTCTGAATTTTTGCACACTGCTCACCTTTGATTTGTTAATTAAGTTGGATGTTTTTAACTTAGTTAGTTTTCATGTGAACTTTTATTGTTATATTTATTTACTGACAATGTCCAATGCATCAACTTTGTATGCCTTATGACTAATAAAAATCTTGAATCTTGAATCTTGAATCCATGTCACAGTTTATTTGCTGGGTGAATAACTTTTGAAAATATATTTTACATACTTAGCAATAACATTCTTAACTGCTGCAGTGAGTTGTGAATTGGACCAAATATGTAAAGCAGGCTGGTGTCATGATCACGGGGGCAAAGATGTATTTGTTGATATCTGCATAGACATGTTTTTTACCTGTTAGTGCCAGATCCCGGTCCAACTTTCACGATACCCTTGGCGTGAGCCCCAAGTGATGCCTTCTTGAAGAACACCCTGTCAAGGTCGTCTCCTGACACCTTGTTTACCTGAGCAGATCAAGCATGTTAGGCAAGCATATGACTAGCATGATTATAAAAATAACTTAATTCATAAATGTAACAATTTCTAAAATATTAGTAGGCTATCTTTGGTTTGATCAAAGATTGCAATCCTTGATTCGTAGATAAAAAAAGTTAGGTACCGTTTTAAGCTAAAACTCAGTCTTATCATCAGCCAGCAAAATTACATTATTTTTAGTTAATAAGAAAAAATCTTGCCATTTGACTCGATTATTGTATACTTTGTATATAAGCCTATCTATGAATAAAAAAGTTTGAATTGAATTGAGTATCAAGCAAATTTAAATCTGTTTTTAGGGAAAAAGTGAAATCAGCAGTAACACACCAACATAAATAGACTTCTCTTTGAGTGGTACGTAGGCCTAGTATTTTAAACCGACTAAAGCCGCTGGAACCTAACGTCACGCACACGATGTACCAGTTGAAGATGATAAGAAAATTAGAACTACCATTCCCTGACATTCAAACCATATTTTGATGCATTATGAATTTGTTAATGTAATGATATGTTTTTGGAGAAGTTAATTTCAGCATAGCACTGCAGAGAAAACTCCAAACTTTCGCTGTACCGCAACTTTAGATGTACTCTATTAAATTCAAACTAAGCTAAACATTCAGTGATGACTGAACGCACCCTTATGGCTCTCTGGGCAGCTTCGGTCATTGGCGCAACGTGTTTCCGAGAGACAGTAAACGTGTGGTAGCTCTCCTGGTCCACACCAGGGGGCGCATGGCAAAACAGCAGCTTGCCATTGAGGAAATCCTTCAAGATGTAGCGGGAAGAACGAGGGTTGTCGGGCTGGCCGTTTTGTGTCATGAACCCTCGGGAATCTACAAGAGACAAAAAGGAAAAAAAAATACTCTTTTAAGATCTTTATTAGTCTTTAAGTAATGCATTGCTGGTTTATGTAAACGTTATGTGAAAATAAACTATTGACTATTGACTATAAGTTTATTCAAGTGAGAAATTTTCAATTTATAGGGGTGGTATAAATAACGGAAAATCTGAGATGAAAACCTGTTGCATTGTGCTGGTACAAGAACATATTTAACATGTAAGACAGTGGAAAGAAGAATAAGTTTCTTAAAATGTAATCGAAGCACTGCTTCACAGTAGCTCTTGACTCAGACAAAATAAAAATTCGGTGGCTAGGAAAACCCAGCCTAAGTCAGTTTTAGTGAGTGATTCTATGGGTATATGCTAGTGAGTGAGTATATGCTATTTACCCTCCGATTGTGTTTCACAGAGTTTCATAAGTTTTTACCTGTTGTAACATTTTTAAAGACCTTATATAAATTGGATTCTTTTATTCATTCAAAAATATAATAAAGCATCTCCTCACATCCGTAGGCGTTGAGCAGCTCCTCAGCGGTGGGTGGCCGGTCTGGCTCCTCCCCCTCCAGTGGCCGTGGGATCATGAGGCTGTAGTGGGCCTCCAGCACGTTACGGGGAATCAGCGAACACAACAGGTTGACAGGCGGCACGTGGTCCTGCAATCCATGGTCACAAATAAAAAAAGTAGACTAAATTTAACGAGAAACATGTTTTTAGTTACTGAGCTAAACAATACTATTCGCACAAACTTTTTACCAGTTCTTATGAATGTATCGGAAAATTATTTTATATGAAGTAAATAGCAGAAAAGAAGATCATTTCAATTGAAAAGAAAATATTAAGAAAACTACACCATTTGGTTGAGGAAAGACGATGGTCTATTACAGGGTGTCCACAGAAAAATTTAATTAATTTCTCTGACTTACCATGACTTTTTGTGACCCTTTACCATAAATTTCTGTAACTTATTTACGAAAAATTTTAATTCAACAGTCACACAAAAATATTACTGCCTAGGGAAGTTTGGTCACTGCAAATAATAAAATATGTATAAACATAATATTATTTATTTAATTATTATAATATTATTACCCTTGTATTACATAAGAGTGATTAATTTGTCAAAATTATGGTGTTCAAAATAAGTTTCTTGATTAAAATTTCTCGCATCTGGTGTACAAAGCACTCTGTACAAAATGTAGCTACATCTATTCATGATGTTGACACCAACATATTTTTCTTAGAAAAAAATATATATGTTGCTGGCTGGGAGTTTTTAGCCATGTTGTTAGGAATGTTTTAGCCAACATACATTTTATATTATTAGGTCCTTTAGTATGTGATATTACAGTTTGCTTTACCCTAGTTACTGAATTTTAAGGGCTAGTAACACTCTTTACAAGAAGCCAAAGTTGTATTACTAGTTGCACCAATCACTAAATCGAGGAAATATTTTTGCGTCAAACCACAGTGTATAAATTTACTCTGTTTAGTAGCCTCTGCTAACAACTAGACAATATTTGATAATAGAACAATATATAAAAATTAATAACTTAAAATATTCCAAGCAGAAATCTATAATTGTGCTTTTGTAAAAACTCACGAAAAAGTGCTATTTCTCCCTGGCTTTTCCTGACTATCCAGAATGTGGACACCCTGTATTAATAAAATATTAAAGCATAGCTGCAAGACTGTTGGTAGAGTGAGTAACATTTTACTTAGCCTAGTTTCCCTACCTTCATCTGGTCGACAGGCAATATTCCGCTGAGGACCATCTCGGCCTTGGTGGAAACAAAACTCGGCATCACCAGTCCGGGACAGTCGCACAGCATCAGTTCTGCGTCCACGTACAGTGTCTGCAATCGAGCGATTCAACTAATAAATAATTAATTAATAATTTGGGTGATTTGTATTAAGGTATAATACAATCTTACTTGTATTCAGTCGAAACACTGCTAAATGAATTAGGATGTAGTACTTTATTACACTAAATAATAAAAGTAAAATATTTTACAACTTTTAATTACTCAAAATTTTTATGTCACATCAATAACGGAATTGGCCTAGCATTAAATGACTTGAAAACCACTATCACTACTGCTTTTGTGGCCATTTTTATGTGCTTTAGTAGTAGGAGCATACGGTTTTGATAAACACGGTTCAACTGTTGACAGTCGATATTGCCAGGTCTGGTCAGGTAAACGTCGGGAGTAATATTGGCTCCGGATTCTTACATTCCCAAAGTTTGACAATGTCTGCAATTACCTCATAGACAGCACAATCATGTCTTAACTCTTTGACAAGTAAGGTATTTTTATGGAAAATGAGAATGGCCATTCTGGAACGGCTAATATCTCAAAATTTAAAAAAAAGTAGTATAAAATTCCAGGGACCGTTTTGGGTATTTAATTTTTTATAAGCAGTTATTTAGTAGAAATCATATTTGAATGACTGTGTAATAAGTTCAAAATAAAAATAACCTGCTATTTAACCTACTAATAGGTGTTATTCATGTTATGATAGTGAGAAGTGCAAGGGATGCACCTGCTAATAGCAGTAAGTAAGGAAAGTGGCGTATCAGCGTTGTTAAACTACACTCTCACCACCTGCTGCACTAGCATCGTAACTTGACACTAGTCATAGGAACTTACACTGTTAAAAACACGCTTTCATTCAGTGCTTTAGTGGTAGTATTTTACATTAAAATGTGAAAAAATTATCAAAATAGCCAGACTTCTTAGAAGTGAAGAAATCAGGGATAAAAATTTCCACTTTATTACTTTTGATACTGCCTTTAAAGTTTTTTACAAGTGAAAAATAAAGATTTGTGAGAAATACAAAGAAATATCCTTACTCCTTTGAGCCACTTGAATGTTAAAACAGTCTGCATAGGAGAATGGACGTGCAGGATAGTTCTAGTTTATATTCCTGGAAGGGATAATCATTCTGGATCATTTGAGATAATTTTAAGATTTGGAAACCCACCTGGAAGTGCTTGGTCTTGCCGGGAGTAGCTGAAACGGACACCTTCTTGTTCTGCAATATAGAGTTGATCGTGGAGCTTTTGCCCACATTGGGGTAGCCGACCAGTCCGATGGTGGTGACGTGTTCCATCATGCGCGGCGCATCGGCAGGTATCAGCTGCTTGAACAGAGAGATCAGCTCCTCTCGCCCCAACAGTCTGGATGAGTTCTTACCTGGGAGCATGGAAACAAATTGATGAATCACACTATCTAAATGAATTGCATTCCAGATTTATCAATCGAGCTACTATCAGAAATTTAAAAGCAAGGCTAGAACCCATTGGATGAATATGGAAAGAAATGCTAACCCCATAGATATGAGACATTTGACAAAAATTTGCAAGTAATAAATGTGTGCAAAAAAGGTAAATTAATGAACCATCTAGAAGAATCTAGCATCCAGAGGGCTATAAAGGAAGACAAGGACAACGTTGTAAATGGACAAAAGTATTTCCAATCAAACAATCTATGACAGAGCGGTCGAGATTGTTAACAAGCAGGGAGGCATCAGCTGTGATAACAGATAACCTAAGTCAAGGCCACTGTGCTGCTCTCTCCTCCATCCAAGTAGTCTACTGGAGATCACCGTGGCCACATCAACCACTGTGTTGGTTTTGTATTTTTGACTGACCGTGTAAAATGTGTACTGTGTTTGAATTCGGTGCTTTTTTGTAAACTCCAATGCAACCCAACGAGATGAAATTTTTGTACACTCCAAGACAACCCAACGAGATGAAATTATTTTAAACTCAATACAGTACTTTGAAAACTGTTTTTAATTTGAAGATGAGGACACAGTCTTTGAAACAGCTATAACCAACAGTGAAAATTACACTTAGGTTGTCGACTAAAAGGTAAATTAACCTATTGTTTATTCAATAAATGATTTGTCAGCAAATTAATAGATTGACTTGCTGGCCACAGGCAACCGAGGAAAGATCTCTAAATGATTGGATTAAACCATTCCCATAAATGCAGATTATGTTTAACAGGGTGAAATCCTCCAATTGTTTGTGGCTTGTTTACTGTCTACTACCCAGAACCCATCGGACTTCTTCTCATTTGGTAAATGGACATTGTACATTTCTTGTTGAAGGTAAATGAAGACAGCAAAAATAAGGCAACGGGTCTACACAAGCGAGTAGAATTTGTTTAAAACCCTAAACTTCCATGCACCTAAATGTATAAAACAAAAAATTCTGCAAGATGCTCTAATTGAGATTTAATTCATACGACTATATATATATATATATATATATATATATATATATATATATATATATATATATATATATATATATATATATATATATACAGTCTTACTTGTATATATATATATATATATATACAAGTAAATATATATATATATATATATTAATATATATATATTATTAATATATAATATATAATTTTTGTTTTGTAATTTTGTATTTGATGCCGAAGAAGCGATTTGCAAAATATATTCATCTAATTTCCGTTTTGTAAGTTGATGGTTTTATACATTTATTAGCCTATAGGCAGTGAAACATAATGAATATATATATATATATATAAACACTGAAAATTACCTTGAAACCTTGTGTTTTCATCTTCTCCCCCAATTATTTCTTCCTCGTCATCTGTTTCATATTCACTATCATCTTCATCCACTGGTTCTTCTTCCTCTTCAATCTAAAAGAAAATTTGATAAAAATCCATACATTGTGTTATAGTTATGAGTTTTGAGGAAATGGTTAGAAGAAGAGGGCCTTTTTTTAAGAACACCTTCTTATAAGTTTTTTTTTTTTTTTTTTTTTTTTTTTTTTTTTTTTTTTTTTTTTTTTTTATGAAGGTAAGAAATTAGGCCTATATATTTTAACTTTAAATTATTACTTTATTACCATTTAATTTCTTTGACTATAGAAGAGAGTAAGGATTAAAAAAAAGTTTAATAAGTTCGAAAATATAATTAAGTTGTTAACTGTATATAACTTAATGTCGTTTACTGAAAATACAAAGGGACACTTAATAATAAAAAAAATTTGGCCAAATATCCTCAATGATAAAACAACCCAAAACCAAAATTAAAATAGAATAAAAAAAACTGATGAGCACCGGTAGTTAATTTTCTTATAAAAATTATTCCATTTTAAATCTTTCCTTGAAGGAACAAGTTTTACCGAAATTTCTACAACCTTTGCCTGATGAATGCAAGAGAAGCACCAAAAAAAAGCTTTAAAAACAACTAGATAACTGGCTTCTGAACTTGACATTTTATAACATTGAATAATTTGTTAACTGGAAATACAATCTTCGGTATTACATGTAAATCTCCTTGTATACATTTTTTTACAAATATTCAGTACTCAAAGCTCATGAATAAAAATGTTGTGTATATTGAAACCCAAAAATTTTCAATTTCCATACACTCCTTACCTCTCCGTCACTCTCCGGCTCCTCCGGGATGCTGTCTTCCGCGGCCATAGTTGCAGAGAAGAATGCGACGCGGGTCTGACAGCTGTCAAAGTGCCTCGCCCACGCTCGACGCTGCGCTCTCGTCAGGAAGTCGGCCTTGTTGAGGATCAGAAGATTCAGCTTGTTGGCATCCACTTCCTTGACATAGCGCTCCAGGTCCTCGCACCGAAACAACAACGGGTTCCTAGCATCCAGGATTTGAGCCACCACGTCACTGTTACCGGTACAAAATTACAAAAATCATTAGGTATATTTATAGTCATTCCACCTATCTGGAATAGAATATTGCAATAGAATTGGTCACATACAGTACGACATAATATTTGGTAGGCCTTCAGGACAAAATGGCTGGCATTTTCATTAATTTAATTCACTTCAAGAATTATTACTACAGGAGTGGTTATGACTAAAGTGCTTAAAACTAATATCACAGCATTTTACATATAGCCTACAGAAATTTACAAGCCTGGCAAAAAAAAAAAAAATTGAAATTTACTGCAAAATTAATATATTTGTAAAGACATAAAAAATCATAATAGCACAATCACAGATAAGACAGTGGTACCATAACTTTTCTTAAATAAACAAACAGAGAAGTATCAGTAAGTAAATGGTTTTTTATGTATTTTTTTATTTAAATTTTATTTCCACACAAGATTTATTTTTTTAGAGTGCCACTAACACTTCCATTATTGTATTATTGTGCGATTTCTTGGAAAAACTTATTCAAACCAATACAGTTTGTAATAGGTGCTAACTGTTGGGTTAAATAGGCAAAAATTGTATTTAACAATTTGTGACTAAGTTTAATTAAATTTTATTATAAAAAAACTTAAGAGAAGAATTACCTCCTTTCAACAACCCGCCATAGTTGTCGCCAGAAATCCAAGTTCTTTTCATACGGAGTAAGTAGCAAGTCTTCAGTTTCTTGTAATGTCGCTAGTTTCCGCCTCCACTCCAAAAACTCTGCTTTTTCATTGGTTTGCAATTCCTCATGTGTCATATTTTTGTCCCATTTGGGCCTAAAACCATTAAACTTATTTGTTAAGCGAAGAACAAATCAGTTGTGTTTCTCAAAATAGTTTAGAGGGTTAGACAATATAATACTCTGGCAAGAAAAACTTTATTTCCCTCTTTCTTATATTGTGAGAGGCATGGAACTGGCTCAAACTTAAGAATATAGATTGTATTACCTTTTTCCGTTAGCAGTTCTAAACTTGAAACATCACACTTATGTTGACATATGTGTCGGTTTAACTAAACCATTATAAAAACACAGTACATTTGCAGATCCAAATGGTTGTTGTCAAAAGTTAAAATACCATTTGGATCTGCAAGTGTACTGTGTTTTGATAATGGTTTAGTTAAACCGAAACATATGTCAACATAAGTGTGATGTTTCAAGTTTAGAACTGCTGACGGAAAAAGGTAATACAAACTATATTCTTATAATATTGCAGTTCTGGGGCTAGACAAAATGAATTTTAAAACAAACATGATTCATAAAGGATTAAAAAATTAAGTAGGCCTCAGCATAAAGATGAACATTTTCTGAAAAAGACAAACAAACCTTCGAGGAATCTTCAACATCTTCTTTAAATCAGAGTGTTTCTTTTCTACTTTGTTCTTTTCATCAGCAGAGAGAAGTCCAACTCCAACGGCAGGATTTACAAACTTTATGTTTAATTTCTCTGCCTGTAAAAGATAGTTAACTATTGAATTTTTATCAACTGACAGTTTTACATTAAAATTTGGTATCAGAATTTATTATTCAATTATCCCCTAAGATTAACATTGAAGCTTTGAAAGCCTGTGGGGCGTAGCCCTAAAATGGCTATGTGAATCATAATGGTATTCTGCTCATCTACAGGACGGTACCTTTCTCACGGTATGCACAGATTTCTCCTATGATGAGCACAAGCTGAGAAAAAAGCAGGAAAATAAACATACTTGCCTGTTAATTTAAATCTAGTCTACTTAATGCTTGAAATTGAGCAATTTATTTTGATACAGTACAAAAGTAACATTTAGTTCTAAATCAACGACATCCAACAAATCCAATATTGTGAATATCAGTAATCACTAACAGAGACACCATATTTACATTTATTTAGCTGTACATTATTAACTATATATTAATAGTCAAGCATGTTTCGTATCCTTTTTTTTTCTCAGCTTGTGTGCATCGTAGGATAAATCCGCGCATACCGTTAGAAAGGTATAGTCCTGAAGATGAGCAGAATCCTATTCTAATTCACATCAGACTACAGGGCTGCACCCCACGGACTTTCAAAGTTCCAAATGTTATCTAATCTTATGGAGGAAGGAGAATTGATTGAATCATTAAACAGTTGTTTTAAAAACGACTGCTAGAAAAACAGGAAGAACAGATCCTTTAGTAGTTATAAAATGTCTTTATACTTGTTGGGTCAGATCAACTCAAATGGTGGTCGAATTTCGATCAGGAGGCGATCTCTTGTATGTTTAAATGTTCAACCCAAACCCAATGTTATTCTAATGGTAAAATTTCAAATTTTATTTGTGTACAGCGCCCTTGTTTTATGTCCGATTTTCATCAATTTTTTTTGGAAACACCTACAGACCAAGCCCTATTCAACGACACCAAAAACTTGAATATCGGTTGAAAGTTGTAGGAGGAGTTTTCAACACAAAAAACCCCTTAGCGTATTAAATAAGTATAGGTTTTGTTAAAAATATTTAATGGTGACCCTCCAAAATTGAACAAAAGCCCTGTAATTTTTTTTAAGTCACCACTCGCTTTTTGAGGAATTCTTTAAGGTCTGGATTAATTGTTGCGCACCACCTCTTGATGAGTGAGGTTTTAACCGGGTTTCATCAAGTGCTTGTGTTTAGTTCATTTGACAAAGACATAGAATATTAAGGGGGGTGTTGGACTTGAATATTAAGGGAGGCCACCAACTGCTTTTTATGAATGGGTTAACCCATTACTAGTTAGGCAGGGCTACCAACCAAAAAGTTATAAATGATTGCATAAAACAAAATTGAGAAAAGAACAAGAATTTGTCCACTAAGGGAATTCTTTGCTCTTTGAAAAATTTCTCTCAAGAGGGTTTTTTTTTGTTTTTTGTTTGTTTTGTTTTTGGGTGTATTCATGCCAGTGGCATTCTTTAAAGGTTTGACGGGGAACGGTCCAAACCCCAGTCTTGTTACTGTCTAATATCGACCAGTTGTTAGACAGCATTATTAATTAATTGTCCAATGACAATGGCAACTGGGTCCGGAATCGAACCTTTAAAAAGCTACCGACTTTTCTCAGGATTAAACTGGCAACCTTTGGGTTCAAAGGCGAGCACTATAAACACTCAGCTCCCCCGCCTATAGGGTTAATAGCCTGCTAACACACTCACCATATAATTACTAAGGGGTCCATGTGCAAATTGCGCATTTTGTAACATATTTCTTTCTGTTTGTGAGAAACTGACCTTCAGTACAATTATATAATTCAAAAAAATATATATGACTTTAATCTGAATGTTTGAACAATATTTATGTTTATTATGCAGTGACACTCAATTTATTTTTATTTACAAAGTGATTTTAAAATTCATCTGAAGGTAATCAGCTGTTATCTGTTAAGTTACAATTCACAGTTAAATTATTATAATGAAAGTTTACCAATTTTTAAAAGTGCCCTCTAGTAATAAATCAATGGCTAGGGGGACGAAGCCCAAAACTAAATGACCTTTTTAATCACCATTCACATACACGCTAGATAATAAGCTTTAACACGTTGAGTGCGGCATGTATCCGATAGGATACAAAGGCGTACCTTCCTGGGTGCAGATGTGTCCGATCGGTTACATATGACAATGTCAAGGGATTGCGACTGCTTCTCCCCTAGCGTTTGAGAAGGAAACACATATTGTGTATTAGCGTGTAGGTAAGGGTATTGAGTTTTTAGATTAATTGTGATTTGTACATATTCTACAGGTTTTTAATTTCGCGCTATCGTTTTAGGAATGTAAATATAGTTCAGCGTGGGGGTTGAGTTTTGGCATTTTATGTACAGCAGCGAACGTGTTAAAATGACACCTCAATCTTACATTATTAAGTAGGTTGAGAAAGATTATTAAGAGATGTAACAGACAAAAACCCCTTATAGAATTAAGAAGACAGGTATAAGAAATCCCATCAATAGCCTATTTTTGAAAAATGAATCTGATTTCTTCTGTTTTCAACAGTGGAAGGCCTTTCTTGGAAAGAACACCTTTTAAAAGAAGAGTTTTGCATATTTTTAAAATTGTTTTACAAGTTTTGTTGATTATGAAAGTCATAATATAATTTATACGTTACCATTCACTGGGAAGATCTTTTACCTGGAACTCTGTCCCTGCTAATTCAGCGGTTGATAAAAACTCCTGGAATGAACTCTCCTCTGTGACAGACTGCAGATTCAATCGTCCCCAATCGTACCCATCATTCAACTCTGAGGTATGCAGCTGAAAACAAAAACACTTGAATAAGCAACAATTAGAGCACAATACTCTTTTGACTCTCAAGATTTCTTTTAAAAAGTAGCCTATTTTGAAGGAATTACGTACAAACTTAGAAACTTAACGCAAAATCCATACCGTTGATAATAACACACAGTCCTCGTACCGGCGAAACATCTTTCAAATGTCTGACTTATCAACTCTGGGTAAATTCTGCGTCTACCATGGTTGTAATGGGTAACCGGGAATCAGGGTTTGATTCCAGAGAGGGAGCCTGAGAAACAGCTAGACCACATGTAGACCTAAAGTAAAATCATTTAATCTAGCAACAATATTTGAGATCTACAACATATATGTACGGTTAAGTAAGAATGGTTTGGATATTTTAGAGTTAAACTTTCTCGTATCTGTATGACTCTAAATAGTAACTTACTTATGGGTACCCTTTACTGGGTTTCAAAGGCTAACCTTGATCAATCAACACTCTTTTAACCATTACTTTCTTATTACCTGTCAGTTGAAATGCACATTTTGCTACTTTAATGTGTTGTCATCTCCAAACAATTTGGCTTCAGGCAAAAAAAGTCAACCAGTTCTGGGCTTATTCAGTTTGTCGAGGACTGCATCGACACTGATGGACGGCGGGGGCAGCGTGGTCCGATGCTTCGCTGACAGAGTTCTTACAACCATATCTTGACAAATTTCAAGGACTTTTCAAGGACTTTTTAAGGACCTTCCATGGTTTTTAAGGACCACGAGAAGTAACTATATTTTCATTGATTGCTACAATTTTGTTGTTTAAAAAAGAATGGTAGGTTTATCCAGAATGGACATTGGACCTTACACAAGTTTAAAATTTGAATGCCCGAAAATTTAAATAATTAAATTGAGAGTAAATGAAAATGTGAGTGATTAACATCATTGTCAAAGTTATGCCTCACAGTTTATAAAGAGGTGACAAATTAAGGAACGTCATTGCTCAGGCCTATGTTTGAACCAGATTTTTTATTCACTAACTAATGAGTTATTTAACCGTAAAACTTAGAAAAGAGTAATTTTTACACAATGATCAGTAAAGTCTTCTTTTAAGTGATGTGTTTTTTTAAAACCCCCAAAAAATTGTGGCTTGTGTAATTAACACATACTAAATACAAACAATACCAAAAGAAAGTAATTCTAATTTGTTTCTAAATTGTTGGTTTTTATTTCACGGTGTCCATTACAGCTGTCTAGAATGCAGCTGCAGTATATATTATATGCTTCAGTTAGCTTTAAAATAGGCCTATTTATACAAAAAACTTAAAATTTGAAGCAATGTGAAAAATTTCATAGTACTCAAGGAAACAATACCAACATTCCCACAAAATTCAAGGACTTTTCAAGGACCATACAAAAAATTATGAAATTTCAGTACTTTTCAAGGCCTTCAAGACCAGGGGTTAAATTTCAAGGACTTTCAAGGACCGTAAGAACCCTGGCTGATCTATCAAAGGCATTCGACTGAGTTGATCCGGTCGTCCTGGTGAAGGCAGCCGCGATAGGTATTTCTGGTTTAGCTCTGAGCTGGATCAAGTCCTACATGGATAACAGAATACTGACCACCAAAATTGACCACCTCACTGACCAACGACAAAAGTTACATTTCCTGTCGGATAGACTGCCTGTGCACTTAGGGGTCCCGCAAGGCTCGATCCTTGGGCCCCTTCTGTTTTTGATCTATATTAATGACATACATAACTATCTCTCACTTGACAACCTCATCATCTACGCTGACGATACCACACTGATAAACAGGGACAAAGACGTACTGAGACTCGAAATCAACAGCAAAACTGACACAAACACATTAGCGCAATACTTCTCTGACCAAAACCTAGCACTAAACCCTGGCAAGACCACATACATATTTTTTCAAACCAAACAGAAACAGCTATCACACCATCACTTCTTTCTTCACATCACAATTCGTGAAACCCAGCTGTCCAGTCTTGAGTCAGTGAAATTTCTCGGTGTCATGATTGACTGCAATCTCAACTGGAATTCTCAAATTGAATATCTTAAATCCCAACTTTCATCGGGACTTTTCGTTCTACGGAACATTGCATTGCATGGCAATGTCCACCTTTCCAAACTTGTTTACTTTAGTCTGATCGAGGCTCATATTCGATACTCCATAATCTTATGGGGTGCTTCTTCCAAACAAAATCTTGAAGTCATCTTTAAGCTCCAAAAGAGAGCCATTAGATACATCTCTGGGTTGAGATGTAGAGAAAATTGTGGCGAGGCCTTCAGACAACTGAAGAGATTAACTGTTCCTGCCCTGTTTATTTTTGATTCAATCAAACTAGCTAAGATCACATAACTTGTCTTATCCTGTTGTGCATAATCACAACACTAGATTTAGAGATACCAGAGCCTCAGTGCGCACAATTTAAAGATCTTTGAACAGAAACCAAGCTATCAGGGAATTAGATTCTATTCTAAGCTCCCACGTCTCTAAAAGAAATTCAGAATTTAAATAAAGTTTGCTGTAAACTCAAAGAGTTTCTTATAGACAGATGTCTTTACTCTCTGGATGAATTTTAATTGAGTGGACTAATCTCGTCAACACCCCATTAGTATCCTTTCATACCATTGTATTTACTTCATGACCTATTTCCCTCCTTATGGCAATCTGGGGATGGACTGAATTCAATACTGGTCCCATACCATCTTCTGCGGTCTACGGGGCGACGCGGGATGTATGTATGTATGTATGTTGTACCATATGTACTTGCTGCCATGACAAATTGTATGCACCGTTGTAACTTAATTGTCAATGGCCTTTTGAGTTCTAGCAAATAAATTATTCAAGGTTTAAAATTAATTTCTTGCAAAACCTCTTACCGTACATCTTTAAGCAATAACTTACTGTACCTACAGGTTTATAACAAAATTTATGTTATCTGTCAATGTCTATTCTTAAAGGTTAACCATATTAGTCTCCATCTCAAGGGTAAGGTTAATAGAGTTTTCCTCAACACGGTACAGCTACACGGTTTCATCCTGGTTTGCAGTCTATCATCCACTTTATTGCACATACAGACTGTACACTTTCCAGCAGTATTGAATAATAGCTGCTTTTAAGTACGGTAGAGATAGAGATGTGTGATTCAGTGACTTTCAAATAACTTATCAGTGACACCAGTTCCAGTGACAAATTAAATATTGGCAATTTCAATCCGTGACTGGCGTATCGGTGACAGAGCAGCCTGTGTGTTGGAGAGAACAAGGTCATCCACACTCAAAACCATGGCACTGAAAACTCGATATTTTTGTTTCATTGACCCGGCAGAACTGACATTGATTTAGTAGCCTAATGTGAGAACTGACTCACAGTCTTATAGACCAGATTTTAATAAATACCACATATTGAATAAATCAGTATTTTTTTTAAACCCCATTAACATGTTTTTCTTATTAAGATAGTTATTTTAACATATTTTTACACTAGGCCTATAAAGAAGTGTTTACATAATTTATGTAAATGTATTATAAAAAAATATGGTTTTTACTAATTACTATCAAAGATTTTAGTTTGGCCTACAAGTGAAAGAGAGAAAAAAACTGATTGAGCAAAAAAAAAATGTTTAGCAAGTCTAATGTCTAACTACAGTTTATTTTATCGATGATGTGAAATGTAAGGTAGCGATAGAAGTCTATCAATCCGAAGACGTTCTTCTGAGTGCATGATTACACCAATCAAAATATTTATTCCGAGAAAATGTTTTGAATTACAAACACGTCATCCGTTGAAACTGTCACAACTTTATTACTGTACATGAAAACTGACACACGGTCAAATCCACCGTTTATTCCGTAACGCCACGAGCGCTGACTCATGATTGAACGCACCAGTCTTCTACGGAATTGTCCACTGCACTGCACGTACGAGTGTTCAACGGGAAATGCGTCATTCTGTTCCTGGAAAGAGGTCCGTGACGTACTGTGCCAGCGAAGACTCCTGGGAAATATTATTTTGATAAAAAAAGACACTTCCAACCCGGTCCTTTCGACTGGTATGTCAGTTCTCCCAGGTTGAATTTGCTGTCACCAATTGCTCCAGTAGGCCTATATTGTTACTGATATATCGGGGACAGAGAAATATCAATGACTTTGTCAGCGAAACAAAAATATTGAACATCTCTACTTTTAACTTACACAGCAGCAAATTCACCTGGACAATTTTAAATTAAGCCATGCCTATCAGTCCTGGATAAAACATGAGATTTTTGTGAGTGTAAATAAGGCATTCTTTAGTAGGCTATTACATCAAGGAGATAATTCTGAAAGTATAAAATTTAATAGATCTACGGCATGAGCCTACTATGAATTAGCCTATTTCACGACACTCACCATTGATTTATTATTGCTCCTGTGTCTTGATCCAAATCTATCCCTAATCAGAGATCTCCCAAGGGAACTGTCAGATTGCTTTTTCTTTCCCATGATAATAAAATACCAAATCAGTACAGTACTAAACGATAACTCTCACATAAAATTCACCTATGCTTAATATAGGTTAAGGTTTGACAACGCAAAGCTCAACGAAAGCTAGCTGACGCTGACATTAGTGACATTTTTTTTTTCTCTCTCTTTTTTGCCACCGGCAGGCTTGGAATTTCCATGTAGCCTCGTAGTTCTTTTAATGGTTGCTGACTGTTTTGATTATTAATTTGTGTTAGTGACTAATGTTTAAAACTCTGTAATGTTAAGAAAATTTTTGTTATAGTTTTGTTATAGTTTTGAAAATTTTTGTTTTGTTAGTGACATTAGTGACTGACATGTGCTGTCTGGCCAGTGTTGCCAGCTCACCAAGAGCCAACTATCGTACGGACTATCCTAAATTATCGTATTTTGACCATCAGTATCGTACGTGCCGTCTTTCGGACGTAATATATCTGTAATTAGATATCAATACATGTAATATTGACTGTCAACAAGGTAAGAAAAATTGGTGCACTTATACCATGGGGTCGGAAACCTCAAAATAGCATGTTTCCATCAATTAAGTTGTCATTGAGTCGTCCATACAGTGTATATCTGCCAAAATGTGTTAAGCTTATATTTAATATTTACGTTTTTTTTCTAGTTTGCCGCAGTTTGACAGTCAATATTTATAATTTCCATTCTTAAACCATCACTTTTTTTTATTCGAACTGATTCATAGTGAAACTACACAAAGATCACAATAATTTCTCAGTTTATATCAAACTAATATTACTTTTGTCATATGTGATGTATTTTAATTACTATTTTGCTACTCTTATAGTAAAGACACTCTTAAATAGCAATAACTAATACGTTAACCGTGTTTTAACCGAAATGTGTGACTTAACTTATATAAATAAAAGTTATAATTTACAATCTAAATACAACGTTTAATTGCTTTCAGTGCTCCTGCTCTTAGTTTATGAGGCATAACTTATATCATTGCTGATTTATGTAGCTTGGAATAAACTATAAAAAAGTTTCCAGTGTATATATTTTCAAATTAATCAATGCGTTCTTATTTATAAACTTTATTATTTTATTTTCAATTTGGTTCATTTCAGATTTTGTAAAATAAAAACCCCAAAACTTTATAATGTCACTTTTCCTGAAATTATCGTACAAATGACCCTATCGTACATATCCAAATCGTACATCGTACAAGAGTCCAAATTATCGTACAAAACGATAATTATCGTACGGGCTGACAACAATGTGTCTGGCTGTCTTGTCTTTTGCTTCACCACCTTCTGTCTAGAAAAAGTAGAATATGGATTTTAATTTGCTATTCTGTATTTTGTCACATCTTTTTAATATACCACAATAAAACTAAAAATTAAAATTTAGATAGAATTTTGTTTTCTGGTTGAATAATATACTAAAATCTTCTATAACAATTAATTATTAATAAAGACGTGTGTTGTGTCACATTATAAATGAATGTTTTAATGTAGGCTACTTTCCTGACAAACTCAAGGTATCCAAGGTCATTCCTGTTCATAAAAAGGGTGGTAAAGGGACATTCAGTAATTATAGACCTATATCATTGATCCCTACTTTGTCAAAAGTATTTGAAAAACTTATCAGTAATCAAGTCAACAAATATTTAAATGCAAACAATTTACTTTTCAAAAATCAGTATGGATTTAGAAGTAACCACTCAACTTGTGAAGCAGTCATGAAGTTCATACAGAATTGTCTTGATGGTAAAGAATGTAATTTTAAAGTAGGTGCTAAATTTTTTGATCTGTCAAAAGCATTTGACACTGTTTGTCATGATACTCTTATTTTAAAGCTCAATTCAATAGGTTTCTCCTCGACTGCAACGGCCCTTATGAAATCATATCTTTTTAATAGAAAACAATCAGTGTTTGTCAATAACTCTTTTCAGTAATGGAGTGCCACAAGGATCTATTTTAGGTCCTCTTTTGTTCATTATTTATGTCAATGACCTGCCCATGACTGTTGAAACTAACTCTATAACTTGTTACCTCTATGCTGATGATTTATGTGTTAGCTACTTGTCAAAAGATACTAGTCCTGTGTTTTCATCGGATATTCTAAAGGAATGGTGCAACGCAAATTCTCTCTCTCTTAATTTAGATAAAACACAAGAGCTTATTATTTCTTATGACCATAAAACTGCAAATTCTGAGCCAGTTAAATTTTTGGGTATAGTCATTCAGAGTGATTTGGATTGGCGTTCTCATATTGAATATGTCACACCTAAGGTAAATAGGGGTGTATTTCTAATAAGAAAACTTAGTAATATTGTTTCATATGAGGTGTTACTTAATGTTTACTATGGTTATGTACATTCGCATCTAACGTATGGTACTGTTTTATGGGGAAACAGCTCATATGCCAATTTTTTATTTTCATCACAGAAAAGAGCGCTTAGGGCTTTGTTTAAGCTTCCTCCTAGAAGTCATTGTAAGCAATATTTTATTGATTCTAAAATAATGTCACTTCCATGTATATATATATTTCAGTGTCTCTTGTTTGTTAAAAAGAACATAAATAATTTTAGGTTAAACTCAGATAATCACCACTATAACACTAGACATAGGTATGATCTTAGTAAGTCTCAATGTACATATTCTAAAACATTGAAGAGTTTCCATTGTACTGCCATTAATATTTTTAATCACCTTCCTTTTTCTATTAGAGAATTAAATCTGGCTAAATTTAAAATAGAAGTTAAAAAAACTCTTACTCTTGCCTGTTTTTATGATTTAAAGGAGTATTTCAGCTATAACTTTTAGTACATTTAATCTTGTATTTCTTACACAATCAACTGTATATTTATTTAATGTATGTTATAAGTGATGTTTTACAAACTGTTGTATTTGAATTTTCTATGTTTTATTTTTTTTTAGACCTAAGTAACATGTACCTTATTGACGTGTCCTATGCAATCAATTACTTTGTATTTGTATTGTCTACGGGAAATAAAGAATTTGAATTTGAATTAATATGCTGCCAGAAACTATCTGTAATTTAGGTAAATAAGTTACTCCATGGTTTTAACTTGGAAATCTTTTGACTCCACCTGACCTGACTGTCATTAATTTCCCTGATTTTTTTTACGTCATGTCAACAGACAACAACTTGATCTGTCAAGTTAGTTATCAGTTGTATTTTGTTGATATATGTTTATTAATTGGTTGTTGATAAAACATTCAATATTTTACTATTAGTCTTAGATTTTTTAAGCATTAATTATTTTAGAAACGATTTTATTTACCACATTTCTGAGGTTTGATGTAACCTAACCTATAAGATTATGCTATTAAGTTATTTGATGAATAAAATTTCTTGTTTTTTTCAAGTTCTTCTTTTAAGGCTTACGTAGAGCCACCATTTCAGTATAGGCCTATATGTGAGAATTTTACTATTTCTCACTAAAAGATCATTTTATAGAGTCCATTTACACCTGAGCTTTCTGATTTTGTGTAGGCCTAACCTAAAAATAGAATATGAGCAACCATCTCTCTGGAGGAAAAGCCAATGTTGCACTTCTGCAAGAATGGATTCGAAGTGAACTTCTGACCCTAGTTGACAAATGTGATGGAAGCAAGGTAGGCCTACCGTACTTAAATTTTATTTATGTCTTGTGCATAATTATTAAGCCTAGATAGATAACTTAGGCATAGGTGAAAGTTCTTTTCTGACTCAATCGCTATACCGTAATTGATGTTTGTAATAGCAATATTATGATCATATTAGGCCTTGTTAACTTAATTGATTTTTAAAATGCATTCATATAGCCTAGGCCTAGCTAAACTTAATTAATTGTCAGTTTTTCAAACGGGGGTGAATAACTTATGGCCAAAACCCGGATTTTGATGTTTCATTTTTTCTCCATGAATTATTCTAAAAACTAGCTTACTAAATAACTTAGTAGAAAAAAAACTTGGCTGGAAACCTTTTTGTATAAATTAAAAATAAAATCAAATCAAAATCATTTTTACTAGGCCCTAGAAACAATATCAACTTTGAAATTCTCAATAACAGTACTGGTACATCCTTACACAATTTTTTCTATTGAAAACCCCTTTGAAATCGGAAACTTCAGGTTGATTATCGACTCCTCTTTTTCCATTTGCTCATCAGTTTACAAACCACCATATAATGAAAATTTCCCCTTTTTTTCTCAAGTCTTTGAATCTTGTCTGAGACACATTCATGTATTTTCCAGGTCAATTATATTTGGCGGCGATTTCAACATTGACCCCCACTCTCATCCAAATTAATACAACTCTCTCATTTGCATTTCCAGTAGTTTTAGTTTGCAAGAGAAAATTTTCCAGCCCACTAGGATTACTGAACGCTCAGGGAGTCGTTTAGATAATTTTATTTCAAACATTAATGGTTCAATTTCAGTTTTAGAATCCACAATATCCGATCACTGTGGCATATCCTTTGAGATACCAGTTTGAAAGCAACTCGGTGCACACAATAGATTTAGTAAGAGCTTTTCAGGAAACAATGTCTCAGAGCTGGTCTTTAGATTTAGTTTAGAAACATGGAATGACTTTTGCAATATGGATTCTGTTGATGATAAGTACAACTGTTTTAATTTCCACTATTACACAGAACATGGACATAGCCTGCCCCGTCAAGAAATTCACTCAAAAACCAACAAGAGGCTTACGGACAATATAGTGTTCTTTAAGACTAAGTTACTGTACAAGAAAAACATTTAGTTTGGATTAAAACCAAATATTGTTTGTTGAAATCACCATTCTCTATATCAAGGACATTCTTTAAAAATTCCCAAAAAGAATCTCACAATGATTCTTTGTGATGACACTTCACTTTTTGTCAAAAACAAGCAAATTCCAGATCTTTAAATAAAAACTTGAGAATTCCATCTTCTTCTCAACAGAACAAGAAAAGAGAAGGTTGGAACAATTAAATGTTCATCCACCTTCAGTTACCATCGGCGAAAATCAAATCAACCAGTCTTTTTGCACTGATTATTTAGGAGTGCAACTGGACGGTGATCTTCGCTGAGAGTCTCATGTAGACAAACTTTCTTCTGTAATATCAAGCAACATTTTTGTACATAGCATCCCTCAAGAATTTAAATCTTAGTAAAATTGTCTACTTTAGTCTCATAAAAAGTAACATTAGATACTCCATAATTTTATGGGATAGATCCAGTAAGCAAAATCTGAAAAAAAATCTTTGTGTTGCAGAAACATGCAATTCATAGTAGCCTACGTTAAACTTGACACCCACCACTTCTTGTCAACCTTTCCTTAGGCAGCTAAATATTTTAACACTACCTTCACTTTTCATGTTCGAAGCTATTTCATACGTCATAGACAATAAGCTCATACCATCTCACACCCATAGCCATAATACTAAAAATAGACATTTAAGTCCCTCCACTCAACATAGATTGGCATTTTGAGGAGAAACCTGATTACATTGGACTCAAACAATTTAAAAATCTACCTAGTAATTTAAGAAATCTGTGTAACAATACCGGTACTGAAAAGTTAAAAATTCATCTGAAAAAATTTCTCATTTAAGAGAGTTTTTACTCTCTACCAGAAAATAATTTTCAATGCCGCTACTCCGACTCTATACCATTATCTTCCCTAACAAGTCTCAAGACAAAAATATTACTGGTCCTATGCCCCAGAGGTGGGGTCGTAAAGGACTATGTGGGAGTAAGTATGTAAGTAAGTAAGGCTTAATTTCCCCTCTTCCCCCCTGCTACCCATTTAAAGTGCTAGTGTAACTTAGTAGTAGTGAACTTTAGCAGTTTGATCATTGACAAATAAATTTTGACCCAATTTACTCAAACTTAAGTTAGTCACTGAACATTTACAGTACCTATGTGTTTATATATACAGTAAAACAAATGGGAATGGGCCATCCGTAGCACAGATGGGTGGATAGCTGAGTGGTTGTAGAGCTTGCCTAATAACATTACAAAGGTGTTCAATTTGATCTGGAAAATGTTTTAAATGTTATAAAATGGGCTTTGTCCATTGGCTATTAATTAATGACCCTGACAAATGATCAACAGGTCTTAGTCAGTTTGCTCTAACACAATACATACACAATACATCACACCCATTCTACATTAATCATTCATTGATTTGGCTTAAAATAGGGTGGCCTACACCTAGAAAGTATCTGCGGTTTCTGTTAATCAACCAATTAGAAGGCCTACATAATGGTGTTCATAATACATTGAATTCATACGCTTGTTTGATTTTGTAAAACTAGGAGCAAAAGAATAATCATAGTCAACTACAGTGATAAACTTATATTTTTTTGCAGGTGATTGTGTTGGATGAAGACCTGAATGGACCAATCGGATTGGTTGCCAAATCAACAGATCTCCAAGCTCATGGTATAACCAAAGCATTTATTCTACGATCCGGTCGATTGCCTTCATGTGATGCACGAAATGTCATCTTCATCACAAGACCATTATTGAAGTTAATGGACTTAGTATCAGAAAATATTCATGGGTGAGCAATTAATTAATTTTTTTATTGACTCATTTGCAAATCCACCCAAATATAATTTGGGTATAAAAAAATAAATGTAACCTGTTGGCATATTATTTTTCTATTTCTAAAAATCCCCTTAAGTTATTCATTTTATTTTGAATTATTTTTCAGTGAAGAACGAAGTAAAATTAGAAGAGAATTTCATATTATATTCGCTCCAAGGAAAAGTTTGCTTTGTGAAAAGCGTTTAAAGGTAAGACATTATATCTTAACAGAAAAATTGTTATGCTATATAATTTGCAATTTGATACGATAAAAAAAAATTCTTAACATTTCTTAAAATACTGTGTGCAAAATAATAGTTACAGTATTAGTTTCTTCATTAGAAGAGGACATGATATTCATTAAATAATTTAACCTTAAATATCAGAAGGAGATAACATCTTAAGATATTGAAAAAGTAGTAAACTTATCCCATTTCTTAAACTCTAAAACAATGGAGTTTTACTCAATCTAAAATTATACTCTCAAACTGAAAATACATTTAATTTTCAAGCCTTTGTCATTCTGCATCAATAAATCTTTTGAATTAGTTACAGTATTTTTCTGACCTTTTAAAAATCACTAAGGTAATACCCGTGTTTAAAAAACTTACGATAGTTAACTCCTCCCTCAAAATTATCAACCATTTTCGGTTGTACCAATTTTTTCCAAAATTTTTGAATCTTTAATTTTTAAACAGTTCATTCACTACTTTGAAAATAATAACTAATTCTCATTAACAAATTCTCGATTTGAATTCCATGAAGGGAAGTCAACAGTGTTATGAGAGACTTTAAGAGACTTTATTTGAAGCACCGACACATTCCATGGTGCGTATTATAAGGTGAATGTGACTGAAGGGGTGAGTGTGATGATTGTGATGGATCAGATGAGGTGTAGCTTTGTTACTGACAAATATTAGCCGTTTCATGTGTCAGAATCATTAATTAATAACCCAATGAGCAAAGGCAGCTGGGTCCAGTATCGAAACATAAAAAAGTTAGCTGTTTTTGACATTATAAGTACATCTCTGGATGCTCTTGAAAAAGGAAACGGTTTCTCTTGCATTATTTGACTTAACAAAGGCCTTTGATTGTGTACCCTTTCATATACTACTTGAGAATCTTGAGTTTTAATGGAATAAAAAATTCACAATAAAAATCTTCAAATCGTATTTGACAAATAAAAAGTAGTATGTTTCTATTGGTCCTAAAATGTCTGGTTTAAGATTGGTTGAAACAGAATCAGAATCAGATTGGCAGGGAACAATCCTTGGACCGTTTCTCTTTTTAATTTCAATTAACAATCTAGTAAGCAATTTTGGAGTTGATTATGTATGTGCAGATGAAACCGCCTTGCTTGTAGCCTATCTCATAAAGATATTCTTACACTTAATGCACTTACAATTGAAGTCTCTGATTTAACGTAAATTTGGTGTTCAGCCAATGAGCTAAAATGTAATGAAGGTAAAACTCAAAATGATATATTCTTATTTGCCTTTCCAATGATATTGCAAAAAATCTGTTAAATACTTAGCTTTCATATTGATTCAAAACTTAATTGGCAGGAACGAATTGAAAATACTTGTAAACAAATTTTTCGGGTGAACTATCTACTTAGGAAATTAAAAGACTTTGTAACTACACATATTTAAGAATGATATATTTTGCATTTTTGTAACAACATCCTATGGCACTATACTGTGGGGATATTCTTTTCATTTAAAAAATTCTAACACTGCATAAAAACGTAATTCACACTATATGCGGAGTGGGCCCTGTGGAGCACTGTCAACCTTTCTTTTTTAGATTACAAATTATTATGACTGCTGTAAATTTGTATATTTTTCATACATTTTTACACTCCAAATCAAATCTCCAAACTTTAGTATTAGACATGTTGTACATTTTTACGAGAACAGAAAAAAAAGTTATAAAGAAAAAGTTTAAAGTTGAAATCCATGCTCATAGACTGAGCAAGAGTGGAAACGGTTGTAAATTAAACAGTATTACATTTTTTAAGAAATTACCTTTATCATCTATGAGTGTTTCTTTTAATATATTTAAAACAAAATTACAGGATTGTTTGATCAGAAATCCATTCTATAATATAAATGACTTTTAAAGAACTGAAATAATCATAGAATTTTAGTGCACCACAGACTTTTTAGTTGTGTTTAGATTGTTTGTCTATTCTTGTAAATGTATAATTAAGTAATATATAAGTAGGTTAATCATATTGACTGTGTCTATTCCTTGTAATTGAGGCCAATGATAATAGAGCTCTTCATTCTTGATTTTTACTACTGTATGTGCAAACTTTTTCCCTTTTTTAGAGCAAAGGAGTATTTGGAAATCTGACCTTCATCGAAGAACTTCCTTGTGATATATTTCCGTTTGATAGCGATCTTTTATCTATGGAGTTGCCATATGCATTCAAGGTAATTTTGGTTTCTTAAAAAAACCATAAACTTAAAACTTAAATATTAAACTTAAAAAAGTTTTTATTACTGCACGAAACCTGTCTGTTTTTTTGTTCTATCAATAGTACCCAAAACATTTCTTTTTTGTCATATGACTGAAAAGCCAGCTGTTTGCTAAGTGTTGTTTAGGGATGCCGTCAAAGTCTAACGTAGACAAACCCTGACACTTTTAAAAGCCACGAGCCGTCAAAGTCTGATGACTAAAAAGTAGGAGGGTGACAAATCAAGACGTTTTTATATACCTCAGACATCAAACCGTGACGTTTTTGAATTCGTCGTGATTTGACGGATGCATGAGGCAACAACAGTGATGTTTCAAAATTTTGAAAAAACTGTACTGCCCCTCATAAATTACGGGCTTCATGTGGCCTATTGGCCGGCCGTGTGTCCAATGGTGGGCTTTTTTAGTTTGGGAATTATGGACAAAAAAAGGTTGCCATTGTTGTATGAACTGCTCAACCAGTCCGAGCTGCTTTGTCAGGCTTATATTACGGTGTTACTAAAACTGTGTTGTACAGTATAGCCGACCTCAAATACTATTAATTAATCAGGCAAGTCCTTATTTACATGAAGCCATTTTTTTAACACAATAAAGATCAAATTGCCTAGTCAAAATAGTATAAGACTGTATTGTTTTTACAAAAACTTTACCCTATAATTTCTATGCAGTGACATAGGTGAGATGGTGGGTTAAAAAAGCTCCACATGATTATTTTTTAAGATAGGCCTCGTTTGCACACTCGCCAGGGCGGAGGAGGTGACCCAATTTTAAATCAACACTTATTTTGATTTTTTTGACACCCTAGGTGCTGCATTCTGGTGAAATTTGTAGAGCCACATGGTAAAAATGTAGCTAAACAATGGTATTAAATTACCTTGATCGTTCCAGTTCATGAGTTGTGTTCGAAGACTATAACCTGGTTTCGGTGCTTAATTGCACCATGTTAACATAGATGTCAATCGGGAAAGTAATTTCTTCGTTCCCTAAAAGGACGTCGTCAATGAGTTTAAAAACAAAAACACACACAAGACACATATTACGAAAATACAAAAAACTTCACATGGACGGTCGTCCGTGAAATCATTTTATTGCAATCTATACACTGAGCACTATCAAAACGTACATTATTGTGGTGATGTAATAACAAGCCATAAAAAATACTCGTTATTGCAAGATTTATGAACCATAAATCGATCTGTTTGCCTGTTGATTCCCAGTTGCAAATATAAAATTTCAGATTTAAATCAAATACATATTTAAGAATTTGTTGTAGTGTTTCTAATTGCTTGAGAGGGACAGGAGAATTAATTGAGGCGCCTAGAATTTAAACCTGCCAAGTGCTTCTCGTCAAATTTTTGAAAAACTGGAAAAAACTGTCCCAATCATAAGAAATAGGTTTTTTTTACAAAAATCCATAATTTAGCCTTTCTAATAGTGGCATGGTATTTTCACAGTTAGAAAAATATAAAGTAAATACTTGGATCTGGCGGATTTTGATACTAAGATTGGGATTTTGCAGGATTTTAAATCAAATCAAGCTATGGCTGCAAAGGGCTTTAGCTGTAAAAGCTTTACTAATAGCAATTATAGGTAAAAGCTTATAAAAATATCTTAATTTCAATTATTACAGTTAAATTTTGTTTACAATTTTTTAAATTAACTTTTTAGTTTCCATCCTTTACTGTCAGAGATTTTCTTCCTACCTAATTTACCAGGACAGGTTTCTAAATCAGTTCCCACTGCATCCTCCATTTTAAAAGTGTAATAGTGAAACACTTTTATTCAATTTTGAAAAAAATATGGACTTGGTGGGTTTTGATTCTAGACGCCTCAATCATATTATTTTCTCATATTTTCCATAGACTTTAAGAAGTTTAACTTAAAAAATAGATGTGCTGTAATTATTTGATATAATTTCAGGAGTTATCATTATTATAGTTATTATAATTTCAGGAGTACTACCTGGAGAACGACCCCAGTGCCCTCTACCAGGCCGCCCAAGCGATCATGACACTGCAAGACATGTACGGGGTGATCCCTCGTGTCTGTGGCAAGGTAAATGATTTGATTAAATTTTTAATTAATAGCAATCGTAGGATTTGTTTCCTCACTTTGATGAGATTGAGGGAATGAGGATATTCTATTGTTAGTTTTGTTTATTTTGTGCAAAATTGTAATTGGTGGCTTTCATAAACATTATCCAATAAAAATTGATAATAACAACAACAGCAGTACCTGCAGTTAAAGCATAAATTAAGGAGTATGGGCTCGTTCGAAAGTTTACTTGAAAGTTTATTCGAAAGTTTTCGAATTTATTCGAAAAAGTTTACAATATGATTTTTACATTACAGGAACTTACACAGCACTCGCAAGATTGAATATGTAGAAAAACATTTTATGGAAGATTAGTTTCAGTCACTTGTTTATGCTTATATGCTTATATATGCTTATAATTTAGTGCAAAACAGCGTATATTAACAACAATGGTAAGATAAATAGTTGTAACTATTTTTATGACATTTAAGGCTGGGTGGGCAGACAACAGTGGCCCCACAAATAGATCAACTGTTTCTGCTGTACCGTACTATACTGTTCTATTGTCATGTACAGGGCGTAGCACAGCAGTGTACAGCGTGCACGTGGGTGTCATCTGTCGCTGGAGCCTCTGGCAGCCCTGCACATTGGTTTCTGGTTGTACTGTTCTATTGTTAAGTGCAGGGTGTAGCGGTACAGCATGTTTGGGACCTGATGTATCGTATGTTGCTTTAGCTGCAGCGATGACGGCAGCATTGCACATCGATCAGCTGTTGCTGCTGTACTGTACTGTTCTATTATCGTCTGTACAGGGTGTGGCGGCACAGCATGTGTGAGACCTGATGTGTCGTCTGTCCCTGGAGCCGCGGCCGGGACGGCAGACGACGGCAGCCCCGCACATTGATCAGCTGTTGCTGCTGTACTGTACTGTTCTATTATCGTCTGTACAGGGTGTGGCGGCACAGCATGTTTGGGACCTGATGTGTCGTCTTTCGCTTGAGCCGCGGCCGGGACGGCAGACGACAGCAGCTCCACACATTGATCAGCTGTTGCTGCTGGACCGTGCGGTCGACCTGCTGTCTCCGCTCACTACTCAGCTCACCTACGAGGGCCTCATAGATGAGATCTTTGGTGTCTACAATAGTGAGTGTTGGTTTTATTTACCACCTTAACCAGTCCTTGGCCACGGAAAGTGGAATTAGATTTATAAATTTAATGGCATTATTATGGTAGCCTAATTCAGAATTGGCTCATTTATTTCCCTTACTCACCTTTAGATTTAGCTCGTTACCTTTGTGTATGTCTGAGTATCACTGGTTATATAAACTAGACTTTAAATGATCTAACATTGCTGGTTTCTACAGGTTCTATAATCACATCAGCACTATATCACTATAGACACAGCAGCAATATCTCTTGTGTACTATATTTTTTAATGAAATCTCCAGTAATCGTAAAACTTCTATAATCTGAGAGGCTCCTCGTCCCATATGTGTCGGATTATCGAGAGGTTACTGTACAACTGTTTTAATTGAATTCTTCTTCATCCTGTTAACTTGATCAAACTTGATGTATAAAACATCTTGTAAAAATACTGTGCCCATAAGGACACCAATGGATATTTTAAAGCCAGTGGGACAAAGCCCGGTTGGACTTACTAAACAAAAAGCCTATGCATCTCATACTGAATTGACTCCTACAATATTTTACAGTGATATAGAATGGTCTTTTATATTATTTACATTTCTTTCAATATATTTTTACTATTAGTAGGCACTTGATGTAATCACAATGCCTTTTTTCAGCCACCGTCCACCTTCCTGCTCATAAGTTCACTCAGTCGGACGATGAGACTCCCAGCGACATGATTCAGAATAAGAAGAAAATAGTTTTGAATTCAGGAGACCAGCTGTTTGCAGAAATAAGGTATTTGGGCATTATAACTGAAAGTCTACAAAATATCTTAAGCAACAGTAACATAAAATATTTTTGCTACATCAGTAAAAGTTAAGAAGTGAAATAGCTTACGTTTATCAAAGTATGTCGAGGTATTGAGTTAAGTAGTAACTTAATACATGTAAAAAAGTCGTGAAAACTATTAAAATTATTTTTTATTTGTTTCATAACTTTTTCAGAGACAAAAACTTCAATGCCGTTGGACCTGCTCTGAGCAAGAAAGCTAAGCTGATATCTTCTCAGTTGGAAGAACGGCATGGCGAAAAAACTATTCAAGAAATGAAACAGTTTGTTGCAAGGCTACCTCATATGCTGGCAACAAAAAAGTCTCTTGCGATTCGTGAGTTGAAATTTTCATTCTGTATTTTTTATTAACAAATCTGAACGATTGTATGAAAAAAATCTCTAAAGATTGAACCTAAACCCTAAGCAAAACCAGGATACCACCAATTTTAATCAACTGTAAAGTATTATTCAGTGTACTTCTTTCATGGAATGTCTAACACCTTTGGTTTTCATTAAATTCATATTGTGAAAATTGAAAAAAAAAAACATGTTGAGTTATTACATTTAAATGTCCTGGCAGGGTAGCCGAATGGTTACAGAGCTCTTTTTTTAATCTAGAGATTCCCGCTTTGATCCTGTGAAAAGTGAAAAGCCTTTTGATGGTTCTACAATGCATTAAAAACTTACAAAATTTTCAATCATGGCAGCGCTACCCTGTGATACGGTATTAATAAATTTGTATACTAACACAATTTTATCATCAAAGCCACAAAATTAAAAAAAAATTACATCAACCTCATCCTATTAGGTTGTGCTTGATACCAGCGACATGACCACAATTCTTTCAGACACAACCATCGCCGAGATGATCAAGGAAGTGACGGACTCCACCGAGTTCTTGGACACCCTGCACGCCCAGCAGGAGATGATGTTGTGTGTGGACACGGACAAGGTGCAACCGTACATCGAGGACTGCATCGCGCACAAGGAACCGCTAGTCAAGGTGATGACAAGGCAGGAGGTCATTGTTGAGTATGAGGTTAACGTTAGTGATTGATAACACACTGGAACCCTGATAACCCGAACTAATTGGGATCAAGTCTGAGAATCACCGAGTGTTCGAGCAGAACACGTTTCTAAAGAGAAATGTTATTATGATATTTTTACAGAGCGATATAACAAAGCACATAACAATTATATCTCAACTTTTCTTAAATGTGTCATTCTAATGATAAAAGAAAGAAAATATTACAAAAATAACTTGTGCTGTTCGTTTTACTTTTGAATAATATTTTTCTATCTCTTGAACGGAGTGTCACACAACTTTGGTTGATATTTTATTTAGTTTGTGAAAATTAGATATACAATGAGCCATCATTTGTTTTTGTACATCCTTCAGTTTGGAACCTAGCAGTTCTACAGGAGCAACCCTTATGATAGTCTTCTCACTAGAATAAATTACTGCAGATCATCAATGTTTTCAGGATTTTTAATATATTTTCCTCAATATGAGACAGAAGAACACGCTAGAAGTAAATACCATACGGAATGTTTGGTAATATGACACCCAAAGTCAACTAAAGCCATATTTTATATTCAGAAACATGTAGGCCTATATTGTTCATTTGCATAACATTAGGTTAAATTTTAATGAACAAAAAATATTTGATTTCTGGTTTGGATTAATCGAAATTGGCTTACTGGAGAACTATTTAAAAATAGAAAGTTTTCCTCAAACCATTTTTAAGGAAGAACTCATAGAAAAATAACAGACTGCAGTGGTAGAAAACTTAACCTTTTACATTCACTTTACATTTACGGAATGTCTCTATTCACAGGTGCTAAGACTGATCTGCATGCAGTCGGCTACCAACAGCGGACTCAAGCAGAAGGTGTTGGACCACTACAAGCGGGAGATCGTGCAGGCCTATGGCTTCCACCACATCCTCACGCTGACGAACCTCGAAAAGGCTGGCTTGCTCAAGCTACAGGTGACAATCCTTAATAAGAATAAAAAATAATTACTTGAATGCCATACACACTCCTTTACATTTATCCCTCTGTAAGAATAGCTATAAAAATATTTTAACACAAATTCATAACTCTAATTAATTCATAAGTTTGTAGTTTTTTTGGTTTAATATTATTAGACTTTACTAGTTTTTTATACAGAGCTTTCCTAGGCTTGCAACTGTGAGCTGTCAAACCAACTTGCTGTGATGGGGGTGCGTTTTGTAGTGTGAGGATTTTTTTTATTCAGGGACACATTGATTTATTATTTAATTGACATTATATGTGTGAACATAAATTGTTTCGTCTTCACAGGAGAGACAACGTGTGTATCCAGTGGTGCGTAAACTGCTTCGCCTCACAGTGGAGGATGGCAGCGAGGTGGCTCCGACCGACATGAGCTATGTGTGAACATAACTGTTTCATCTTCACAGGAGAGACAACGTGTGTATCCAGTGGTGCGTAAACTGCTTCGCCTCCCAGTGGAGGATGGCAGCGAGGTGGCTCCGACCGACATGAGCTATGTGTGAACATAACTGTTTCGTCTTCACAGGAGAGACAACGTGTGTATCCAGTGGTGCGTAAACTGCTTCGCCTCACAGTGGAGGATGGCAGCGAGGTGGCGCCGACCGACATGAGCTATGTGTGAACATAACTGTTTCATCTTCACAGGAGAGACAACGTGTGTATCCAGTGGTGCGTAAACTGCTTCGCCTCACAGTGGAGGATGGCAGCGAGGTGGCTCCGACCGACATGAGCTATGTGTGAACATAACTGTTTCATCTTCACAGGAGAGACAACGTGTGTATCCAGTGGTGCGTAAACTGCTTCGCCTCACAGTGGAGGATATCAGCGACGTGGCACCGACCGACATGAGCTATGTGTGAACATAACTGTTTCATCTTCACAGGAGAGACAACGTGTGTATCCAGTGGTGCGTAAACTGCTTCGCCTCACAGTGGAGGATATCAGCGACGTGGCACCGACCGACATGAGCTATGTGTAAACATTTCATCTTCACAGGAGAGATAACGTGTGTATCCAGTGGTGCGTAAACTGCTTCGCCTCACAGTGGAGGATATCAGCGACATGGCACCGACCGACATGAGCTATGTGTGAACATTTCATCTTCACAGGAGAGATAACGTGTGTATCCAGTGGTGCGTAAACTGCTTCGCCTCACAGTGGAGGATATCAGCGACGTGGCACCGACCGACATGAGCTATGTGTGAACATAACTGTTTCATCTTCACAGGAGAGATAACGTGTGTATCCAGTGGTGCGTAAACTGCTTCGCCTCACAGTGGAGGATATCAGCGACGTGGCACCGACCGACATGAGCTATGTGTAAACATTTCATCTTCACAGGAGAGACAACGTGTGTATCCAGTGGTGCGTAAACTGCTTCGCCTCACAGTGGAGGATATCAGCGACGTGGCTCCGACCGACATGAGCTATGTGTGAACATAACTGTTTCATCTTCACAGGAGAGACAACGTGTGTATCCAGTGGTGCGTAAACTGCTTCGCCTCACAGTGGAGGATATCAGCGACGTGGCACCGACCGACATGAGCTATGTGTGAACATAACTGTTTCATCTTCACAGGAGAGACAACGTGTGTATCCAGTGGTGCGTAAACTGCTTCGCCTCACAGTGGAGGATATCAGCGACGTGGCACCGACCGACATGAGCTATGTGTGAACATAACTGTTTCATCTTCACAGGAGAGACAACGTGTGTATCCAGTGGTGCGTAAACTGCTTCGCCTCACAGTGGAGGATATCAGCGACGTGGCACCGACCGACATGAGCTATGTGTGAACATAACTGTTTCATCTTCACAGGAGAGACAACGTGTGTATCCAGTGGTGCGTAAACTGCTTCGCCTCACAGTGGAGGATATCAGCGACGTGGCACCGACCGACATGAGCTATGTGTGAACATAACTGTTTCATCTTCACAGGAGAGACAACGTGTGTATCCAGTGGTGCGTAAACTGCTTCGCCTCACAGTGGAGGATATCAGCGACGTGGCACCGACCGACATGAGCTATGTGTGAACATAACTGTTTCATCTTCACAGGAGAGACAACGTGTGTATCCAGTGGTGCGTAAACTGCTTCGCCTCACAGTGGAGGATATCAGCGACGTGGCACCGACCGACATGAGCTATGTGTGAACATAACTGTTTCATCTTCACAGGAGAGACAACGTGTGTATCCAGTGGTGCGTAAACTGCTTCGCCTCACAGTGGAGGATATCAGCGACGTGGCACCGACCGACATGAGCTATGTGTGAACATAACTGTTTCATCTTCACAGGAGAGACAACGTGTGTATCCAGTGGTGCGTAAACTGCTTCGCCTCACAGTGGAGGATATCAGCGACGTGGCACCGACCGACATGAGCTATGTGTGAACATAACTGTTTCATCTTTACAGGAGAGACAACGTTTTTTATTTGCTCAAAATTGAACTCAGCAAAATTTCTTTTATGGAGACTTTCACAAATATGTAATATAAAGGTTTTACTGTCCGTTTACTATGCCTACTGTTATAGTCACCTTTCATATGGTGTAGAGTTGTGGGGAAACTCTTCTAAAAAAAACCAATTAAAAATTCTCAAAATTCAAAAAAAAAATGGTTCGAATTATTGCTAAATTAAAACAGAGAGATTCTTGTAAATTGGCTTTCCCAGAACTTAAAATTTTGACTTTTCCTTGTATATACATTTACCACACTGTTTTATATTATAAGCAGCATCAGTCACACTCAACCATCACACCCCACCATTCCTACAACACAAGACAAGGTTTTCAAAATTTCGTTATTGATAGATTAGTAATTCAGGAAAAGTTACCTTTATCGGCTGGAAGAAAGTTATTTGGCTTTCTGCCAGATGACTTAAAAAATATTAACATAATTAAAAAATTCAAATTAAAACTTAAAGATTACTTGGTTGAGAATGCCTTCTACTCAATCCAGGAATTTAGTGGGGTCTCATAGATTGTAGGAATGATTATTATTTATGGTGAGGGTTTTATTGTACTAATTTCAGCAGTGTTTTACTTTATTGTTTGTACTTTATCATAGCAGTTTATCGTATCAGTTTTTATTTTTTATTGTACTCCTCTCAGAAAACTTATTTGATTCAATTTTGTAAATCTTTGTATATTAGCTTAATTGTAGAATATTTATTTCTCTATATAAAATACTATTACTATTCTGTAATTGACGCAATCCAATGCTTATTCCTGTAAGTTTATGGAAATAAAGGAGTTTTTGAATTTGAATTTGAACGTGTGTATCCAGTGGTGCGTAAACTGCTTCGCCTCACAGTGGAGGATATCAGCGACATGGCACCGACCGGCATGAGCTATGTGTGAACATTTCATCTTCACAGGAGAGACAACGTGTGTATCCAGTGGTGCGTAAACTGCTTCGCCTCACAGTGGAGGATGGCAGCGAGGTGGCTCCGACCGACATGAGCTAAGTGTGAACATAACTGTTTCATCTTCACAGGAGAGACAACGTGTGTATCCAGTGGTGCGTAAACTGCTTCGCCTCACAGTGGAGGATGGCAGCGAGGTGGCTGCGACCAACATGAGCTATGTGTGAACATAACTGTTTCATCTTCACAGGAGAGACAACGTGTGTATCCAGTGGTGCGTAAACTGCTTCGCCTCACAGTGGAGGATATCAGCGACGTGGCACCGACCGACATGAGCTATGTGTGAACATAACTGTTTCATCTTCACAGGAGAGACAACGTGTGTATCCAGTGGTGCGTAAACTGCTTCGCCTCACAGTGGAGGATATCAGCGACGTGGCACCGACCGACATGAGCTATGTGTGAACATAACTGTTTCATCTTCACAGGAGAGACAACGTGTGTATCCAGTGGTGCGTAAACTGCTTCGCCTCACAGTGGAGGATATCAGCGACGTGGCACCGACCGACATGAGCTATGTGTGAACATAACTGTTTCATCTTCACAGGAGAGACAACGTGTGTATCCAGTGGTGCGTAAACTGCTTCGCCTCACAGTGGAGGATATCAGCGACGTGGCACCGACCGACATGAGCTATGTGTGAACATAACTGTTTCATCTTCACAGGAGAGACAACGTGTGTATCCAGTGGTGCGTAAACTGCTTCGCCTCACAGTGGAGGATATCAGCGACGTGGCACCGACCGACATGAGCTATGTGTGAACATAACTGTTTCATCTTCACAGGAGAGACAACGTGTGTATCCAGTGGTGCGTAAACTGCTTCGCCTCACAGTGGAGGATATCAGCGACGTGGCACCGACCGACATGAGCTATGTGTGAACATAACTGTTTCATCTTCACAGGAGAGACAACGTGTGTATCCAGTGGTGCGTAAACTGCTTCGCCTCACAGTGGAGGATATCAGCGACGTGGCACCGACCGACATGAGCTATGTGTGAACATAACTGTTTCATCTTCACAGGAGAGACAACGTGTGTATCCAGTGGTGCGTAAACTGCTTCGCCTCACAGTGGAGGATGGCAGCGAGGTGGCTCCGACCGACATGAGCTATGTGCACAGTGTGTACGCGCCACTGTCGGCGCGGCTGGCACAGCACATGGCGCGCGCCGGCGGCTGGCGCAACCTGGCCGATGTGCTGCCGCTGCTGCCAGGACCCACACTTGATGAGACACAGACAACGACGCAGCCGCAGACACACCGGCGTGAGTGTTTACATTGTTGTTTCAACTAAAATATAATTAAAATCAAATGTGCAACTTTTTCTACAACCTGATTTCAGAATCAGCAATATCATAATTTAACTTCTGCATAATAGTGCAATAATAATAGTATTGTGTGAGAGGAGTGTAATGGTATAAAAAATATTTTAAACAGTACGATAAACGTTTGATTCTCAACAAGTCGATTGTAATCTTTAATAGCATGAATTTATTT
The DNA here is from genome assembly GCA_030545055.2 of Neoaliturus tenellus. Taxonomy (NCBI): domain Eukaryota; kingdom Metazoa; phylum Arthropoda; class Insecta; order Hemiptera; family Cicadellidae; genus Neoaliturus; species Neoaliturus tenellus. Next base: position 272,510,562 of record CM061532.1, read on the forward strand.
TTTATACATTTTTTTCAAATATTCCTTAATTGTTACATGTGTTATCCTGTTGTAAGGTGTATTTTATATTTGTCTTTAGTTTACATAGTTTTATGGGATCACTTAGTTTTATGGAATTAGTTTCCCCGTTACTTTTTATACATCTGCTTCCATTTTAAGCCGTGGTATAGTCTTTATCAAAAACATTTTGCCCAATACAATGTTGCTGTTTAAATTTCCAATAGTAAAATAGTCCAACATATTTTTGTAGCCAGCATGTTTGTTAAGCCTTTGACGGATCTCATTAACTTATCATTAAAACAAGGTATTTAAGTTTGCTATTGTAAAACCAGTGCCAAAAAATAGTAATAATAACTTTACATATAATTTGAGACAGATTTCCCTTCTGTGTACATTCTCAAAAGTGTATGAGAACATTTTTTAGAAGACTTCATGAATATTTTGAGTGAAACAACTTTCTTTCCCTCTTTCAGTTTGACTTCCGTCATGGTAAAAGTACCACCAATGCAACATTCGAGCTAGTATATCTTGTTATAGTCAATATTGAATGGGTCGTCTTTGCTGTTAAGGCCTTCTGCCACCTGTCCAATGTGTCAGTCTTGAGATTCTGGTGGCTAAAATGAGCAATCATGGTATCTCAGTTACTGCACTCAATTAGCTCAGGTCTTTCTTGACTGACCAAAGGCAGAAAGTAGCTAGAAATAAATAAATTAATAAAGTTTATTTTCATAATTCCATTACAATATACAAATACATTCACTCAGTAGCATAAACACACAAAAATAAAAAAATAAAAAATGGTGTGGGAAGTGGTTTTAGGAAAGTAATTTCTGAAGTTCCACAGGGCTTCTATATTGGGTCCCTTGCTGTTCTTAATTCATTTATTCAATGATCTTCCAGAAATAGCTTCAAATGTCAAAATTTTAATGAACGCTGATGACATAGTGGCCCACCAATCCATATAGGGAAGAGCTGCTGAAAGCCCTCGATGACAATCTTTCTCAAATGAATCTGTGGTTCCAAGCAAATGGTCCTAAGCTTAATCCAGAATAGACACAATTTACTAATTTTAATTTAAACCATACAAATTCAAGACAGATTAACTCAAGTCTTCTATTGTCATCAAGTCACTTCATCCAAATTCTTAGGTCAATAAATAGACTCATCATTATCATGGCGTGAGAATGTCAATTCACTCCCGCCAAAACTTAGCAAATCTTTTTATGCATCACTTACTCTTTCTCAGGCAGTTATATTTGAAATACTTTGACAGGTGTACTTTGCTTATTTCAATTACCTAATTTCCAATGGCTTGATTTTATGGGGTAATTCCAGTGAGGCATCTAGAGTATTCCTAGCCCAAAGAAGAGTCATCAGATTAATTTCAGGAACTAGTCCCAGAGATCCATGAAAACAACACTACCAAAGATTAATTTATCTCTTATTCTTCTTACCCATCAATGTACATTTTTCAATGTTTCACCTTCTTCATTCTTCATCATTTTACTATGAATTCTTCTTTACTTAAATCATTGACTATGTACACCAACGTGAATAGACCTCTCATCCAATGCATTTAGTTTGAGGCAAAAATTTGGAAGTTCGGTGGACGCCGCACCAGAGTCTCTGCCATCGATGTTGTTATTATTCAGCTGAATTTACAGTGCTGCCAAAAATTTTACCAAAACATAAACATAACTTTCAGTTATAAAATGTTTCATCCTTGGTTTAGAAGAGTGGTAATACTGATTTATCTATCATATGTTACGAGTACTTCGATGGACGCCGCACGAGATCGCACCACCGTCAATAGGCTTCACACACGCCTATGCTATGAGAAGTCTACTCACATAGTGTACAAAGTCAATGCTTAAATACCCTTTTCACAGGACCTCTTTTCTTGAAGCTGCGCCATTGTACAGTGTTTGAGGATATTCAATACTTTCCCAACTTGTTAAAGGAAATCTAAAAAAAAAAAACTTTCAAATATTCATCCAGACAGTCATTCTACAATGCAAATGAGTTTCTCTCACCTGTCACAAGAAATGACTTGCACTAGGGATCTACTGCTCAGATATAATCAAGCTGGAATAGATTCTTTATGTTTTATTATTACTCATTTGGTATGTTTTGTTGTAAGTTATTTTATGTGAGTTTTTTAGTTATAACTTACATGACGAGTCTTATGGCTTTGCAGGCATGCCAGACAATTGTAAATATATAAATTTAAGATATCATAAGGAAATTTTATATTTGAATAGTTTTGTTACAAGCATGGTTTGCAGGAGGATCCATTGACAGCAAGCAGTCATCTGGCAGTGATGTTGGTGCCAAAGTTATCCTGGTATTTTTCCTCGGTGGCTGTACCTTTGCTGAGATTTCTGCTTTGCGCTTTCTCTCTCACCAACCTGATTGTAAGTTTAAAATATTATAATAATTTCTTGAAAACATTCAAATTTATAAATCAGAAAACAAAATTCTCAGTAAACTTTCCAATCTCATCTATTCAAAATTTATGAAATTGAAGATCGGAGAAATCAATAGTGAGGGCCAGATTTAACATTTAGGCACCCCTAGGCTTAACATTTTTTTGCACTCCTATATTTGAGGGCCCTTTGTTGTTTGTAAATCCTTCCTAAAATACTGTTAAAAGAAAGTGCATGTCACTTGTTTGGAAATCACATTTCATCATGTTCCCAACTTAATAAGTTTGTTCTCTATTATTATTAAAAAAGACTAGACTATTATTATAAAAAAACATGGTTATCATACCGACAACCGTGTGTCACTTTGAGACTACAAGTATATTGTTATAGTCATAGACTGTGTAGATAAAATTCGACCAATCATACTGATCACTAGGCACGAATAGAGTATGATTGAATTTAAAATGGCGTCCGGGGGACATCATATTGAGTTATATCAGACACCATATCGGTGTATTTAAAGTCAAATCGAACATCTAATATTGCATTTTATCTCTACAAGTTCCTACTCCCGATGCCAAATTTTTTATTGGAAAACAATATTTTGCTTTTTTGTTTGTTTGGAAAAATTTTAGTTTCAGCAGCCATTGCGAAGCAACACTCACAAACGACGATACGTTCGGCTCTCCTTTCTATGCAACCACTGCACTCTGCTTAGTTACCACTTGTTTATACTTTTGTTTTTGACTGATATCAATGTATCAAGCTGTCATTGGCAGTATAACAGCTATTAAGTACAAATTTGTTTTTTTATTTTAGGTTTGACGGTACGCTTCCTGACAGACTGCGCCCTTAGGCGTGGACTTATCATTCCTATTGTGAAATCTGAACCTGAGCGCATTTGATTAAAGCAATAATCAAGAGAATTGATATAGAAAAACGCATTACTTAAAATCTTTAAATGTGCTAATTTAGATTAATGTCTCACTTTACTTGGTATACCAGTTGATTATAAAAGCATCATATAGTGAATGTTTTCAGCGAATGTGGAGTTTGTCATCGCCACAACAAAGTTGATCAATGGCAACTCTTTCCTGGAGTCCTTGATGGAACGTCTGCCCCAGCCCAGCTGATAGGCCTTCGTTACTGTTTGTGGTTGGTATTTGAATATAAAAAAATGTATTTTTAGTTTTAACTCATTTAAGAGAGGTCTCAATTTTCCAACTTTGGTTGAAGTATCAAAAAAGAGATTTTAAAATTAAATTCAAATTAATGCTCTTTGTTGAGACTTGGCATTTACAGCTATGCCTAAAAATGTTTAGTTTTTCTGAACTATTTAAAAAGCTATGAAATTTTATCTAAATTTTGCCTGTTTGTTTGGAAACCAAGTTAATCAAATGATATTTTGTACAGAATTGAGATAGAGACCTGTAAATTTTGCTGTTCTTCTTTTTGGTTTACACTCATTAAAATGGGATATCACTTAAATAAGTGTAAAGTATATGATTAACACGTTGGCTACCAAATGTCACACATATGTGACGTAATGTTAAAAGAAATCCTTAAATATAGACCAGCGTCACATATATGTGTCGCTCAAGGTGTTTCCGTGTACCGACGACACATATATGGGACGCAGTTACGGTTCAGTTAAATGACTCGCCACGACCATTTGGTCCACTGAATCGATCTAAAACCTGTTTATCGGTCTACAGGACTGTGTGACACACATGTGTGTCGCTTGGTCTCTGGGTATGACCTCAATTTTTATTTTTTACAGATTTTCAAAGTTGACCATCTTGTCTGCTCACATGTTGCCATTAGTGTTAGTTTACTACACATTCCAAATGCGTTTTTTATTGCGTGACACATTGTCCTGCATATTTTAGTATTTTTTAGTGTAGTAAAACTATTTTTCATTTATTTCCCATCCAACTCATGACACATATGTGCGACAGTAGGTCTATAGCAAACAAACAAAACATCAAACAAAATATTACTATAGGCCTACGTAACACATATGTGGCGCAATAAAAATGCTAAAATAGCACTGAAATAATTTTTTCCCCAAATTCTATGACCAAATATACATATATTATACATCAAATTATATAAAAATAGCGAAACAAAATTTTCGGTCTCTGGGTCAGTATTTGTCACAATGACTCGGTCTGTGGTGAGAGTATCGAGTACTAGGATCGGTCTGCTGGGAACCCGAATTTCCGACCGTCGGTAGCCAACGTGTTAAATTATTTAAACTCACCCTCCAAAAACCTTTGGTGATGGGATCGAAAAGGTTGATACTCGAGACGTTTCCTCTTTTAGTCACTTACACCTCCCTGTTTTGTAATCCAAATATCTGTAGCGGTAAAAAAAAAAAAATACAAAGTGGGAAGGAGCTTTTGACTAGAAGGGCCATTTTAATTACAAAAACAACTGAAAAAACTGTGTTCCATTCTATTGATAGTTTGGCTCACGTAGTTGTAACCCGGTTTCTTATTTTTTCAGAGAGGCGCATGTGAAATAGGCAGAGCTGCATCATCTGCAGTGAAGATCTCACACGTTAATTGATCGTTATCATTTTTTAAGAAGCTTATTGTTTAAACCGCTTTAAACTGTATTATAAGATACATACGTTGTAGCATAAGATATATTATGAGAGTTTCTGCAAGCTGTGCCTGTTATAATCCTTTGAAAAACTTCAGACTTACTTACATGGAAAATATTTGAGTTGAGGGTGATGTTGAACTAGGTTAGGATTAGGCCTGAGGGATGGATGCCTAGAAACTAGCACAAGACATGCTGAGTTCACGCAGACATAAATGGATTTTAGGGGAATTTCACCATACTTTAGCAATGATTAAATGAGCAGACGTCATTGTCAGCAAAGTTGCATTTGTGTTTAAACCACTTTGTTTGTCAGTTACTCACTAGTCTTCCTTCATGGAATCTGATGATCTTGCCATGGAAGATGGGATGGCAGTGTGGATATAGTCTTTAACTGTATCAACACTGTTATCAAGTTCGTTTGAACTCGTGTCTGCCTCAGAGGTTAGTCACGTTTTTAATGAATAATTACTTACTGCTCGAAAATAAAAGTAGTCCTTGCTATAATATCACTGAGCAAACATTGAAGAAGTTTTCTTTTGACAGCTACTCAACCACTGTAGTCAAAAACTCGGATTTTCACTGAGTATTGTAATGACTGTTATAACAGCTACGACTACCCAGGCAGGCTAGGCCAACCAACTACCAATCCCTCAGATCTGATTTTTCGACCTTGAGTAAGCAAGTGTAGTTAAAATGGGAGAAATCTGAAAATTCAGCCAAGTTTTCAAAAAGAATGTGTATTTATTATTATTATTTTTTTTTTTAACTTAATCACAAATGGTGAAATCTATATGAATGCAATAAAAATTAAATTGAGAATTTACTGAATTTGAAAGGAGTTTGATTGATGAAGAGAGCTTTACAGAGAGATTAAAGACAGAGGAGACATTTCATCAAATGATAACAAATAAATTACGGTATATGAAACAAAAAAATATAAAAATACTATTATTAACTCTACCAGGCCAGGTGTTAGTCCGGTTTATCCGTTCGCTTCCAGCCAGATGGACAAAGGACAGCTGACTGACACTGATCCTGCAGCACCGTCTCCCTGCAGGCGTTTTGGGCTTCGCCCTCCTCGTCTTTGATTTATTTATAGAGGGCATTTTAAAATGTTGACCAACTTTCACTATAAGATTTTTTAAATGTGAATTGTAACTTAACAGCTGATTACCTTCAGATGAATTTTAAAGCAAGATAGTAAATAAAAATAGATCTCGGTTACTTCATAATCAACATTCTCATACAGAATCATAAAATGCGCAACTTGCGCACGGGACCCCCTAGTATCTTATTAATCCTTCAGTACAGAAGAAACAAGTTATCGCATATGGGCACCATCACGAAGTTGAAGGCACCCATTCAGGTCTACTGCAGACTGAGGCCTTTAAATGATAAAGAAACCCCTTGTTTTAGAATTGTGTCTCCATCAACTGTTCAGATGTCCCCACCGGACACTACAGTCAATTATCAAAATAGATATACCAGGGAAACTCAAAATACTTTTAATCATGTTTTTGATAGTGAAAAATCTCACAAAACAATTTTTTATAACGTTGCTCTTCCCTCAATTGATGGAGCACTTCATGGAAAAAATGGACTTTTATTCACTTATGACACTTATCACAGGGAGTGGTAAAACATACACCATGACGGGAACCCCCAGAGAAACAGAAATTATGCCCAGAGCATTAGATGTTATTTTTAATAGCATATATAATCTTCAATCAAAAGAGGAGTGTTCAAGCCAGCTGCATTAAGTTAAATGGTTTTGAAGTTCAAAGTGAAGAAGAAGCTAAATTGGACGGTATAAATGAAATTCATTCTCAAGTTTTATCTTCCAAAACCAGAAAATATCAAAGAAAAAAAGTGAGTGGGCGAACAGAGTCACAGAAAATAAAAACTTGAGGTCCACGAAGACAACATGTATTCTGTGTTTGTGACCTACATTGAGATCTATAACAACTCTGTGTTTGATTTGTTAGAAGAAAACTTTGAAGAGCTATCATCAAGGGGCAGAGGACCTCAGACAGGCCCGGATTATCCACTAGGCCAACCTAGGCCATGGCCTAGGGCGTCAGCCATCTTCAGTAAAAATTATTTAACTGCAAATATAATTTAATTCTGGTTTTTCACTATATTTTTATTGAATTCTTTAATAATAAGAGTAAATGGAATATTCAGCAAAAGGAAAAGAAGAAAGATCTATCTAAGCAAACTAGGTGACCCCCTAACGTGCCAGGAGCCGAGGGGCTCCTCCGCGGCGGGGATGAGTGCCCCTGATCTGCCTTAACCGAATGGCAGTAAACATCGCCCTCTCATCAACTGTAAATAGCAATATTGATCGGAGTTAAATATTGTCCCTGACTGGTGTTAAACATGGCCTCCGACCGGCGGTAAAGAGCGCTCCTGATCAACTGAAAAAAGAGCACCCCCTAAACAAGTAAATAGCGCCTGTGATCAGCGGTAACATGCCCCTTGATGGTAAACAGCGCCCCTTTGCTTTGATTTTGTTCCTTTGCCCTGGAATTATATTTATTTCTGCATTACAATTATGTAATATTTGATACAGGTCTATAATTAATATGATGGTAAAATTGTACATTAAATGATACAAAAGGATTACGTCCACGGATTAAAGTGGCGAGAATGTTGATCATCACATTAGTTAAATAGTTCTTTGGTGTTCACGGCGCATTTAGTGCAAGCGCTGTGAACACCGAGTGGCTGCCTGATGACTCGGCGTTCAAAGTGTTGCGCGCCATTCGGCAACGGCGCAGCCCCTTGTTGAATATCTCAAAAGCATCATCTGTACACTTCACTTCTAACTCTGTGACTCCGTGGACATACATATTTTTGGCACCGTTTTCCCTCAACAACTTACTCTGAGGTCAGGCCCTGATTAACACTTTTTGACGCCCTACGCCAAGTCACATTTCCCCCCTTCACCCTCCTCCCCCAAAAAATAACAAGCTGAATTATGGGCTTACTTTAATTACAACTAGAGATTGCCTCCTGATCGAAATTCGATCTAAATTTCATTTGATCTGGACCCAATAAGCTTAAAAACATCTTAGAGCTAAAACATCTGTTCTTCCTAATTATCTAGCAGTTGTTTTTCCAACAGCTGTCTAATGATTCATTCAATTCTCCTTTCTCCATAAGATTAACATTGGAACTTTGAAAGCCTGTGGGGCGTAGCCCTGGAGTCCTATGTGAATTAGAATGTGATTCTGCTCATCTAAAGGACTATACCTTTCTAACGGTATGCTCGGATTTTTCCCACGATGTACACGAGCTGAGAAAAAAGGCGGAAATGAAACATGCTTGCGTATTAATATATAGATTACTTTGGCTGTTGTATAAAACCTAAGAACTATTTAACTAATGTGATGATCAACATTCTCGTCACTTTAATCCGTGGACGGAATCCTTTTGTATCATTTAATGTACAATTTTACCATCATATTAATCATAGACCTGTATCAAATATTACATAATTGTAATGCAGCAAGTAACAGAGATCTATTTTTGTTTACTATCTTGCTTTAAAATTCATCTGAAGGTAATCAGCTGTTAAGTTACAATTCACATTTAAAAAAATCTTATAGTGAAAGTTGGTCAACATTTTAAAACACCCTCTAGAAAAAGGCGAGGGGGGCGAAGCCCAAAATGATATGACCTTTGTAATTACGATTCGTCCCCGGGCTACATCCTAAGCTTTAAAATGACACCTCAATCTTAAAAATCGGTTCAGTAGGTCGAGAGAAAAAGGGGCGTGAAACCCTTATAGAAATAAGTAGGCCAATTAAATTAAAATGAAATATTATTATTAATTAAAATAATATATATAAATATTAATTAAAATAAATGAGTTTTATTTTAATTTAATGGAACTTGTAACAAACCCTTCTTGAATTCCAAGAGATGTGTAATGTGATATACAGTATGATTTATTTATGTAAAAATATTATTTAGCTTTAACTATGTATAGATTATGCAGTTATTATAAAATTCAATAAACAATTATCTGTTTTTCTATAATGTTTTATTGAATTTTTATACCATATATACCAAATATGTTTATTATTGTACTATATTTAAGTTCAAGGGGGACCGAGCTTAAATGCTCGGAAAAATAATTAAGCGTCCCTCTCCTTTCTTAGACAAAACTCGTTTGCTCCACTCACTCGCCGTCTTTCATTTTTAAATGAGCTCTTTCGCTTTGCTCACTCGCCATGCCAATAGGTGCACTTTGGTATAAATTTGTTGAACATTGGGTTAAGTATGTAACACATATCTTTTTTATCTACAATTAACAGCTGATTTTTCTGTTCAGTATAAGATGCTACAAAACATCTCCATAAGGATAACATTGGAACTTTGAAGGGCTCCAGGACAAAAACCTGAGTTTTCCCAGCCATGGAACCAACTCCAATCAATTACTGGTGGCCAAAACAAGTGGGCTCTATTTCATTCTTAAAGGTTTGAGGCAATTGAGTAATTAAAACTGTTTTATACCTGATCATGTACAAATATAAAGTTTAGATGATGAATTAACCTGATTTTTACTAGGCATAATCACTAAATCTGATCAGAATAATAATGACAAACCACTTACTGTTACTGTCGTTAAGTTATAAGCTAAAAACGCCTTTACAAGCTCTGCTGCTCCTCTGCTGTCGGTGCCTGATACTATCTGTGAACCTGGGATGACTTTTATTGTCAAAGTTTTTGTCAAAGTGAATTTTTATCTAAGGAACAGAATTAAATTTATTGTTGCTAGGCTTCACTAAGCACTGTGGACTACTACAGAATCAATGGCTTTTTGTGGAATTTTAATTTTTTTTAAAGTATGCTTTACACTAAGAGTCAAATTTGCAACTGTTCAATTTAAAAACAAATAGTATACTAACTATTTTTAGAATGATAGTGCTATATTTTAAATATATAACTCTCCAAGCAAGTCAATCTCCAAGAAAAATAATGAAATTGGAAAAATATAGGATAGCTTGTGACGATCCTTTTAATATCTAGAGGACCACGGGCTATAAGGTAATAAAAATACCAGAAACATCAAAATGTGTGGGTTCCGCCACACACCTACGGTCCCAATAAAACCAATGCAAATCAAATGGAGAAGTTTCCTAAAAATTATTATCTAATCAGCTAAAGGTTCAGCTGAATAGTCTTTTGAGTTAAAGCATTGACTATGTACACTAAAGTGAATAGACCTCTCATCTAATGCATTTAGTTTGAGGCAAAAATTTGAAAGTTCGGTGTACGCGGCACCAGATTTGCTGCAATCAATGTTGTTATTATTCGGCTAGATTTACAGTGCTGCAAAAACACTTTACCAAAACATAAACACAACTTTCAGTTATAAAATGGTTTATCCTTGGTTGAGAAGAGTGGTATTACTGATTTATCTATCATATGATACGTGTACTTCCATGTACGCCGCACGAGATCGCATCACCATCAATAGGTTTCACACACGCCTATGCTACGAAAAGTCTACTCACGTTAGTGTATATAGTCAATGGTTAAGGCAGCCAATTAATAATTAACCTTTAAATTGGCAAAGCTAAATTAAAATTTGAAGCTGGAAAATTTGTACAATTAATTTATAATAAAATAAAATTTATTCAAAAGAATAGGACTTCCCCAATTTCTTGGGTTGCCTCTAAAGACAAAGTAAAATAATTTGTATTACATAAAGTTGTACTTGTACATCATCTAGTATAATTTCAAGGGGTTTTTTAGCCCAAATAAGTGATTTCTTAAAATATACACAGGATATTTTTAAGTGGTTATCACAATTTCTTGAACATTAGATTTTTAAATTTGTTGATAGTTTTGGAATGGTTCCTCCTGTGCCAATTAATAATTAAACAATTTCGATACTATTTAATTTATATTTTTCTTTGTTTCCAATAATTGTGGTTGGTTGATAAATCTTCTGTTTTTCTTCATTTACGTCGGTTGGTTGGTTTTCACTACTTTTAAATGTATGGTGGGATCAAATATGTCCCCCAAAGACATACAAACCGTATTCCGCAAACCCCAGAAGAAAATATAGCATCTTGTGATGATTATTCAAACTACAGGGAAATGATTTGAAGCTTATTATATCTGAAAAATAAAACTAGAGCAGATTTGTCATATGCAGTCAACTATGAAAGTAGGTACATAGAAAATCCTAAGAAAGAAGATAAACAACATTTTTATAAGAACTCTGCGTTACCTTAAAAGTACACGAGAAAGAGGAATTAAGTTTTGCAATTCTAAAGAAAGAGAAGGAGGAGAATTCAAGCTTATTGCATACAGCAATGCAGATTATGCTGATGACAAAGAGAAAAGGAAAAGTACCACTGGCTATGTAATAATGTGTGAAGAGGACTAGTATCTTGGCGTTCACGCAAGCAAAACATTGTGGCAAAATCTACCAACGGAAGCTGAATACATTTTAGCTGCTGAATGTGGCCAGTCAAAGTTCGATAAAGCTAATAAAATCTGGAAAGTTAAACTTGGTGGGCAGAATACACATAAAAGTCAAATATCACTATCTTAGCGAAAAATACCAGAATGGAGAGTTTGAGATACAATACTGACCAACTGACAGTCAAATAGCAGATTTAATGACAAAGCCTCTTTTGGCACAAACCTTCAAAAAGTTTAGAGATTTATTGACAGTTTAGAGAGTGATAACTGGCAACACGAGAATATTTTCCCATTAAGGGTGTGTGTCAAATTGTTATATGTATACAGTGTGATTGAAAAGTCCCGGAACGGTAAAATATATTTTTTGCCATTATTGATGAAGTAATGAAACTTGGTATGCCAATAATAGCCATAAATACCTACTCTTTTAAGCTATTATCACTTTTTTAACCCTTAAGGGGGATGGCCCACGAGGAGTCAATCAAAATTCTTAAATAGCAGCATAGGTCGAATTTGATATCAAATTAAAGGTCTCACTTAGCAGAGTACAATGCCGCAAACTAGACTTCAAATGGATGACCGAGACGGAAATGGCAGGCGAACAAAGTTTCCATTAAAATCATATGGGTAAAACTTAAAAATGCAATAACTTTCTTAATATTCAACCTTTTGATGTCGGGTTTAAAGCTTATTACTCCAAATGCAAAGACGTTTAAGATGGTGTATGATGTGACAAGGGCCAAAGAAATTTCCATTTACACACCCTTTAAGGCATGTTCCTCTTGGAAGTCTTATAGAAATCTGCTTTGGCCCTTGTCACATCATACATAATTTTAAACATCTTTGCATTTGGAGTAACAAGACACAAACCCGACGTCAAAAGGTTGAATATTAAGAAAGTTATTGCATTTTGTAAGTTTTACCCATTTGATTATAATGGAAACTTTGTTCGCCTGCCATTTCCGTCTCGGTCATCCATTTGAAGTCTAGTTTGCGGCATTGTACTCTGCTAAGTGAGACCTTCAATTTGATATCAAATTCAACCTATGCTGCTATTTAAGAATTTTGACTGACTCCTCGTGGGCCATCCTCCTTAAGGGTTAAAAAAGTGATAATAGCTTAAAAGGGTATATATTTATGGCTATTATTGGCATACCAAGTTTCATTACTTCATCTATTATGGTACAAAATATATTTCACCGTTCCGGGACTTTTCAATCACACTAAATATTATAATGGGAAATATTCTCACCTGTTTATATTTAACAGTTGTAAATAATCAACATATGATTGTTTGTTATCTTGTTGTGAAAACAAAAGATAAAAATAATGTTCTCTTTTAGTAAATTGTAGTTAATAAAATAAAATTCTTACACTACTTCCACTGTGTGTAATAATTAATTAATATAATGCTAAATGACACACAAAAATAGCCATATAACAAAAATAAAATTTTATTTAAGACACATTACACCATTCTTCGGACCTCGAAGAACCTCCTGATGTACCAGATCTCGAAGCACATGCCGGCCGTGATGAGCAGCACCTCGAAGATGCACCAGTGCATGAGCACGTCGTTGGTGTGCTCGCTGATGCGGTGGTGCATGCTCATCCGCGCGATGATGTACTCCTGCTCCGCGTTGACACCCCACAGTCCACGCGACAGCTCGACAACTGCGGCTTGCAGCTGCGCGCTGCCATTGGTAAGCTCAGCTTGGTCATGCTGCCATGTTGCAACGTCGCCCACGGTAATGTCAAACATCACCGTCTTGGGGGTCACCGTAGACATCTTGTTGCTAAAGCAGAACTGGTACCGACCATCCTGTTGGGTGAGAAAAATTATTTTAGGGTGTCTTTTCCAACACGTTTGACAACCGTACCCATAGCCCATTTTTTAGAACTTGACCTTTTGTGGGACGTGACAGAAATAATGGCGGGAAGAATTTCTTTATTCTTGCCTGTATTCCATAAGTTGAACCCTTTTTTTTATTTGTTTTTTTTTTCACTGTTGCATATCAGCTGGTAATTTTACATTACAACATTCTGTGTATCAGTTTTGTAATATCTTTGGAACAGTGGTTCTCTAATCATTTTCTATAGAACATTTTAACAACACATAGGTTTGGCTTGAAAATAAAACATCTGAACAGGAGCTACGCCAATTTACAGCTAATCTGAAATGATGCAATTTTAATGTAATTTACCTCATCATTATTTGAAACCCCCCTAAAAAGCCCAACTTTTTTCACCTGCCCTCCAAAAAATCCCTGGAAATCGGGGAACTGTGTGATGATGATGTGACATCAAGCTCCAATCACTCCGGCCTGATGTGTAATTCCTGGCCTTGCTAGGAATTACTAAAAAAAATTATATTAAAAAAAATAACTGTAATAAAAGAACAACCAATGAATTGTCAGTTTATAATAAGTGTCATGTTTTGTGTACCTTTGTTACTGACAAACACCAGCTTATTTGAGTGTGAGGATCATTAATTAACTGTTAATGAACAATGAGAAAGAACACACCATAACAAGATATACAACAACATAAAGTGACATACATGAATGTGCAAATGAGGCAGAGGCATAGTGCAACATGGGAGGTCACCAACAGAACTAGTATGTGAAAAGTATGGTGCTCAAAAGCAGCTAGCAATTCTGGTTCACAGACACACAGGTTTTTCTGTTAATTCTGCAGATGGACAGAAGTCAAATGCGACTCAGCAAATAGGGTGTTTAATTTGTCTTTCCAATGCTAATTATTTAAACTTATTTGTGAAAATTGTTTTTGTCAAAATCAAAATACTGTACCATTCATGGGAAAAAATTCATTAGATCATTAAAACATTAAATAAGTGTTATTATGTTTAGGTAGCAGGAGCACTAGAGCAATTCCTTTTTCAGGGCTCAATGGATCCAACCGAGTGTCGAATCAGTTCACAAATTCTTTACAGTATAAACAAAATGACTGTAGTGACACAGGTGAACTACATCCCATAAGAGCAATGGTGCCAATATCTGCAACAACAGTTGTTTTCTCCTCCGAGTACAAAACAGTATAACAAGTATATAGTATTTAGTACTCCGAGTATAAAAGACGCGATTTAAAAAGTGCTAAAAAATCAAAATTTTACTCTTTGCTACCAGCAAGGTTTGCCAATGCTGCAGGAAACAATTGTTTTCTTTTGCGTTTGAGATTGTTTTGTCTTAACTAACCATAGTGGGAGTATAACAGTTAAAAAGGGTAGAATTTATGATTGCATTTTTACCCTAATTGTTTAAGTTATTTGATAATCATCTAATGGCGTGTTATTAACAAAAAATTAAAATCTAAAATAAATTAATATGGTGTTGTTATGATAAATATCCTACCGATGGCAACACTGCTTCATCCGCTTATTGAATCACATGTGTAATGGTGAATAAATATTATAACTTGACTTCCGTTTTAGTGTTCACAGTTCATATCCGGAACACAAAAAAAGTTATACCGCAGACCTTGAGAAGCAGTTATGCATTTCCTATATCGACCTTGCAGTATGAAGGCATATTTCGAGCTGGACTAGTGAAGGCTAATCATGTGGTTTCAGTTCAGTGCATATATGCCCTCAGTAAAATTCATAAAACTAATTGAACAACAAAATTATCTTATAGTCTTATTTATTCTGCCGTCTCGAGTCCTGACTTTTATCAATGACCATTGCAATAAGCTTCAATAATGATATTACATAACATCATAAAGAGGTAAAACTTATATTATGAAACCAAATTCAACTTGTTGCAAAATGAGCTCCTAATGATGTGGGAATCACATTAAAATGCAGGTTCTAGACTATTGAGAGCTTGGCATTTGGTAAAATAATAATAATACAATAGAAATTACGCAATTCACACATCAGCTGATTGTTTCATTACAATTCATGTTTTAGTTTATTTATGTATCCCGGGATGGTATCTAACTTTAAATGGTGTAAATCATATGTGAGTGAGAAGGACAATTACGGAAGGTGAAATGAGATCGGGTGTGACAACATAAAATTTTTTGTTTGTTACTTTATGTTTACAATGATTTACCAAATTTAGTTAGTTGTCAATAAAGTAGTGTATGCAACGGTTGCATCCAGAATTTATAATACAATCGTCGTATAAACTTCTATTATACATTGACATCATACTTTACAAAACATTGACATTCAAACATATAAAACTTAATCTAACACTACTCGATATATTTACACTTATACTACTTATATATAGTATAGTACCAGTGTAAATATATATCAAGTAATGTTGGATGACATTTTATTATTTCAACCTGAATATCAGTACCAGCACGTATAATGCTAATCAAGAAAATGTTTAAAACTGAATCATATCGTTTACCATACCTCATAAGCTGTGAATGAGTACTTTCCACTAGTCTCTCTGGTGCCGATATAAATTTCTCGATCATCGGGTCCAACAATCGTGACATCTATGTCCAAAAATCCTCCATCAGTCACTTGGAACACAATACTGAGTTTCTCGTTTTGCTTTACCTTTTCAAAAAAACATTCTTCCATGTGTGAGTCTACTTGAAACACCCAACTTCTACAGAGAGTCAACACTGAATATAAATAAACTAAATGCAAGAACTTAAACATTAGTAGAATTTTCAATGTTACTAACTAGAGACAGTAAGTAAAAAGAATAAAAATTATGATTTTAGACCACACTGAGCAAATAAAAATAAAAGCAAAATAATGGTTAGTAAATACTTGAGTTTTGTGCTATTGTTTAAATCAGCTGTTAAATATAAAAAATAAAACACCTGTAATAAATCAGGCTTCAAATTTTGGAGCTGCCATGACCAAAAGAAACAGAACTGGAGAGAAATTATAGGAGTAATATTTTAAGAACAATAATGTTCCCTTAATAATAAAGTAACTTACTCATTGAATACTAAAAATAAGAATCAAGTTCACTTCCATCTCTTTTAATGTTTTTCCTAAACCAATATGAATATATAGTAAAAAAATTTGACATGAGCAAAATATGACGCTTGAACTGGGATTTATGGTACTACTATCTTATAAATCTAACTTTAATTTTGATCAACTTTTTTTATGTAAAGTTGGCTAAATTAAAAACAATAAGTGAATTAACAAAACAGTACAAAATTTATGTAAATTTGGGGGGGGGGGAAGCTTGAAACAATGGGTTTATTCTAAAGTTTTCTGAAAGTTGTACATGAAATTGTGTCCCAAGTCTGATTAATGGTTTATAGCTATTAAAAAAATTAATAGCTTATAGCACAGATACAGAAAGTGTACACAAAGTAAACAATAAATTAAAAAGGCGACAAAGACACCACCTACTTTTCAAATGGGTTACCTATTTCATAACCATTAAGAATCAAGAATTTATTGTCACAATTGAGTTACATTTCATACATCCAACAAAGCTGGTGAAACAGGTGACATTGTCAGAATCAACTTAAAACTAGGTTACAATGTTTCTTAAGTTAGCACCATGAATCACAATACAGTACATTCAGAACCAGTTTAATTAGGCCTACCTAGATTTTTTCAAGCATATAGGTACTCTTTAAGAGTCATCTTCACCACTGGGCCAGTAGCCCATTGTTGCGCAGTCGGCAATGTTAACATACGGCTTTTATGCTAAAACATGGTATTGCACTCCCCTGTTTCGGTCGCCGTTTTTCAACCGATTTTCTTGAAACTTGGTAAGTGTTTAGTTGAATAGTTATATTAAGTTCCTCATACCTCGAAATTTTGAAAATTTTACTAAATTTTTGAAATATTACTAAGGAAAATCGAGTTACTTTGCAACGTCACCAAGAGTAATATTTGTTAAATTTTTAAAGTTTTGAGGTATGAGGGACCTAATATAACTATTCAACTAAACACTTACCAAGTTTCAAGAAAATCTGTTGAAAAACAGCGTCCGAAACAGGGGAATACAAGACCACGTTTTAGCATAAAAGCCGTATGATTAACATTGCCGATTGCGCAACAATGGGTTACTGGCCCAGGGGTCAAGATGACTCTTAATACTATATGCTTTATTGACTAGCATTTCTTCTAACTTATTTTTAAATACACTTATGCTTTCTATAGTTTTAATATTGGTGGGGAGATTATTGTACATTTTTTTCCTAAATAAATTTGTAACATTTCGGTTGAACTTCTATGGATTAAGACCTGGAGGTGAGAGTTATTTGTGCTTTGCATCTATCAAAGGTTATTTGCTTTTTTTATCATAATCTACTACCATTTTTCTGTCGTAAACCTCTTTTTGTTGGGAAAAAACTCAGCATGTAAGGTAACAAAAAATCATTTAATGATCAATAATATAACGGGTAACAAAATGAGTAAAATCAACGGTTCTGGGCTTCTTCTTGGTGTATTTCTTGTAAGGCTTTGGACACTAGTTCCTGCAGATCTTGGGGTAGACTGTCCTCATTGTTATCTGAAAAAAGTAACATCAAAAATACTGTCCACTTTGTGAATATAGTAAAGTGTTTCTGGAAGACAAGAAAAGCTTGATTTCAAAATTAACTAAAATGTTTATTCCATCAATTAGTTTTTACCACATCTATTATTTGAAATAAAGATACCAAAAATCAAGAAATTATTTTTATCATATATTATTAGAAAATAATCTATTTAAGTAATTTTTATTGTCTCCTACCAAAATTGTCACTAAGTTTCTAACCTTGAATACACGAGGTTATGAAAAGGTAACAGAAAAAATACATGAAAACTGAAAACCAACTAACCTGTGAATGTGCACAAGAATAAATGTTTGGAAAGCTTGAAGACCTGCTTTAGAAAAATTATGATATTTGGAAAGAATTTTTGTTATGATACAAGTGGTTAAGGAAAATTAAATTTTACAAATGTAGAGAAAAATAAAGGGTCCTAGCATTAAAATTTGTGTTTACAAAAAACATGTTTGCAAACAAGATCTTTGATTTGTTTTGGATGAAAACTGATTAGTTACGAAAAATTCCTACTCCTCCTGATCTGTTGGAACTTAAAAATCAACACCTACCAGGTTCACAGCTGCTGTCACATCCGTTCATGGGAGGTGCAGTGGCTTCACAGCTGTTGGGTTTGATGTCCACATCTCTGGTATTCTCTTCCAAGAGTTCTGTATCGGAAAATATAAATAAAGCATACGATAGTGCAGAAACACACTTAAAATTGTAACACTTTTCTATTAAAATTTCATTAAGCAAAAATAATACAAAGCTGAAATTCAGTTATAGTTATAGGCCTACTTAATAATTCCCGTTTCACGTCATTTCGTCGCATAAAAGACATAACGACGTATCTCAAAAATTGGACATTTTGAGTTATTAATGCCCTCACAATACACTCGACGCGATCTATCCACGTGACTTACCGGCGTATCTGTATCTTCATCCACTACAAAGATATTGAATATTGGGGTACCGGCGTAACTGAAATTTTAAATGTCTCTGGAAAAGTCATAACGACGTATATTAAGTTACGTCATTATGTCCCGTAAAAATATTTTAGTTTAGTTACTTTTTCTTACGACATATCGATGTAAGTTAAGATACGTCGTTTTGTATTGGCACTCAGTATAGATCCTTGAGTTTTTTCCTATGGCGTATCTACGTTTTAAAGTAAAATAAATTTGTAACTCATGCAATAAAGCTTAGAAATGTTAATTTTGAATAACAAAGCTATTAAAACATAATCGTAAATTTTGAATTTAGCTTTGTGACCCCGACTACTTCCCTTCTTGTGAAATTGGAAAGTGTAAAAACGCTTTATTTTCAGTTTGTGAAGAATGTAGTGCCCCAATTTGTGAAGATCACGTGAAATATAGCTGCTTGTATGGCCACAAAAAGACATCCGCTATTTAGCTACAACATTGCCCGTGTTACAAAAGATGCCTAAGACGAAAACCGAGACTATACACAGACCGATTGACACAGTCAAAACCGAGACAGGTACACACTATTTACCGAAAGAAAATGGTGAAAAACCTGTTTTTAAATACGTTGTCAATCACGGAAAGAAATGTTCGGACTGCTATTGAAAAAAAGAAAGAGACTGGAGTTTTAGAGGAGGAAAGAAGAGGTGGTCGTTCAGAGAAGATGAAAGAAAATGATTTAAAAGTTCGGGAAGCTATAACAGCTCACATTAATAGGTTTCCAAGGATGGAGTCTCATTATTGTAGAGCATCATCAACAAAAGAATATTTACACCCAGATTTAAGCATAAATAAAATGTATGCTATGTTTATTGAAGAGTACAATCCACAAAGCATCTCGTGCAGCAGAACAACATATAGTGATGTATTTAATAAAATGAATCTTGGCTTCTACCACTTAAAAAAAGACCAATGCAGTCTGTGTGTTGTATACAGGACTGGTGATGAACTTAAAAAATCTGAATTAGAAGAGAGATACCAAAAACATATCAATGAAAAGAATGCCGTGAGAAGGTTTAAAAAAGAAGCTAAATTGTTTTCTGACAGCAAGACAGTCAGTGCTTCATTTGAATTGCAGCAGGTTATTTTGTTACCAGTATCTAATGAAAGCCAGCTATTTTACCTTAGGCGACTTGCAAACTACAACTTTACCGTGTATGAGTTGTCTTCTAGTGAATGCAATTGTTATCTCTGGCATGAAGGTTTAAGTAGGCCCGGAGCCGCAGAGATCTCAACGTGTATTTACTTATACCTACAAAAACTGGACGAAAGGGAAGTCGAGGAGGTTTATTTTTTTTCAGACGGCTGCAGTGGTCAAAATAAAAACTCTGGAATTGCAGCTGTGCTCCTGCACTTTGTTTCTACCTCTAAAAACATAAAGAAAATTAACTTAAGACTTTTTTAACCATACCACGGCCAAAAAGAGGGCGATTCCGCTCATAGTGCTATTAACACAGCTCTGTCAGCTGCTGGTAATATTTTTGTTTCATAACAAATCGCCTTAATCATTCGTCTCACACGATTGAAAAAGCCTTACACTGTAAACTGCATCGAATCTAAGGATTTTTTAGATTTCATGGGAAAAGCGAAACTACTAAGAGCTTTACTTTAGCTCGATCTCAAAAGTACCAAGTATCTTTTTTTTATTTAGGATGTAGACTATGTAGGGTCTAGAGGGATTTTAAACGTTTTACATGAGTATATTGTTTTATATTTTAAAATTTTCCGTTTTACATTGTATTAAAAGTTAAGGTTTCATATTTTACTATGTATAAATTTAAATACTTACGATTGTGATCATGACGATCTCATAAAGAAACCTTTTGGTTAAGAATTGCAACACGAGTATTTTGTTCCTTATTAAAAACTAGGTAATTATTTTTTATAACTGTAGTGTTTTGTAATCAATTCATTTGTTTTGAATTCCTATAACTTTGTTTACTACATAATGTTTGTTTGTACTTAGGTTTAATAATTCTTTTTGAGGAGTTCCATTTTTATTGCAATTAAACAAAAAGCGAAGATAACTTAAAATAGATTTCTTTCTGTATTAATACTGTTACACTTTACTTTCTATCTACATTGAAACACATATATTCTATAATCGTATACTGTTGTAACGATAAGTTACAATAACTTGATTTAACAAGAGGATTTTTAGTAAACCTGTTTCAAATTTTCATGTAGTTTTGCAAATTAAGATTTTTGTTAAACTTTTAACATATGAGAAAACATGTGTATATTTTTTACTAAGAGTATACCATATTTTAACAGTTTTTTAAGGCATATAAACTTCTAAAACAAAAAAATTAAACCAAGATCGTAAACCTTAAGATGGCGTATCTCTAATTTTTGAGTGTACGGTATCAAGACATAATGACGTATCTACTTCAAGGGGGGGTAAGGGGGGGAAAGAAAGTCGTTAACCTTAATTTAACCATGACATGTTCACCAACAACCTTTTGGCTACTTATATTCAAAATATCATGATCTTAAGAGTTATACTTTTCATGCAATGATGAAATGTTCAAACATGAAAACCTTTAAACTGCTCTCCTGAAAAATAGCAAATATCAAGATACGTCGTTATGACTTTTATGCGACGATTTATGGTCATTCTGCCAACACCATAAATCCGCTTGATTAAAATAGGAGTTTTGCCCTTCCTTAAACGTTTGAAAACGTCCAGGTTTTTGTCAATTCCTAATACAACTTGTTTTCCTTTTTAACCATCTTAGAAGAACTTTACAGTTAGTTGATTAAAAATACATACTGTAACAGAAAACACTACTTGCCAACGTAGTTTCTCATGCAATACTGTCCTAATAAGTATGGGGGGCAGTCATGACAATCAGAAGTTTTCGCGGCAGAGAAGGATCTGCGCTAACGTTCCAATTGTCTAGACTCGCAACTAAGTTATTCATTTTTTGTTTTAGGCATTTTATTAATGGATTGGCCATAAAATAGTGCAAAAACATAGTTTTTATTTAAAATAATATCTTCCACGATAAAACTTTTATTTTCTTATGAATTTAATGACAAATTTCATGCACTAATTGAGAGGTATAATGTCCTCTTACACCCATCAGAATTAACAGGAAAACAATGGTGTTTGTGACTCTACACACCAGGAACCGCCAGATGTTTCGGTCCTAATACAAAGTTTGAATGTCTGCCATTTTCGGCTCAATCATTCTTTTTTGAAAAGGGGGTTGTGGCATACAGTCGACTAAGTGACACCTTTAATTTGATTTACATATCAACTTTAAGATTTATTTAAAGACTTCCTCCATGGGGCACCCCTGGACATGCAAAAATACAGTGAAATATATGTAAAGTTGGGTATCAATATCAAACAAACATAGCAAGTTTCATTAAATTATGGACAGAAAGTTAGGAGTTATTGGTTCCACACTATTGCCCAACTCTTTATAACAGTATATTTATAATGAACTTGTGTTCAAAATAGCATATGTAAACAAAATACTCCCCCGCAATACTTACTGAATTTCCAAGAGGATTTTGGCTATTTCTTCACTTTTACCAAATTAAATTTATTAATTTAATAAATGAAGTGGGGGGCTCCCGCCCAGATACAAGAGCGACAAACATTGCAGGAGTCTTTGCGTAAAAACGGGGCTCCTGCCCAAATACACAAGAAATGGACATTCTACATTCTATACAAGCTATAAAAGGGAACAGTAAATTTGCAAACTATATTGTATTAAAAAAATATATTTTGACTTAAATAAACGCTACAAAAAAATTGGTATAAAGTCTTTATTTTATAAGTTGGTTATGGTTTTTACTTAGGTGACGCATTGATTTTTAATACCCACCGATGTACAATAGCAAAAGAAAAGTTTACCTAGAGGGTAAAAGAAGCAAAAGTAAATAGTTTTTAATTTTTTAAATGTTCTAAAAAAAATCTAAATATAGCAATTCTTCAAAAAATATTGGTAAACACTCAGAAACTAGAAAATATTGAACACAAGGTAGCTGCAATGAATACAAAAAAGTTAAGGTCACATCCCATGTTCAAAATTTTCAAATAAGTTTTTTGCTTGAAGCGCTGTAAACTGAAATTGAGCACTCCAAATAGAGATAGGGCCTAGCGCCTTAGGAATAGGCCTAAACATAGTACAAGAGAGAGGGAGATATTAAATTTCTTATTTAGTTTTGTGTCATTAAAACACCCCTTTAAAGACAAGTTTCCCAGCTTATTTGGTATCATTGGAAACCTTTTTTTAAAAAAGAATCGTCATTTTAAGTCATTAAATAATTTTATTGTTCGGACTTTGTCGTATGAGCTTTCAAACTTCTAATGTTATTCTAATGATGATATTTTATTGAATCGTATGTTTACAAAAATAAGGTAAGTTATACTTTACAAGTGATAACCATCGTCATGGTATCCCGCGATTTTCAAATTTGTCTACGCGGGGTCCAAAATGGCAACTAAAGTAGGTGGACATAGAAAGTTTTCCTACATTAATTGTGTGAATTGGTCCAGTAATGGAAAACTGTCATAGGTTATGTATGATTTGATTGCAGTGTGTAGATGAGAGAGATTCTTTGCTGGTGACCATCTGCAACAATGTCAGAATGTAAAGGTATAATGTCTCGTATGCGATCTCATGATGGAGTGTGCTACTGCTACAACATCGACAGAAACTTTCTTAACCATTTCGTCCATAAGGTGTGACCTTCTTCACTGTTTTGTATTCATTGGTAGCTGCTTAACAATTATTATGAAAAATATTGGTACCATAAATCACAAAACTAAAATAATTGTCTTATTTAATTATTAGTTAACTGGTCATGTCCCACAATGATAAAACAAAAATTTTATTTCCACTCCCGTGTTTACCAATTTCAATAATAAAATACCTGTCAAACAAAAAATTACACATAGGATTATTTAGGTTTACTGTCACTTGAATGAACTTATAATTTTCTAATTAAACAAATGTAAGTTATCGCTACCAAGTACATATTATGAAGTTTTACCAATAAATAAGCAATTATTAATAGTTTTGTTTATTTCCTATAGAAATTTTGTTGCTTAGTTGTCCCGAAAAATTATAATATTGGAAACCTATAAGAATCAACTGAAAAAAAACTTAAAAAATAACATAAAAGTGCTCTGTATTCAAAGTACTAAAGTTATTTTTACTGGGGTTAAAAATGTGTAAAATTACATAAATTTGAATCGATAAACAGAGTTGTGGAAAGTGATTACCTGAATTTGGATCCAGATTTGTTTCACGCATACTCTGAGTTGCGGTATAACCCTGCAGCAGGAGTTCTGAGGGGAAGACTGGCCTGTTAGACCCTAGTCTGTGCTCCAATTCACTGATTCGACTGGCCAAAATCCTTGAACCACAAAAAATAATATTCATTAATTTCTGTTTCTTTTGTTATTTTTCTTAAGATATTTTTTGCTTTCTTGTTTATCTTGGGTTTCAATTGGGGACCTCTGGATTAGTGGTCGGTCCACTTATAAGGCGACTCTGATCCCAAGTGATCCAAGGAATTGGGCGAAGTGATCCAAGGGTTTTGAGAGATTGTCAAGAAGAACCTTAAATATTGTTATACCAAGATTGGAATAGGTCAATTTTTAACCAACAGTTCCTACATGATTGGGAAAAGAGCCTGACCATAACAAAATTATCCACTAAGTTAACTGTTTTTGTGTCTTTTTATATGACGTGTGATTTTCATGGCCAATTCTGTTAATAGTTCTGTAGCAACTCTTTCCTTATTTTTTTTTCCCAATAACTTGGCCTAAAGCAATATTCTAATCCAAAATATGAGTACTAGAACTGTTGAATAAAAGCAAACTACTGTACTCAAACATAACCTTAAGAGCATACTTTTTCACACTTTGGGTAGCTTGAATACACACCACCTAAAAGTAATTTTCAAAATAATAATCTTCAGTGAATATTATTTTGTATTTAAGGCCAGTTTTGTATGGATGGCAGTACTACCTTTTGTCTTTTTTGAGTGACAAAACATAACCGTCCAATTACATCCATCAATAATAACAGCTAAAATCCATGTACTCATTCAGATACCGTTGCTCACAAACACAAAAATAAAAATAGTTATGAATATTTAGTGATAAATTCCCACTCCATTTAATTTATTAATGAGAACTAAATAAAATTTTATAAAGTGTATCAGGTAATAGGCAGACCTATTATCCAGTGCTTTCAGTGCAGAAATCGATACAATGCTTTCAATCTTTAGAAACCAATGTGTATGCAACAAGTTTTTACATTATCTATGTTTTGTCTTTATGATAACCGGGACATAAATATGTCACTAAGACAAAAGTGTGGAGTAAAGATTTCATAAAATAGGCATGCTGGAACACCAACCTTGAATAAAGGATATTTATTTGAACCTCAGATGTTCCAATCCATTAATAACATACTTGTCATTATTGATTATAAATTCTTGATTGACTGTTGGCTCTTACTTGTTGGCCTTCCGCTGGTGGTGCAGTGCCAGAGTCTTGTCCTGCAGAGCCTCCAGCAGTGCCAGACAGAGACTGCGGAGGTCGGCGAGGGACGCCTCCGTGTTGGGGACGACCCCGCGCTCTAGTAGCTCCTGGACTGCAACACAACAACAGTTACAGAAAACCCTACAAACTTGACTTTGGGATCCTCGACTTCTGTAAAAAATGATTTTTCTGAGCAAAAATATCAATCTTGCCTATAATCAGACGATGTAACATTGGTCCCTAACAACGGTTGACCTGTGGAACAGCAATCATTAGCAATGGTATCACTTTAACGATTTGTGCTTAAATTCCTTTCAATTGAGTTTATTAAATATTTTTACTATTTAAATTTTGCATGCATTCATTTTCAAATTTTTTCTATGAAATGCAGTTATTCTAAACTAATCAATAAGAACGAGGAAAAGTATGTTGTAAGAGGTACCGTATCTATGGCACCAATATTGTAAATTTGAGTTTGAAACTCTTTAGAAATGGCTTTACAGCATAATCTATTTGTTAGCATATAATTTGCCTGGTGCAGTCATTATTCATTTCATTGTTTATCAAAATATTCTAGATGTATATGATGTTACAATATTTTTTTATTTTACTGATGAGGTATCATACAAGATTAAGATGAAAACTTTTTTTTTAATGAGTGCAAATGTGATAGTATAATGTTACATCATCTAACTAAGGTAGTACTGCAGAAAAGCGGCTGCAATAGCGACTGAATGGCATTAAATGACCGTAAATTCTGTTTAACATCGATGATTGGAGGTGTAGAATTATCTAGAGTGTCGCGTTACCTAGAGTGACTTTATGGGGGTTTTACTGTACTCATAGACTCAGTTATTTGGTGTGAAACAGTAAGATAAAGATTCAATCTGATACAATATTTGATTTAATTTATGTTCACCGAAACGCAACCAATTCTACTTCCTATATCTCAACAGTTCCATAAGCACCTAAGTATTTGACTGTGCACTACACGACCCACTAATCACTTTTGGCTTGTTGTTTTTAATATGACATAGAATTTACAGTCATTTAGACATGATGAGCTCAATCGGAATTTATGGTCAACAGATCACTAAATCACTAATTTGAGACAGGGACCTCACATATTGGGTATTTTAACCTGAATATGAATGAGAGATGAGTGTAGGATGATTGTGGCGCGATCTTGTAGTCTTGTTACTGACTAAGGCCGACATTCTCCTTAGACAGGACTGTTAATTAATAGCCCAACAGCCAATGGTATCTAGGGACCTACAGTTTAACGCGGGATCCGAACCACAATTTCAACCTCCCATTTATGAATTGGTCTAATTATGAGGATGGTCTTTATGGATGAACTAATGTTCATTAGTGCGGATGTTAATCTCCACCAGGGAACATCGCATACACAAGCCATCGCTTATAACTATCCACAATTTGTGACCTCCAAGTAGCTGGATTACAGGACGACGCCACCGTCTGCAGCTGGTGTGCAGATGAGGTGTTGCAGCTGCTTTTCTGCAGTTTAATGGTGGTTGACAACCTTTCATACAATGTTGGATCAGTATTTGATGACATTAAACATAATTCCATTGCTAGCAAACAATTTTTTGCAGCCCAATCATCATTGACAGTCAATAAAATGGACAGATAATGGTCTAATGAAGTACATGACAGGAGTGATATTGGATCCAGGAAAATCAACATTCACCTAACTCAATGGTAGTCCATGCAAATCCAAATTAGATCGAGTTGGTGGAGATTTACTGCATCTATCAAGTGGATATGTAGCAAATAATAACTTAGAAATTTTGTGATACTGAAGACACATGACTATTTAATACTGAAAATAAATACAAACTATTTAAAAGAGTTAAGAAACTTAAATCTCAGAACAGTCCCCTTTATCATAATGTTTATTTACAGTTCAGTAATGCCAGATCATTGTTAAAAAGAGACATAAGACAGGCTTACATTAGATATATTAATTCAATCGAAAGTACGTTGCAGCATGATACGAAGCGTTTCTGGTCATATATTAAAAGTTCTAGGAAACATTGTAATGCTTCAAATAGCATGATCTATAATGGTTATGAATTAACCTCTCCGTCAGATATTGCCAATACGTTTTCAGAGTTTTTTCATTCAAACTTTTTGCCTCCTCCCACATTAACGGATTTTGAAAACGCAATAAATAATGGAAACCCTTCATATTCGCTGAACATTACTTTTGACTGCATTGATGAACTCTTTGTCTTGAATATTTTAAGAAATTTAAAATCCAAGCGATCTGCAGGACCGGACTCAATTCCTCAATACATTTTTAAAGGTTGTAGTGAAAACTTGGTAAAGCCTCTCTGTTTCATATTTAATCTGTGTCTAAAAACAAGTGAATTTCCAAAGGAGTGGAAAATAACCAAAGTTACCCCGATTCACAAAGGCGGTAAAGACAATTTAATCAACAATTATCGCCCTGTTGCAGTGCTTTCAACTCCCGCTAAAGTATTTGAAATAATTTTGCATAACAAGGTTTTCAGCAACATTATTCGTAATCTAAGCCCCAATCAACATGGTTTCTGTCCTGGTAAATCTACTTCGTCAAACTTAATTAACTTCACCCAGTATATTTCACACTATATGGACTCAGGTTGTCAGGTGGATGCTATTTTTACTGATTTGAGTAAAGCATTTGACAGAATTGATCACTCGGTAATTTTAGCAAAATTAAATGAACAAGGATTTTCGGGAAAACTGTTAAGGCTATTCAGATCTTATATTAGCAATCGAAATCAATTTGTTTGGTATAAGGGGTGCAAATCTAAGCTAACAGCAGTCACATCAGGTGTTCCCCAAGGATCGAACCTTGGTCCTCCTATTTTTAACATAGTTTTAAATGACGTTGTCACAGTTGTGCGCAACTGTCGCATCCTCCTGTACGCTGACGATTTAAAAATCTTTAGGGTTGTATCTAACAATGATGATTATGATTTTTTACAGCAAGACCTAAACGCAGTTAATTCCTGGATGTTGGAACACAAGCTGTCATTCAACGTTTCCAAATGTCATGTATTAACCTTTTCAAAAAACGTAAACACACATACTTTTAATTACACTCTAAATAGTACTACTTTAAAAAGAGTTAGCGAAATTAAGGACTTAGGAGTACTTTTTGACTCAAAGTTATCCTTTAAAAACCATATTTTTAAGATTGTTAATTCCGTTTTACGTACTTTGGGCTTTATTTTCAGGGAAGGGCGCAATTTCAATTCGATCAAAGTGTTAAAATTGCTTTATTTTTCTCTAGTTCGTTCGCAATTAGAATATGCTTCATCCGTATGGTCTCCTCATTATAAGGTTAATATAGATAAAACAGAAATGGTCCAAAAAAAGTTTTTGAGATACTTGTCATTTAAGATCTCTGGCGTTTATTCGTTTGACATACCATATCAACAACTATTAAGTACTTTTGATTTGTGTAGCTTAGCCACTAGACGGGATTCGCTTCAACTACTCCACTTGTATAAATTATTGAAAGGGATAATAGACGACACATTATCTCTACAACAGATCTTTTACTTTGTTTAGAATTCCTCAATCGCGCACCAACATATTAGCCCATTCCCCGATCGTAACTATGATGAAGCTTTATAACTCGGTGGCAACACATGTTGACATTTTTCATGACAATTTACATGTTTTTAAAAAACAGTGCCTCGTGGGTTTGTGTAGTATGCCACCTGTTGTAGGTGTAGGGGGCGCGGTAGAAGTCGAGGACCCGACGACATGAGATGCGCGGGAGTTGCCGGCGTGACGTGGCCACAGTGTACGGAGGAGTGGGAGGGGGGCGCGTGGCGACCTTGAACTGACCTCTGCCTCGGCCCGCCTGTGCTGTCTTCTCTCACAGCATTGTTGCGACCGTAGAATTCTGATTCATTCAACTTATTTCATGAAATTGCAATGAAAGTATCAGTAACCTGATTTAGTTTTTTATGTATCAAATTTATATTTTTACTGTTATTGTAAGTTTAATTTGTAGATTTATTGTTCTCAATTTTTTTGCCTTCTTTATTTTCTTTTGCTTATAGGCCTGTGTATAATGTTTTTGACCCATATATGAGTGACGGGTACGATATTTTAAACTTAAATTTATATATATTATTTTTCTCAACAGCCAGAAGCCAAGTGTATTTTTTTGTGTTATATTTATTGCAGGTTACTCTAGGCATATGCATTGTAATTAATTAGTTTGTAAGTACTGCTTTATTGTAATTAGGTATTGTACCTGTAATAAAGCAAGAAAATAAATAAATAAATGACTCAAATTATTGAGAAAAATGTGGTTTAAATGATGCAAAAGTCTATTATCAAAGCAGCACTCCAAAAAACAGTCCGTTATCCTACTGTACGTACAAAATTTATAATTTAACAAATTTCTTAATAAAAACTATAATAATAATTTAAAAAGATTATTATCCATAATAACTTTGACACTGTTTGAAACATTCAATGTACTTGGGAGACAACTTTCTATTAATACTCTTCTTCTCTAAGAGGAATTATAACTTTTAAAACAGAATTGCACATTCTAATCCCACAAGATATAGAAATAATGTTGGCATGGTTATAACTTGTACGGACAAATCATTCAATTCTAGAAACCCTCTGCATCTTGCTCACATAATCTACAAAAAATATGCCTCATGAACTAAGAAATGTTGGACTTTGCAGTATAGCAGTTTTTAATAAAAAAAAATTGTCACTTGGCTTTTAAGTGTTGGGATCGAGGCCGCCTCGAGTTTTCTTTACTCCGTTTATGTTGTTTAAATATCCAGCTTAATATGTTTGGTCTGCAGGTGACTCCATCACAAAAAAAGATTGGGTAAAAACATTAATAGATTGGGCAGGTTAATTAAAAAGAGTTTGTATATCTGTCTGTAGCTAATCTTGGAGAGAATATGTGTGATCCCAATAAAGAAAACTATAAGGAAAACTATAAGAAAACTATAACCTTATAGTTTTCCCTATAAGGTGAAACTACAAGGAGCATGTGAGGTTGTATGTTTGTGTAGTCAAACTGTGATTGTATGTATTTTGTATATGTACAAATATATGTACAATGTATATGTTAGCATGTGTATATGGAACGAATGGGAATGTAAGAGGAGCTGCATGAGTGCCTGAACTGAGTTTGCGCGCATGTGTACGTGTGTTGCATGTGTACGTGTGTTGCATGTGTGTGAATGAGGTGTGTGTGTGTGTGTGTATGTGTGATAAAGCTAGTGAGAAAGCTAGAGAGAAGACTAGTGGAGGGTATAGTCAGCGTAAGCAGAAATGTAGTTTTGCATCGTTTGTACAGCAATGTTGATACCCGGCTTTTCTTTGTGCATTAAGTTGTACTTTTTTATTGAGTGCGTACTATTAATTAAGAGTTGTTTTTGTGTTTTCAGACCGTGTTTTAATTTGTACACTATTTATATTATTAATTTAATATATTTAGTTTTATTCAGTGAATTGTTTTGTGATTTTTTATTCTTATTTTTTTTTATTCACAGACAATTCTTTTTGAAACTGCCCCCAAGCAGAAGCTCTGCCCATGTGGGAACCTTCGTAATTTCTAGTTCTTGTTATAAAATTATCGTAAGGTTGAGGGTAAAGATGATTTGAATTTGAAAAACAATTTGATGGTTGAGTGTATTAATTGATTACACTAATGCAGTACCTGACGGACTTATTATATATGCCTATTTTTCTTCAGAAAGACCATCTCACTGACTTTGAAGTTCAGTGTTGTAATGGTAGAAAAGTTAACAAGCAAATAAGGTCACTCCATTCTTAGGCTATCATTAAAATGATTGTAAAGGAGATTCTACTTAATTAATAGTAGCAAAGCACATTATTAAACTGGAAAGTTATCAACTAAAACAATATGTTATAAGTTAAGCGCACTACCTTGCTTGTGAGAGACCACCATGGTAGAGCTAGGAGTGCCCAGTTTCACTGTACCTTTGCTGCGTTTTTTCTCCAGCATGCTCTGTTAGAGGTTAGACAAGCACATTTTTGTTAGTCTGGTTATTATATTTGTAAAATTTGTAAGCAAGTGTGAAGTTCATAATTGTCACCATTATACATAATTTATTTGACTACAAAATTTTATGGTTTGAGAAAAATGATATGTAAAAATGATGAAAAAATATTTACTTTAAGGCATACCGTGAGATTCGTAGTCAGAATTACATGTTAAATTATTATAGATTATAAAATGATTATTCTTACAATCTAATATTACTTGTTATTTGTTGTTAGTCAAAAGAATTGAATAATGATTAGCTCTTAGTACCACATCGTAAGGATTCCGGGTAATGGTGTTGAAGGACTGTAGGATTCAAAGTGCTTAAAATAACTTAGGCCTATAATTAAAATTAAAACTTTGATTTAATGACTGCTGAATTTCAAACTGCTACATCAGTTCATCCTCATGAAAAATATTTACAGTTTTAAATATAGCATTCATTACATTAAAGTCTTTTTCACTAATTAAGTGATGTATATACAATTAAAATCCTTAGAAAACACAATCGCAATAAACTATTCATACGTTAAGGATTCATAAACCATACATGAACATATTTGTAAGGATTCAGTAGCCTTTCAATTAACACACTTCTAATTTCCACTTCCACTATTAATTCGAATGATATCTCCATTATCATTTAAATCCTGTATCATTTAAATCATTGTATTATCTTTAAGTTTTGCTTTAATGACTTTTCATGCTTTAGATCACCCATTTAGTAATTAAACCTGACGGTGAGTGAGCGTAGTGAACGAGCTCACCTGAAGGGCAAAAACTTCCTCTGGTTGGCGTTGCAAAGTATGATGGGTAAGCTAGTCAACTTGTATTTATCATTAACTAGTGATTATTTATGATAATTGTAATATTTTTGTCACAATATATGATTACTTGTAGTATTTCTATATTAAATATAAAAAAATCCTAAATAAAATTATTAAGTAAGAATATTATGATTTTTGTACAGTGTTATCAACATATTAATGCTTTCTGTTTTCACAAAATTTCTGGCTATTTTTGTACATCTGGAGGTTAACTCCATGAGTGCCTATCCGTGTTTTAAAATCAATGCGCAAAACAGATGGTTAAATTTTACCTTATACTTCATAAGTGACTGGTGGGCTAAATCTTTTTCAGTCTTGAGTTGTTGCACTTGTTCTTGAAGATACCTGAAAATACAACAGAGTTCTATGACAAAACAATGTTTAAAAAATCCAAGTGAAATGTGAGCTTATTCTATTTAAATAAATCATAAGAATCACCGATAATTACGATAGTAATCTACAGAGTAGGAGCTGGGTGTTCGGATTAAAAATAAGTTACACCACATAAAAGAAAAGAACAGAT
The DNA here is from genome assembly GCA_030545055.2 of Neoaliturus tenellus. NCBI lineage: Eukaryota > Metazoa > Arthropoda > Insecta > Hemiptera > Cicadellidae > Neoaliturus > Neoaliturus tenellus. The sequence continues at coordinate 272,543,439 of CM061532.1, forward strand.
GTTCAATAGTGTATGTCCTATTAGTGGTTGTAAGATTAGCTGGTCGGGAACAGCAGTGACAGTAGTGGGGGGTACTCACACTCCCCTACGGTCACGTTGTATTGGAGGGGTCCATGGACCAGGACCAGTGAGAGGAAATGGGATTGGCGATGGTGCTTCTCTATCAACTGCAAATGTAGACTTGCTGCATCGTACTGTGGACACCCGATTTGTACACACCTAAATGTATCCTCTGGCCTTTTCTTCTCAGTGGTTACACAAAAACCACACATTTCTAAGGTTTACATCATAAAAAGTCTCAATTAATAACCTGTAAGTAAAAACGTTTTATACAATTTACTTAGCACGTCTTTAGTTTAAAGTTAAGGTAAGCTTTAGGTTAAGTTGTGAAAAAAGGACCCAAGCCTAAACCAATAAAGTAAAGATTAAAAATTAAAATCATGACCAATTACAGTAAATTAAATGAAAATTTCATTCCATAGAAACCCCTTTGTTATAAATAAAAACCCCAGCAGATAAATAAATATAATAACTGAAGTTTTATGAACATTCTTGACACCATCCTGTAATGAATAAAGAAAAAATTTCTTATTGATTGACTGACTATTTGTTTCCCCATTCTGTTTTCCTATAACAGCCAACAAGCTACCTATTATCACATCTCTATTGACTGGTGACATTTCAACTAACTTGTTGTCCATGAGTATTGCATCGATGTCGACAAGCCGCGTTGTGTCTCCGCGCAGCAGCGTGTTGATCTGGTGGTTCAGCCGCGCGACTTTCGCACGGTAAGTCTCCCGCTCTGTCACCAACTCCTCCTTCTCATCAAGGACACCACGCAAGTCCGCCTCGAGCTCGCTCACTCGCACACTCATCTTCTCCAGCTGTTCGACCTGCAAAAGAAATCAGCTGATTTGTAATCACCAGTGCTTAATGTTTGATAATCAGAAATAAGGCAACATAGTTTGAAAATTGAATTTTAAATGTAACTGTAACTTTTTTACATTATTAGCCTACTTTACTACAACATATATGTAACTTGTATGTAACATATATGTAACAATTTTAAATTTCAAATACATCAAGATGAGTGAAAAGAATGAATAACTTGAATGATCGTGAGTATGGGTTTTTCAATTATAAATCTCAAACACAATGTACACATATTTGGTTGGTAGGGTACTCACATCTCAAGATGAATACTTAGGAACAGCTTAATTAGGATATTGAAGGGGAGCTGAAAATTAGACTGGGACAGTGGCGACGTCCTGTAATCCAGCTACTTGGAGGTCACGAATTGTGGATGGTTATAAGCGATGGCTTGTGGATGCGATATTCCCTGGTGGGGATTAACGTCCGCACTAGTGAATACTAGTTCATCCATAAAGACCATCCTCAAAATTAGACCAATTCGTATACAAGAGGTCGAAATTGTGGTTCGGATCCCACGTTAAACTATAGGTCCCTAGATACCATTGGCTGTTGGGCTATGAATTAACAGTCCTGTCTAAAGGCTCGCCCACACCGGAGCGGGACAGCTGCGGGAACGGGACGGTAGCGGGAACGGTGTGAATGACCTGCGGGAACCAGCGGCAGCGGGACGTTGCGGGAAAGAGGGGGCCCACACCGAAGCGGGACATCTGCGGGACGCGAAACGACTCATCAGTTCATTTTCAGCAGTGCTACAGCGTAGATGTGATGAATTGTATGTGTTTATGTGCTGTATGTGGGTGTTACTTTGCTATGAGCCTAACCACAAGAGAAAGAAGCTCTCCTATTGCTAGCAATAGCTGAGGATGAAGATAATGCTGAGAGAGTGAAGTCCAAGTGGGTTCACGAGATTAATCTATCAAGAAACTCACTTGGAGGATTACCACACTCTGATGACAGAACTAAGAAAATTTTATATTCTTGAAATCCTTATGATTCAAGTCATAAAGTACTGGGCATAAATAAACGTACTCGACCAACTGCTCAGTGAACAACTCACTACACTCATCCTCAGCCATCTTCGCTGATGTCTGGAGACCGAATGAGCCCAGCGTCCCGCGCGGTACCTGCGGGACAATCCAACATGTTCCAAACTTGCGGGACGCTTGCGGGACGATCGGGTACCGCAGCGGGACGGCGGCAGCGGTACCGCTCTGGTGTGGGCGCTCACATTTAATAACGTGTGTTGGAAAATCCCGCGCGGGACATCGTCCCGCAACCGTCCCATTCCCGCAGGTGTCCCGCTCCGGTGTGGGCAGGCCTTAAGGAGAATGTCGGCCTTAGTCAGTAACAAGACTACAAGATCGCGCCACAATCATCCTACACTCATCCCTCATTCATGATTGGCTTTAAACTACCTATTGAGTTAGGTCGCCATTTCAATAAAAGGTATAAAAGGTATCATCCCTCACACAAATCCTGTACATTAATGAAATGCTGAGTTCTGAGTAACTACTAAACCGTTCTTCAAGATTTACAAGTCAAACTATAGGAAATGATGTATAGACTTGCGGAGTTCCCTTCAAATGAATGAGGGTTAGGTCCTAAAGCCCTTTTAAGTTTTGACCCAACAATGCAATTCTTATGGCAGAGTAAAATTCGGTTAAAATTGCCAGCTTTCTAAATATCAACTATGAGAAGTGTGTTATTATTTATATAAACTCACTTTGGTGTACCAAGTTTTACCGTATTGGAGCATGGCTATTTATGTAGTTTACATCAGAAAATATAACAATGATGGTATTACTGACCAACTCCTCTCGCTGGTGGGCCGGCATCGCCTCTTTGACACAACTCGATCTCGAGCCCTCGGCCGCGCCTGCTCTCAGCACCTGCACAACAGTACGATTAACCACATTCTAGTAATAAATCTCCATTTAACTTTAACTAATTAAAAAAAAAATAACCATTGTATTTGTTTAAAATAACTTTGGACAGACAGATGACTCCTCCATGAGTTGCACTTAAAACCAATGATTAAGATAGGATTTGAATCCCAAATAAAATGACACTCTCCGTTATAGAGTGCAATAAATAATGTTACTCAGGTAACTGACCAGACCAACTGTCAGCTTTAATAGGTTAGTTTAGAGTGACGAACATGCAAGCTGTTCAATTTTTGTCCACAAGATTACAATACTTGATAATTGTTCTGAGTAAGTTGTTCAACAGATGGAAAATGGCTCTATGTTCTATATTACGATGGAAATGAGACCCTTGTTGCTCTAAAGGTCGAGGTACAATAATTTGATTAAGGAAATAGAGGTTACAGAAAGTGACCATAAGAGTCACCTTAAGTTTATCACTATGCAGGCCTACTGATAAACTTACCTTAATATCTCCATATGCTTCTCTTAACTTCTGCTTGAGATCTTGGATTTCATATCTTAGTGCTTTATTTTGCTCTCTTACTTCCATATAATGGTCGAAATTGGATCCATTACTTAAAGAATCTGAATAACTATCATTGTAAACTCCCAGCCTCCCTCTTGATGCCTAAAAATATAGGTTTTGGAATTTAGAAAGAGACTTAAAAACTACCTCTTAGAAAACCCATTCTACTCTTTGGAGGAATTCTCGGAAGAAAAATAACAAGAAAATGAAAAAAATTGACGACCACGGCCTCACAGCTTCCAGTGGGATACCTTCAAGTATACAAGTAAGTAAGTATAGAGGATATTTTATACCTATTGTATCACAAGGGCAGAGTGCAAAAGTGGCTCTTATCAAAGACAAACAGAAATAAATTATCCAAAGTAAAGTTCGAATTTCTGAATCTATGCGTAGCGTGCCATAATTTATTTTTCTTTATTTAGGGAGGAGGGAGGAGAGAGGTTGGGGCATTTAGGCCAATTAGTTGGCCTAATAGGCTATAAGGTACCATAATACTATAATTTCTGAAGTTTTATATTTTATTATACAACTTTTCTAAAAGTTGGGGGGCGATTGCCCCCATCCCCCAAAGAGACACCTATGGTACTCTATTGTTTTCAAGAAAAAAAAAAATTAGGCCTAGTTGAGACTTCAAATTTAAACTTGCCTATTAACTATACTTGACAGTTAGCCTAATCTTACTTACCTGATCATCAACACCCTTTTTCGGAAGTGGACGGCTTTTTGCCTGCTCAGCTAATAGCTTAAATTGATCCCGTTCTGCACGACATTGTTCCAACTCTTGGGTTAAGATAATCAAAGCTTCTGCCTTACTCTGCAGCTTGCGACGCAAAACAGCAACCTGTTTCCAGAAAAAAGATTTAAGTTATATTTAGGTGTAGAAAACTATGATAAAAAGATAAGATTGTTGATCCCTGTAGTAGCCTTTTAACAGAATGATAGACTTACAGTAATGTTTACTAAATATACTTAATACCTAAGATGGAAAATTTAAAAATATTTATTAATCTATACTTATTTAATACACTGAGATTTTTTTATAGAACTCCTCCTACAATTTTCAAGTGATTTCAAAGTTTTTAGTGTCATTGGATGGTTCTTGATCTGTAGTTGTTTCCGCCACAAATTCATTAGAATCGGACTTAAAATAAAGGCGCTGTCTTTTATTAAAATTTGAAATTTTCCTATTAGAATAAGATTAGGCTTGGGTTTAGTTTTTAAAACATCTGTTTATGTACAGCAGTAAATAAGTGTATTTTTGGCGATTATGTACTGATAATAACAATATTGGGTTAATAGGGGTGTTATTGATTTCAAACAAAATGTAACATATTTAGCAATTACATTAGATAGTCCAGATAAAATTGTTCGATTTTGAGCGACAGGTTTACTAGTAAGCTATAAATCTGCAATAATGAATCACCCTGTTCATGTTTAGGTAGCTAGCATGCAACATTTTCCAGACATCCTCTTTAGTTTGCTACACCGTGTCTGCACTGGCCGAACAGTGTTCTCCTGAACCTTTGATTGTTTGCTGGTATTTATTTCTAATACAAATGATATGGTAAGTGACTGTTAGAAATTTTGTTGATTTTTTTGTGTTTGTCGAACAAGATTGTAACAAATTTTAGGCAATACCGGCGCGTCTTTAGGCTTAAAAGGCTGGCGGAACTTGATAAATCTGACTCATCAATATTTTTAATTATTGAAATAGCGATATTACAATCTCATTGAGATTATGAATGATTAATTTTCATGATTCAGTCTTATCATTAAAGGCTGGTATTTTTAAATCACACTTTTAATCAAAAAACAAGAAAAAAACAAAAGACCTAGCCAAACAAAAATTCATTAGGCTATCCTTTCATTCAATCAAAGTAGGCTAGATTAATTTAAATAAACTTATAATTAAAAAAAACGAATGGTTAACACAAAATTGTAAATGTAGGTAGGCCAGTAATAAAGGAATGTAGGCCTACCGTAGGTATTATTTGTAAGAAGGAACGTAGGTATGTATTTAATGCAGGTATTTTGTTGAACTCTCGGAGTATTTACTGAATTGCACGCACTGTCCCACTATTGTTATTTGAAATGTATTATTTACATACAGTCTTAGTTTAGAGAACAAAAATGTAAAATGGCGTTTGCCGTTGAGAAATAAATAATAGGCTTCACGAAAATGTGGGCTTGAATTTATGACAGTGTTGCCGATTGGTGGATAACTCGTACAGCTATTGACATCTGTTATTGAACACTGCAAACGTAAGTAAAGTAAAAACAAAACAAAACCGATCACATCGCAATGGAAGAATAATGTTAGGCTAATCAGCTTCCAGCTGTTTAAATTTCCAAACCCGCAACTTCATTGCACCCAGTGTAATTTATATTTCAAATATAAAATGAATCATTCTCATTTCTTATCAGAAATATTTACTCAGTGATAATAACGATGGAGTCGGATAACAAAGTTTAGCCACAGGTAAGAACTGAGAATTTTTGTTTTATGTAAAATCCAGATATTCACTGTGGCATGTGTGGACCACTTCAAAGAAATAGAAATAGGCCAAGTTTAATTAAAAACTCCTAATCATTGTAGCATTCATGTTTGGTCACCAATTCTAAAAAACTATTTAGTACTTAATAGGCCTGCACTAACATATGGTTGTGGATTGAACTTTAGAGCATTACAATAAGATTTTAAACCATTATAGGTTTTCTTTCATATTAGTTAGAACAAAACTGATAATAAACATGCATTTCTTTTCTTCGGTTTAGGCAAAGATAAAAGCCAATAAAATTGATTCATTCTTTCATCTAACCTCTGCTGCATAGTTGTCTACATATTCATCCATGGCTGAAACCTACAAAATATTTTATTTCCACTATGACTGGAAGTTTATTGAAATATCCATCGTATTATTTAAAACAGAAACTGTTCATCACGACGTTAATTTGGTTGAAAATGAATTAACTAAAGTACTGTTACTGTTATAATTTCACCCTATGACAGCCTCTGCAGCTGCAGAAGACATAAACTGGCAGACGACGTGAAGACTAAAGAGAGAGATAGAGACTAGAGAGGAGGACAGACAAAGAGGAAAAGGAGAGACAGAATATTAAAATATTATTTATGAATTTATGTTAACTTATTCATAACTTTCTTTTTTACTTATTTATCACAAAAACTAATTTATTTAAATAATCCTAATAAATCCAATACATTACAAATAAAATTCCTATTTTTAAGTTTTGTTTAAAAAGTAAGTTGACAGTTATAAATAACTAAAAACAACTACATATTATCATTGAATATGGATCCTTAGTATCCATAGTCAATGATTTTATTTTAGACTTATTTTTTCTTTTAAAAATTGCATCACGTTTTGCCTTTTCCCTGCCTTTTGAAATGCTGAAAAAAAATTTGACTTGAGCATCATGGAAGTGAATGTCAAAATCAGATGATGAAATGAAAACTAACCTTAAAATTATCAGAGTTCCCGAGTTCCCTCTCTAAGGTTTCGTAAAGACGGCAATCGCAGTGATATTATTAATTATTTACTATCTATTTCAAGTTGGTTCACTAACAGTTCTGTGCACAATTTTTGATTGATTTTTAACAACAATCAATATAACATACATTTTGATTTTTAACATAGTAAGTATATAGAGCTAATAACAAAACAATAAAATAGCCTATTTTACATTTTATTATAACTTATTTTATTTTATTTTTCCATAATATAGTACTCTCATCTTCGCACATATTCGGCTTAGCCTAAAACAAGCCTTTAAAATATAAAAATATCTAAGGTAGGCTATACAGTTTGGCCAATTTTTAACTAGCGTAAATTAGCCTATTCTTCCTCAAGTGAGGATATTGTTTGGCTTATTATTGAAAGTTGATTTCATTTTGTACAGTGGGCCTGTGACTTTCAAAACGGGCCTAACAAACTTTTTTCAAATATATTGAGGACGATTAGGCCTATAGAACCCATGTTTGATAAGGCTTTTCATCACACCCTATAGGAAGGAACTTGTTTGCTAGGTTTTATATAGACTGATTTTATGATAACTTATGTTTCTTAGATATGAGTGCAACCAAGAAATCAGCGCTTTTCATTTGCCTGGGCAACATCTGTCGCTCTCCAATAGCAGCCGCAGTGTTCCGTCAGGCGGTGCGAGACCGTGGGGAGGAAGAAAAGTGGGTGGTAGAAAGTGCGGCTCTTGGCTCCTGGCATGTTGGCAACCCCGCTGATTACCGGGCACAGGAAGTTCTTAAGTCCCACAATGTCGATCATAAGCACACTGCGAGGTATGGAAAGTCCACTTAGGCACTTGATTTTATCATGCTCTAATTTAAGAACCAATTTTTGCAACCAACCTGTTGTGGTTGTTGTGATTTATATGACAGACATGTCAGACATACTAACTTTTAACCTTTTACTGTAAATTTTATGCACTATCAAATACTGAAATGGTATCTTATCTTCTAGCAGCCTATTGAGCAAAAAGGTTAATATAATAGGTATAGAAGCTTTTTACAGTTATTTTCATATTTAAAGTTGTTTTAGAAAGGAATGAGGAAAGGAACAGGTTATTTGGATCGGAAGTTACTATCGAAGAAACTTTGTTTTGGAAATCTGCGAATGAAAATTTGGGAAAATAAGGTTCAAAATAAAGGTTGGGGATATAAGGTTGATTTCAGTTTAATTTTGTTGGAGTAGGCCGTCTACTATTTTTTATGTTTACTTCAGAAGTAGGCCAAGTAACTTACACTATAAATTTTGTGAACCTTGATTTAACTAACTGCGGTCAACAAATAAGCATTTTCATAATATTTAACGAAGATTCGTGTCTGAATTTTCATTAAAAACACATAGTACCTAGCTATGTTACGTTTCTGAATAAAATTTAATCCATTCTTTAGCCCCTGAACTGTGAATTTAAGACAAATAATAGGTTACATCCCAGGGCCAGCGCACCCACTAGGTGAACTAAGCAACCACCTGGGGCAGCACTTTCCCGAGGGGTGGCAAAAAAATATCTACATCAAAATAAGTAATTTTAAAATGTAACAAAACACAAGTGAAAAAATTGTATAAAAAAAAACAACTAATTGTTGATATTTACTTTTTAGTAAATTATTTGCATTTTGTTGTTAGGTACAGCACTGACTGTATTGCTGCCCCTCCTGGCAATGATTGCGCCTTTGCTATGAATCAGATTCGAGCGAGCCCTTATCAGTTAGGGCCGTGTGTAACAATTCCACCCCTACTAAACTTCCCTTACCCCCACAACTGTGCGCAACCTGCTAGCCGATGCGACATTAATAACGTCTAATTATCATGTCATGGGTTTATTAAATTAGTTATTCAAATATTCTACTTAATGTTTTCATTTTTGTCAATGTCATCAAGATTCTATATTTAATTTTATGTTTTATGTAGGCTGCAGTATTAAGTTTGTGCCTATGGTTTATGGTTTTCAATGTAGACGATTTATACTTGCTGTAACCTGTGAACTTAATCAATAGCTTGATTATAATAAAAATGTTTCAAAATCCTGTCAAGTTGATTTTTGTGAACTTTTCAATTTGGTTGTGTTTTGGAATTGCGTTATGAATAAATCTAAGCTGAGTAAGAGTAGTCAGAATTGGGATCTATTCGTCTTTTTCGTATTATGCCACTGGTAGCAGTGATTTATGCACCAGTGAAAGGGTTAATCCATTTTGGATTTATTTTCTATAAGAGCACACGTTAAAACTTTTCACCGCCATTAGTCATAGAACGTCTTTGTTTCTGTTCAATTAATGGTTTAGAATCAATAGTATTTGAATTTTAATTGCATACTTTGGTTTTCGAGATATGTAACCAATTATTTGTCTCTGAGAAAAAATTTGTTATTTAATACCTATTATCATGTTATAAATTACCTACACCCCAGAGATTGTAACATTGCTGCGGTATACAATACTATTTTCATTTTCAAGTATCTGATGAAGTGAATTAGTGAATTAATAAACCCTTTAGCAAAAGTTATGTAGGCTTTACAGAATTAGTGAGAATTTAATGCCCATATATGATGAATCTAGAGTTATTTAGTTTTTAATGACAGTAGCCTAAATAATTAATTTTGTTTTTTTTTTCAAAATTCATAGTACCATAGTTTTACCTATCAAACTTAAATAGTTAAAATGTTATTGTTCCCTTTTAGGCAAATTAAAAAGGAGGATTTTAACACATTCGATTATATCTTTGGGATGGATGATGAGAACATGAAAGCTTTGAAGCGAATGGCCCCAGAAAACTCCAAGGCGAAGGTGCTACTGCTGATATCATTCGACCCACAAGGGGACAAGACCATACGAGACCCTTACTACGACTCAGATAGCCGAGGATTTGAACAGTGCTACCAACAGTGTGTCAGGGCGTGCAACGGATTCTTGGATGGGTTGAGGCAACAATAAAATATCTAATGTTTCTATGAGAAAACAGAAACAGAATCTGTGATTGTAAGTTGGTGACAGTAGGCCCTTGGTTATCTGGTCAAAATACATTCCAGCTCCTTATTGTCTCTGTGACGTTTGTAGGGGAGAGATTTTTTAAGGATGATTAATGTTTAAGCGCATCAATTTGGTTATAATTCACACCAGAACAATAATATTTAGTATTTAGCTATTCCATCTAAAAGACCAATTTAAAGTTTTATTTTTTAGTGAGGTCTATAAAAGGAACAAATTACTTCTAAAATTGATCGATATAGCCTACTAATTTTCCAAATGCCCTAACAATGTGTTTGTTTGCATTTTTGTAACCATTATAATTGTGGTCTGGTAAGTTAGTCATAAAGAATAAAAATATTTGCCCTTTCTCAGAAGGCCTTTAAAGTAGAATCCCACTACCCCAAAAAGCCGTCTATTCTGAACACATCGCCAGAAAAACCACTTTTAAGATTGGGGAAATTCTCGTCTCTCGATATTGTGCAAAAGTTAACTGTTAGCGAAATTCAAGGCGATTTTATTGCTATTGTAACCGTATTATGTGTGGTTTGATCTTGGTTGACAAGTTTGATTACAATGTTTTATCAGTTTTTCCTGCTATTTAACACAGTTTTATAGGCCTAACTAAGTTATACATCCTGATACAGCGGGAAAAAATGATTCTTGAATTATTCATAAATTGTGCCTATTACTCAAACGTCACCAAACCAAATCAGTTTGCTTGGACGTCCCAGTTCCAATAAATTTGGAAGAAGGAATCACTATTTTAACTGTTTTGTAATTTAGCTGGAAAATCAAGGGCCTACTATAATAAGATAAAAAATATACTCAGGCCTATATTTAATCCAAATAAGAATACATGTATGAAAAATAAATTTGAATTAAGTCTTTCTAAGAGAGAGCTTCAGTGTAGTTCTGGAAACTTGGTGAATAAACTGTAGGAAAATAATGGGAGGCATTTAGTACTTAGAGGTGCTAAATTTGTATTTTTCAGGAATAGTTAAATGAAATTTATTGATATACTTTTTTTGTAAAAGTGAATGTTTCATCTCTTTGAAACTTAGACAGTGACTCTTCATCTTGCCCCTTATCAAAACTGGCTGTACATCCATGTTTCTCTATGTAAAGGTCATTGAAAGACATGTAGGATAAGAAATCTTATCCCTAATGTTAGGGCAGCTCTTGGTTCAGTACTATTTAGCCTACATCTGTTATGAGTGCTATCTGTTCTGCTACTGACTTCTTTATCTTGAAAAACATAGATATTAAAACCAGAAAGAAGAATATTTCATGTTTCTACGACGGAGTACAACATGGGCAAATCTTTCTGCAAGCATAGTCTTACCTTAAACTATTCATTCCGCTAATAATCATATTTTGAGACTCAATATTTTAAGTAAAAGGTGGATATGTTAGTTGATAGGCCTACGGCAATATTTTTTATAATTAGCTTTTATGGAAAATTTAATATAGCCAAAAAACAATGAAAACTGTTGTGCTCTTTTACCTCTGCTGACTTATCTGACGTGATCAATATTACTGTCATGGTTGATGTTTCCGATGTGATTGATCTTTCCAACTTTAACGATCTTTTTGAAGCAGCCAATGTTCTGTCAGGGCCAACATTTCTGATGCGAGCGATCTTTCCGGTGCAAACAATTATTCTGTCGTGGCCGATGGTCTGACACGGCTCAACTTTCTGTGGCAGCTGCGTTCTTTCTGCAACAATGTCGCACTGTGATTCAAAACTTCTATTAGTCTTATTGAAATAATCTGGATGCCTGAGGGGCAGAGCCCTGAGGATGGGTCAGAATCATTAATTTTACTAAATTTTTGGATTATTATATTTTGACAGCTGTTGTAACAACAAGTTCTAGCAAGATAGAAAGAACAGATGTTGCAATTATAAAATATTTTTAAATCAACAGAATATTTTGTCAAAGTTTGATCAGTGAGTAATATCTAGTGTTAGTTAATTCAGAATCTAGTAAGAGTCAATGTGATATGTTCTTCCCCAAGTGATTTATAATTTGTTTTTTATTAATGTGAGGTATACCTTGAAGACCTTAAATTAAATAATTTATTATTTATCTAAGGCAATCTGAGCTTAAATCATATTTACAGTAGACTCCCTCTTAATTGGCCTCCTTTTAACCGGTCTCCGCTTTAGTCAGCCTACCCGGGCACAAAAACACCATCTTTTTAACAGGCTATTTTTATCTCAACATCGCTTTAACCGGCTGTGTTTTGCCGGAAAAGTTGTTTTCTTATCTACTGCTTCATTCAATTCAACGATAGCCTGTATCATACTGTATTGACCTTCTCAAACAAATTAAAATGAACTTTTATGAAAGTGTATGCCACCGGAAGTAAAAGCGGAAGTAAAAGTAAGTTGGACCTGCTATCCAGTAAACAAAATAAGGAAACAGTTTAGTTTAGTCGTGGATTTCATGGGTGTCGGTTGCTAGCTATAAATTATATAGAGTAACATAAGAGTTGTTTTTCAAGTCATAATTGCATTTAGGCTTTATAAATTTTAGGTTAGCGTCTTTAAAGGTACATCAGTTTAACCGGCCAAATCATTATGCAGCCGAGGCCCGGTCCTGGGGTGGCCGGTTGTGAGGGAGTCTACTGTACTTTGTCTCTGTAATACAATTTTTCATCATAATTATTCAACTGTGAAAATCAGCACAATGCAAGCATAAATGTTGTACATAGCCCTTTACCTATCAAAGACCATGATTACCATTGTTTTTAATGTATTCCCTGTTGTGAGTCTAGGTAGAACTCATCTCCTAATATTTCGGCATTTAATTTTTCTTAAAAAAAGACATAGATATAGCTTTGGGACCAACTAAAATTGTTTTACCTGAAAGAAGAGAGATAATTCTGGGAAGACAGAAGAAGGAACATTGCTGTGATGGAGAGAGAGGATAGCTTAAGAATCATGGTAAAACCAAAAGAGGCGTTGCAGCCAAGTCTTGACATTTTACAAGTTTTTAAAGCTGTAAGTAATTTTATACAAATGATTTTTCTGTGAAGTTAAAGAAAAGCCTTAAAATATGGATTTTTCTAAAAAATAGGGTTTCAAAATAATAATCATTATTTTTTTAAAACATGTTTTGCTTGTCTGACTGAAAGTTATTTACACAAAACTTCACTGTTTCACAGTAGATAAATCAAATGAAAACAACAATTTAAATCAACTTTTTGTAAAAGTAAAAAAAATATCTAATTATTTGAGAAAACCTTTAAGGATTTTCCTGTTTAGAGGTTCCTTCAGAAACATGAAAAGAAAAATTGTTAGCGTCCAGATTCAATCAGTCTAAGAATTGAAATTCTTATATTGTCTTAAAAATGCATCTTCTCCTCTCAACATCACTTAAAATAATTGACCTATTAAAATTTGTCTAGTAAAATTAGAACTAAAATCAATTAAACTAACTTAAAGCTATGTAAGGAAAATTATAAGGAAAACTTCATAGAGAAGAGAAGATCAGAAGGAACTTGCGGTTTTGTGTGTACATATGTAGTGCCCTAGATTCGCCTTGAGAGGGCAGCACTGTCGCCGAGTCTTTATCCCCTAGGCTGTCCTCTCTTATCGGTGATCCCCTCCGCCACCGTGCGACTGAGTGGACAGGGGTATCAATGTATACAGAACCGAATAAGTAGGGACATCCTTATGGGGAAGTGAGAACGCCGCCCCCGAAACACAGATAGCACCACCAAGACGTAATTTTTATTCAAGGATCATGCTGATTGGTTGAATGGAAACAGATGGCTAGAATAATTTTGCAGACGTTTGTTATTGTTTTGATTTTTGTAAACAAATACGCTCGTTTTGACATTTAAGCGGTAGAAAGAGCGCTTCCTGTGACAATAAGGAGAAGTAATCCTAGCATCAGCGCTTTATTTTACTCTGGTTTTCGGGGGCAAAACTGTAATTTCTCAACATGGGATGTCCCTACTTATTCGGTTCTGTATACATTGGAGGTATCTCCCATCACCAAATTAGCCAATTCCGATCGGCTATCTCTCTAAGACACTCAGTGCACCCGGTGGCTAAACTTACAACTAACTGAGGATAGTTAGTTGTTGTTGTCGCTTACCTGCCATAAAGATATGCCCTCTGGTCGTTTCTTCTCTGGGACAAATATTAATCTCAAACTGGTCTATCAATGTTTTTTAAGTGTGCTATAAGCTTTTTGGAACCCAACTAAGATAATTAACTTTTAAATTACCACCATTACTCATCCTTTGAAATAGATAAATTAAGCACATGTGATAAATGTATTAGGCTTTGGTGCTTTGTTTGTTGTTCTGCTACTAGATCGCACTACTGAACATACCTACATCAAAAGATTGATTGAAGATGTACATTATACCAGTACAGCGCATTGGTTACCAGTTATTTATTTATTCGGTTAGATACAGAATAAGTAAACCATTCTCTGCTAAGAAATAAATCAGAGTACCACAGTGAGATAGAATGGCAGTATACAAAATCTGTATTAGTTGCTGGAACGTAACACCCATAATGTTAATTTAAGTTTTCTGTAGATGTTTTCATGATCAATGACACAGGCCAAGGAAAATATATAATAATTACACTATAAAATTTGATGAGCAGTTTGGATTCTCTTAGGGGGCAGTTTTCATATCAGTGTTAACGCATCGTTGCTTGTGATTGTGATCTATCCTAAATGTTGCTAGGTTCAATTTTAATGTAAATAAAGAATTTTATTATCAATCATTAGTTTTATTTCCTTGATTTGAACTTACTGAAATGTTAAGTTGTGAAATATAAGGATAATACAAAAATGTGTTTAAATTATAAAATGTATTGAAAGAAAAAATTTAATTTATTACCACAGTAAAAGTAATTGTTAAACAACAAAAGGCTAAACTATACATTTGTGTGTCACTCACAACTAATTTCCATAAGTCTTGCAATATTTCCCATTCAATACATTCCTTGTTTCGAAACCTATATTTTTTTAAATTTTACCCCGTATTCAACCTCTTAGTGCAATAATTTTTTTTCCCAAGATACTACTACTCTTTTTACGTTTTTAGTTGATTGTTTTAAATAATAAGGCAACACAGACTTTACCATGTAGCCGTTACTGAAATATGTGTAGACTGAAAGTGAGACACAGGCTCGTGCGATTGGAGCAACAAAGGCAACCCCATAAAAGTGTAACTCATACCATCCTCATAAGCCTCGCCACGTAATTTGACTAATGAATTTATACTAATACTAGTCTACTTGTTGTTTGGAATCGAGCAATTTATTGTGAAAAAATACAAAAGTAACATTAGTTTGAAATCAACGACATTCGGCCAATCCAATATTGTGAATATTAGTATAATATTTTACAATAAATTGCAATCGTTAGATCCGTTTTTGTGCAAATTGCAACCACTGAGTGATTTCCTGGTGCAATATTATTAACTACATGTGTCAAAGGAAACAAGCTGTCGTCTTCAGGTCCGCACAAAACTTTAAAATATTCAACACATTCTTGATTGTACCATTAAAAAATTTACCTTTACCTTTACCTATGATGTCGTCTTGTAGACCCTCTTCACCGGGCATAAGACCAGTCTTGTGTTCTTCAACTCCAACAGGAGTCGTGTCAAGTGAGTATTAGGGATTGCAGGAGAGAAGAAGGTTGAATGGATAAGAAAAGAAACCCATGATGGGTAATAGGAATTAGGAATTTACCCTGTAATGAAATTCGGGATTTCGTAAAATCGTTGTACAATCATATATTCCTTCAGTTTAATCTTAAAGTTTTAAAGGTTTATCTGCCAAATTATGCAGCTCACTAGGAAGTTTTGAGAAAAGTTTAAGACCGATGTATTCAGGCTTCCGTTCAAAGATTTTCAGATTATGTTGAACAGAAGGATTCAGATGCCTGTTCCTTGTGTTATAGGAATGAGTGTGTGCCGGTAAACCAACCAAACATATCGACACTTAACAAATGAATGAATGTTTTGATCAATTTTTCTTGTTAAAAGGAAAGCAAGGGGTATAATTTGTAAAATAAGAAGACTTGCTTTAAAAATGTATAACTTTCAATGGTTTAATATTTTATGTACAACTTTTAACGATACAAAACAGTTGGGGTGTAATGCAAAACAACTATTTGAGTAAAATACACTAATAAATTAATTCAATGAATTCAAATTGGAAAGTAATTATTCAAATATAATCTGTACACAAATACAAGTTTGCCTGAGGAAACTTTAGATTATTGCAACAAAAGGCCTAAGCAAATTTCAACAAAACCTAATGTACCATTACTTAAGAAAATTAAGTACCCAGCATAGACTATGTTTGTCATTATTAGATAATGATAAAAATGTGTTAAATAATACATTTGCGCAAAGAATTAAGAGTACTTTCTGAGAAAACAATCAGTTACACCTAATTTTTTAACAGAGTCCATGAACATCACAAGTACTCAGCAACTTAGAATAATAGTAGGCCTACTGGAATTCTATAAACTGAAACCGAAATCATATTGTGGGCGATAGATATTTTCCTGTTAGTATTTGTGATTACACTTTGTTCTTCTAATGGCTATAATCAAAATTATCTTATCTCAGCTTCACAGGTCAAGTCATGACTAAGCCACTGTAAAGGTCACGATCGTGCATCGTTTACTGTTGCTGGTATTCTAACTTCTATTCCATCCAGATCTTTGGAAAGCTGAATCTGGCACCCCAGTCTGGACCTAAACATATCACTCTTACAGTTTAAAGCAACTTTAGGTCCAAATACTAGATTTAAAATGTAAAATTGTTGTTAAGATGGAAATAATTTGTTGTTTTAAAAACGCTTGACACTTGTGTGAGTATTTTGGCAAACCCTGTTTACCTCTCTCTCTAGACACTTTACACTAACGTAGCGTGGTGTTATTAGGCCAACAACCCGCTTAGCATCAGTATCAAGGGAGACAAAATTGATTTAGAATCAAAGGTTTATTATATTTAGGCATAGATGCAATTGACAAAGTCACCATTTAATAATTTCATGTAGTCCTTTAAAAATATTTGCAAGTGTGTTAAAGTTTAATTAGTAAAGCTTGTATCACTTAGGCCAAAATTTTTTTGAGTGAACACAAAATACAGAATCAAAAAGCTAATCTCAATTCTAATTAAAAAGTAAATCTTTTACTGCACATGATTATAAGTCAACCTATTGATATACAAGTGTCTCGGAACTCTCTGGAACCCTTTTGAATATTTGTTCATTGCATTGAGACAAATATATATTACAATAAAACCATGGGTCTCTGGTGCCTAGTTTTTTGTCTGTATGTCCGTATGTAATTTTGGCTTAACTCAAGAATCTTTAAAATCACTTATTTGTATTGATTTTAAACTTGGCATGACTATAACAGATGTCAAGACCGTTTTTCTTATGAATTTTGACATTGCTACCTTTTTCAGCTTCAAATTGAGACATTTTGAATTTTCAAAGTTAAATATCTCAAAAATGTATTCAAATAGTATAAGACGCTTAAAATGTATAAATTTTAATTGTCTATTCAGAAATACCAAGTTTTAAAACTTCCGAGTTCAAATAACGGATAAATTAAGATTTTTCTAAAAACGAAAACACGTTTTATGTGGTAGTTCTCCTACTCATAAAATGTGTTTCATTTAGAAAAATCTCAAGTTCTCTGTTATTAATGTTCGGATGTTTTAAAGCTTAGTATTTCTGAATAGAGAATTAAAATTTACAAATTTTAAGTTTTTTATGCTATTTTTTTGTTAATATTTCACATTTTTTAGGTATTTAACTTTAAAAGTTAAAAATGGCCGCCATTTTACACAGAAAAAGGTTGAAATGTCAAAATTTATAAGTAAAACAGTCTTGACATACATAAAGCACTTTATAGACAGGGAAAGTAGAGAAGGTAAGTTGGCTGCAAGTATACTGTCCACTACGTCACTTGCCGTCTGTTTTCCTAAATTAAAGAGGATCCACATCTATTGCCAAGGTAAGTATATGAAATAAAAATTATTAAGTGGGAAAAACAATATGGCGGATATCTGGGTGAATATGCATATTAGGACATACCTTCATATGAATTTTTTTGCTTATTTTGACCCAATTATCCATATTATGAAGTTTGGTGATGGACTTTAAAGACACCCTGTATTTATGTTGACTCGAGGAAAAAATAAACTAAAGGGTTCCGGGACACCCTGTATATATGAAAAAAAATATCAAACCTACACACCTTGACAACTGTTAAGCTATTTTAGGCAAAATTGATTGGCTACATTTCATAATTTTACTACCGGTAATGCATTTGAAAACACATTAATGTTTCATACAACCATGTAATAGTGTACAAAACTCTGACAGTATTTGTAAGTTATATCGTAGTCAGCGGCAGTAGAACAGGCAGATTAAGATCAAGCTAAATAAATTAATTTAACGTGAAGCCAAATCAGAAAAACTTGCCAAATCAGCTGGATAATTGAAAGACTTGACCTTGACCTGCCTGTTCTATTGCCGCCGACTCTAGTCTCGTATTCTACCACACAATATTTTTACACGTTTAAAGTAAAATGTTAGTAATAATTACATTGCGGTAACATCATTTTAAAATTGGGCCAATGTGCATGTTGAGATTTTTCCTCCTATCAGAAATAACATCACATTTTCTCATTTCTCCAATTTACAACCTTTCAATGGGTTGTGTTGTGTTATTGTCTTATCTTTACAAGCACATCATAAACTGTAACAGCATCTTCAATAGTGTGCATGAGTGTGTGACTCATTATTTGCATTCTTAATTACAACTCAAATGGGAACATTACCCAACCACAACTTCAAGCATGACAATTGTTTTATAGTACTTTTAGAGTTGGATGAAAAATAAACAAGCACACAAAGGAAAGGGCCTTTCATGTTTTTATTTTAATTCTTTGTCTAAAAATTTTCACAAATAAATTTCTTAACATTTTCTTGACATTTACAGGCAACTTTTCGAATTACCAACCAAAAAACAGCCTCATAACCCATAATTTTTTAAGTTCTTTAAAATAAATTTTTAAGTTTTGTAAAATACTACAAAATTTTGTATTTTTGTTATAAAATGAGTCTTCCCAACAATAAATTCCCAACATTTTCATTTCTTTTCCCGACCTAAAAAAATTTCTGACTCCGATTTTCCCCACGGGTAGACACCCTGTAATCTTAAGTATTTTAATAACAGACAAAAGAAAACTAACTATATTGCTTAAACGCCTTCAATAAGTTTTTCAATATGGCCCTATCAAATGTCACACATTTTGCATCGTCAGATGATTATTATCTGCGCCTGCTTATTGAGGCAGAGGACTCAAGGGTGTGTCTCTTTAATGTGGGAAGAGGGACAGGATGTACCGTTTCCCAACTCTGACTGAACCTACGTTGTGTTCAACATGATTTTACAAGTGAAGAATAAGTGAAAATCATAAAAAATGTTTGGGTTTAAGCTGAGAATCAATTGCAAGTACGGTAAGTAATAATAAAGTATTGATGTTGAGGAATCAGTGAAAAGATTGTATTTGAGTTTAAACTCGGAACAGGTAAAGTATCGGAATAGAGAAAGAACTGTGACCAAATTGAAAAATCGTGTTTATTTCGATCACTTGGGGTCTGTAACTTATTTTCAGATCTATTGTACTAGGTCGTACAAACATCAGTTGATACTGATCCAGTTGTCGTTTTTACTGTCAAAACGACAAGAATGGTAACTTAAGGTCAACTTAAATTATATCTGGACTTTCTAATATCCATCTAAGGATGAAAAAAAGAAATTCATGATATTGCCTCCTGGATTGAGTTCAGACGTATTAAAAAAATAAGGTTACAATACCTTGTACCGTCGTCAATCCATCCAAATGTTGAGATGACTAGTTTCGGAGCATTTGCTCCATTATCAAATCTACATATACAGTCACAGGTAGTTAAAATAGTTCGAACACAAAGTCGTTGTCAAAATTTAAAATCACATAACACAAACACGAACATTTAACACACATTACGAAACGAGAATTAAATATAATTATTCCTAAACACGTGGCCGGCCGCGCAGACAAGTTCCGACTCACGTGTTTAGGAATAATTCTATTTAATTCTCGTTTCGTAATGTGTGTTAAATGTTCGTGTTTGTGTTATGTGATTTTAAATTTTGACAACGACTTTGTGTTCGAACTATTTTTAAACTACCTGTGACTGTATATGAAGATTTGATAATGGAGCAAATGCTCCGAAACTAGTCATCTCTACTAAATGAGGGATTGACGACGGTACAAAGTATTGTAACCTTATTTTTTAAATACATGAAAAAAAATAATTCAGATAAATGTGTTAATGTACCGGTACTGTATAAAGCAAATTATGTTGCTTTTTTATCACAGTTAAAGAATTTACTCATGAAATTTATTTAATTAAAGACCATATATAACTGAAAATAACAGGGAATAACCAGATTAATTTGTATAATACTAGGGGGCTAATTACCACAGTACCTGGTTTTAGGACTGGTAGTTTCAACACGGATCGCGATATTTGGACCACGATCCTGGATCACGATACATATTGGTAAAGTCAAATATTGGTGTATGATACGTATTGATCGTGTAAGATCTGCAAAAAACAGAATGTAGCAGTAACAGTACCAGAGTTTGTTGTTTTGACTTACGTTGGTGTAAGGTCGTACGCGAGATCCAGCATATCCAGCTCTTCGTCACATGGTTTCTCTGGTAACCTGTCATAGTCTTCTTGTTTGAAGATACAATGGCATGTCGAGCAAGTAAGGGTTCCTTCACACGCACCTACAAGAAATGCAGAATATTAAAGAATTAAGTCAAAAATAAAACTTCATTAATCATAGTTAATAATATGGTATACATACATCAAAATTATAATTATTTCAATATGTATAACAAATATCTGATATCTGTTAAGATTTTTTGCAAAGTTATTAAATGAAAGAGTATTGTTGTTCTTAGCTTTAGTAACAAATAGGTCCATTATACAAATAGAAAAGTTCAAGGATCAAAGCATTTAAGAAAACTCCTTTACAATTAAAAAAAGGTTTTCGGAGGAGTATCGATCATTTACAGGATAAACATTGGAGGAAAAATCCTTAAAAACTGTGGATTTTGTGAATTGTTTTTAAGTGCAGGAATAAATTGGTTTGGAATAATTTGGTTTTGTTTACATGTAGATGGTTGTATTTTAAACTTGTACGAGAACACTGACTACCATGTAAAATGTACAATATTATTACACAAGGCAGATTGTTTGGCTTACCAAGGATTCTATTACTATTAAACTATGTTCTTTAAGTTAAAAATTGGAAAATTATGTGGAATAATAATAGGCTAGTAAAAATCCAAACCATAGGCCTTCATGTGCTGCTGTTGTATGACTTTATATGTACAGGATAGTAAAAGCTGATCCAAACCAACAAACACTTTAAGCAACCAGACCTCCCTTATCCAGAGCCTCAGTGAAACCAGATTGGTAGGCAGGAAACTATATATTGTGCTGAGATAGAAATGGCCGCAAATTTTAAAACACAGAGGTTACTCGTATTTTGACTAAAAATTTATTAATCGCCAAAGTCATGGACAGTTCCATCCCCATTTTTCAGGTTAAGCCAGGTTTCGCTTACAGTAGGTAATTTTTATTGCTAAAAACAAGAAAAAGAGAAGATTATATAATTGGACCAGATTGATTTTCTCTTAATTATTTGTACAAGGAATACCTTTTAAAAAAGTTCAGTTTATATTTTCCTCCCATTTTACAACCAAGATACTTTTTCTTGCCCTTCCCTGATTTTGTAGAATTTTTCACTATTTTCTATGCCAACCCAACTTAATTCTTAACTGTTGTGAGGAGACTAACTTATCTCCAGATTAAGATTGGTGGACTATAAAATGACAGTGTACTTAACACTTACCAAAACCATCAAAATCTAGATTGTTATTGACCACTACATCCAGAAGAGAATCCCCTTCCTTTCCTTTGGCTGTTATACGATCTCCATTAGCTTTGATAAATGTTACCTTATACCTGTGAAAATAGTTTCAAATTTAATATACGGTACCTAAAGTGAATAAATTCATAATACGTCCACATTAGTAGATGTCTCATATCAGTTGACAGACGTGAGAAGGAAGAGCACCCCAATTGGTTGAAAACGGTCACGTGATGTGTCCTCCAGTCAAATGTCCAGTCGCCGACATACAAAGTATTCGTCCACATACTCTTAATTCAGCTCTCGACCAATCAAGAGAAGCGGGGGTGGGTCCTATTTCAGCTCTTGTACAATCAGTAACATCATGTGACCGTTTCCGACCAATCAAGGCGCTCTCCCTTTGCACGGTGGTAGTATTAACGATAACGACATAAGTTATCATACACAAATTATCTCCACAACGCACTGCCCCAAAACCTAAAGCAGGCGTCCACCACGACCGTTTTTAGGAAAAATTTGAAAGATTTTTTGTGTGAAAAGGCTTATTACGGGGTCAATGAATTTCTTCAAGGCAAGTGAGTTTTTTTTTTAATTTTGTAAATTTTTCTTTTGAGGAATGTTTTCCTTTTTGTTTTTGTAAATAATTCGAACAAATTGTACTTTTAGTTTTAGTTTAGTTATAGTTAATTTTGACATGTTCAACACAATGTAGGCTTAATGCAAAACTGAACAATAAATTAATTGAATTGAATTGAATTGGAGCAAACTTGGGTATCGGCACAGAAAAAAAAAAAAAATTGGTGATTATAATTTTTTAAGAAAAATTGCAGATAACAGTATTATTTATAAAATACAATAACCTTGATCTAGATTTCCACAACCAGAGTGTCCAAAAAAAATTATAACAAGCCCAACTGAGATAATACAATGTATTAAAATGTGTTATATACCAAGGCATTAGTAAAAAATACATTAGGCCTATTCTTATTTATAAATACTACAAATGGAAGGGAGCATTTTGGCGTGTGAGTCCCAATACAAATTAAACACTTAGTGATTTAAGCAAATTTAGTATTGTGGACTGATCCACAAACTGTCTGAAAATAGTCAGACTCTCGGGAAAACCGCTTTCAAGACTAGGCTGACCCTTTGGCTCAGAATCCCAAAGTTTTTACTCTGAAGACGAGTAGGCTACCTTACAATATATATACAGTAGAACCTCGATAGTTCGACACTCCTTATAGTTCGACACGGTCCATGACAACTTAACATGTTAAAAACTACTGTTAGTGTCCATGTTGGAGACTGACAGAGGTGAAAAATGAAACAAAGTGGTGAATGATTTGAATATTTGTTATAAGGTTCACTTAAGTTATGGTTTCATTAAAATTTAGTGTTCCCTGAATTCAAATCATGATTCTCATGTTCCCATTGTTATAACTTCCCATATACTCCCTATAGTTCGACATTTCGATAGTTCGACACCCTCTTAGTCCACAAAGTGTCGAACTATCGAGGTTCTACTGTGTATATATGTGGCTATCACAGCCACCTACCAACTTAAAATATAAGCTAAATCCAGGGTGCTAAGCCATTGCAGCCCAGCTTCACTTGCATAATGCAGGTCCATCAGCCCTTCCGGGAGAGCACTCAAAGGGCAACTCCAACTCCACACCACAGCTGCATGACTGATCTTCTGACTTTCCCCATTTGATTTTCCAATAATTACATCTTCCTAGTCCAGTGCGGGATTGATTGAGTAAAGTCCACTGATTCCGAGGAAGATCCATACCACCTACTGCTAAGGTCGGGTCAGCAATCAGAAAGCTATTCCGACCTTGGAAAATTCCCAGGAGGCACTCCAGTCGGTATGGATGAAAAAGTTTGAGTCCGTCAACTGGGATGCTGTCCGCAGTGGTGGTTTTCGGGATCTCAATCAGCCCGTCATCTGGGGTAGGTAATCATGGATGGGCAGATGTGGAGCAGATAAGATCTTAGTATATTCCCTAATGAGTGCATCCCTACGTCTGGTTTCAGTTGGAGCGATATTACACAGGACCGGGAGCCAGGGGACGGGGGTTGCCATGAGTGTACCACTAATGGCCCTCATAGCCCTCTTTAGCTGGACGTCGATCTCTCTGACATGCACACTGTTCAACCACACGGGAGCACAGTACTCAGCAGTTGAGTAAAAAGGGACAGAGGGAGTTTGCAGAACTTGTGCGTTAGCTCCCCATGTGGAACCAGCAAGGTGATGGACAATGTTAGTCCTGGTTCTCACCTTGGCTGCTGTCTTTTGTAGGTGCCTTTTGAATACCTTGGGGGGTGATGTTGTTCGCGTCCGCAGCATTTTATTAAAGTTGCACGTACTCCTTGGGTGGTGCTGTTCTCATTTAAATTTTTGAGGGAAGATTGGTAATAAAAAACTAGACGATATTATAGACTTGCGGCGATATTATAGACTTGTAGCAAACAAGCTCACCTGAAGGGCGAAAAATTTCTCAAGTTGGCATTGCGAAGCATGCCAGGTAAGCTTGTTACTGTTATAGAACTAGTAATTTTGTATTACTAATATTGTTAATTTTATTATAAGTTAGTCATTATTCTAAGAACTCAGCTTCAAATTAGGCTACCATGAACTGTTAATTACTGCAACAAACATGATGTACACATACAATTAGTACCATATGTAGCCTAGAAAAGGATTTTCTGTCAATAAGTAAATATTCAATTAGTTCCTTGTTGACTTGAGTTATCATGAAAACTATTTTGTAACTGAGGAATGATTCAAAGTAAAGGCACTTTATTTATATTTAAATATTCCTAGTTTTTAAAATAAAAAATAGATGGAAAAAATTTATTTTATTGTTCATCTTATATCTTAGTCCATTTTATCTACTTTCACAGTAGCATAGGCCTATATTTTTTAATTTATAGTTTATAGTCCTAGGTTGTAAAATATATTTTTAATAATTTTGATTTAGTCTAACAGTCTGCAACACAAACACATGAAAAAATTTTAAAACTCGAGGGGTCTAACATTGAACACTTGGAGGGTTCAAGCTTTTAGGTCTCACTAAATTTAACTTATTTATACTTATTTAATACGCTAAGGCTTTTTTTGTTAAGAAAACTCCTCTTAAAATTTTGAACCAATTTTCAAGTTTTTTACATCATTGGATAGGGCTGTGTCTGTAGTTGTTTCTACCAAAAATTTGTGAAAATCTGACTTAAAATAAAATCCATAATTGAAATTCAAAATTTCCCATTGGAATGACATTGGGATTGAGTTGAGCATTTTAAGCATCTGTTAGACTCCTTTTATTCATCGCGGCATGTCGCAGCGGGCTGTCGCTGCGGCAGATCGCTGTGCCAAATTTTCACGCGACAAGTCGCTGCTGTTGACCGCTGTCGTGTGGAAGGGGTAACAGTGCTGCCAACTACATTTGGTAGTCGCTCAGACAGAAAGGCAAGCACGTGTTGTGATGTTCGAGGCCGCTTGGGTTGGCAGCACTGCGAGAGTGAACGCGGGCTGCCGCTTTGAATAAACGGCCCAATACAAACCAATGCATATAGAAACCGCTCGTCGCCAGCGATTTCTAAGTGCACGCGACAGAATTTACAAAACGCCGCGACACATCGCTACTTCTGAGACCGCTCATTTCTGAATAAACGTCCCTATTTAAATCAATGCACTTACAAAATCGCTGCGACAGCCCGCTGCGACATGCCGCGGGTGAATAAAAGGAGCCTTAGTGTACAGCTTTAAATAGATGTACAGCAGTTTTGTAGGTAATGATAGTCACAATATTGGGTTAGACGGTAGTAATTGAGTTAGGACTAAAAGTAACATTTTTAGCAAAAACATGTGACAGTCCATTAAATTAAACTGCTCGATTTCAAGCAACAAGCACAATCATATTTATAAATGCAGAAAGTGGTCTAGGTAAGTTAGCCAACAATTAATTGTCACCTACACCTGATATTTGGATAGCCGGTAAAAGTTCGTTATCCTCTTCCACCATCCTATCAAAGGTTGACATTCGATTTTGCGAGGGTGAAATTGAATCAACAACGATATTGAGTTAAGAAATGTAATATAATAATAATCTAACCTAACAATCTAACCGTAAACCTCCATCACTTTTATGCACAGCAATGTTTAGGGCCCATAACAACAAAAACTGTAATGGTTTTTGAAAAATTTAATACACATAGTGTAACTTATTCCTTCAATACAATTGAAAACAATACCTTTCTGATTCGTATTTGGCAGCAATTGAGTGACGCCATTTTAGGTGTAATTTAATATGGCTTACACCATTTTACAAACGAATTTTCAATTTTCAGGTACCGTACACATCAAGATAGGCCTAATGTAATGAAGCCTACATCTCTCACAATTACGATACACATATGAGTTACACAAGGGTCATTCCATATCAAATCAACCACAAAAAAATCATTTTAACACCCAAGGTCTCAGATTTTCATGAAACTTGGTAAATTTGTTCCTTTTATGTAGATAAACAACCATACCAAGTTTTATTGGCTTATTTCTATCGGTTTTCTTTTTACAGCCCTTCAAAGTTTATACTAAAATGCCGGCCGGGGCTCACCCGAAGCCACAGACAGAACGTTTAGTTTCTCACAAAAAAAATCATATCTTTAATATTTTATCAATAGAACTCATTGAAAATTTGTAGTTTAACTAAATAAAACATGCTGATTTTGGAAAAAAATATAATAACACTCTAAGTCTTACCAAAAAATTACCATAAATTATTATTTTACAAATATTTTATTTCCGGAAAGTGATTACAAGGGTTCACGTTACAGCCAATATCTACCTGAGGGTTAAAGATAATCAAACAAAACTTTTTATTTAAATTATCTTCAAGATATTTTCTATCACATCCAACAATAAAATTAATGGCTTTTTTACTCCTTCACATTTAAAAACTAATATTTTTCTGAAAAACTTGATTTTGTCAAAAAATACAACACCGATATGCATATTTATTTCCTTGGGCATAAAATAGTGTGTAGTTATATAGTGTGAATTGCTGAAAAACTATGAATTATTTCATATAACTTAAGAAACCTGTTAGGGATAAAATATTAGTATTTTCACATAAATAATTTGTTTAAAAACATTACATTTGGTCTTTCCGTTGGTCATCCACACCATGTCATCCACCGTTTTGGATTTTAATGAAACTTGGGATGGTTGATTCTTCTATAGGCCTACAGATAAGAAAATATACAAAGTTTCAGTGCTCTATCTCTGCTCATTTATTTTCTAGAGAGCTGTTAAATTTGAATAAAACTGTCATTTTTGCATGTCTGAGGTTTTTACGGTAATGTGCCATTCATTGATTATGAAAAAAATTTCCACTGTCTTCTTTGCTAACCAAATTGAATGAAAATTTGTTTTCAATAATACTATAAAAATTTCAGGGAATAAATAGTTTATATTACTTCTAATTCATCTAGGGTATTAATAAAATAAAACACAGACATCAATAATTTTTTAGGAAAAAATCTTGTTTCCCTGAAATGTAGATATTTTTTAAAGGCACAGTGGTGTTCAAGCAATCCCAATGGTATGTACCACCTTGTGATGCAATAAAATTCTTGACTTTTTGGCTGCTTTATAGCATACTTAAACAAAAATTTACTCTTATTTTTTGTAAAAGTTTTAGCGGCACGTTTAATATCTACTTACTTTTTAAACAGTAAAATTGTTTCAAGGCCTATAAGAAACAGTAAAAACCACTTGAAACTGGTTTTATTTAATAGGTAATGGGCCTACTTCATACAGGAACTATTAAGATTTTTTGGACTTTTCTTTTGAGAAATGCTTAGCCTACTTTGGAGTATGCCAATATAATAATCAAACTTTAAAATGTTGGACGGTAACCATACAAAGTTTAACATTCTGTATATTTATTTTATTCTAAAGACTAATTTTTTATCTGTGTTATATATATATATACACTGTGTATCCTAACTGTGTTATATATTCACAAGTTATTAACAGTTGAATCAAGTTTGCATCATTAATCTTATATATATATTTAATAACTTAAAGTTGAAGAGTATTCCCTGTGTTACATTATTGTAAAAAAACATTTTCACTTGTTAAATTTATTTTTAATTCAATCAATTTTAATTTATTAAATTTCAAAAGGTTGACTTTGAACAAGACTATCGTATTTTAAGATGGTAAAATCTACACTTTTGTTTTATTTTATAGGTGTACTTATCTCTTTGAATGATCAAGAAGTATTTAACTTTACCCAGATAACAATTAATTTTTTAGGAATAATCATCCGCCATGTTTGAAAATCAGCTAGTAAAAACCAACTTATTATATTATACTAAATTTAATTTTAAAACAAAATTTTATTTCTTGATTAAATGGATGAATAATATAAAAAAAATTTAAATAAAAAAACAATAGAAGCGATAAGTCATTTATTTTTTTACAATTTCAATGGAATGACCATAAATTATGAAACGAAATTGTAATTCAAAAGGGTTTTAATATTTTAAATGGGTTGTTGCTAATATTAAGAGTTATTAAAGTACACAGTTTTATGATATTTTAAGTTGGCTCACAGATGTTTTATAGGAAATATATTAAACATGCCACTAAGAATTTTACAAAAAATAAGTGTAAATTTTTGTTTAAGTATAAAGCAGCCAAAGAGCCACGAGTTTGATTGGATCAAAGGTAGCACATATTGCTGAAAAAAATTTTAGCTTGAAACTGTGCCTTTCAAAAATATTTACATTTCAGTAAAACAAAATTTTTCTCTAAAAACCTTATTGATAAACAGTTGTCTGTACGGTTGCCTTACGGATATACACGTATGTATTTTACTTTTTTTTTTAAATAGATGAATTGGAATTACTATTAACTATTTTTTTCTAAAATCTTTAGTTTTAATGACAACACCAGAAATTTTAATTTGATTTGGTTGGCAAATGAGAGAGTTACAAATTTTTTTATAATCAGTGCACATTATCGTGGAAACCTCGGGCAATCAAAAACGACACATTTATTCAAATTTCAAACAGCTCTAGAAAATAAATGAGCAGAGATAGAGCACTGAAACTTGGTATATTTTCTTACTGTATAGAAGAATCAACCATCCCAAGTTTCATTAAAATCCAAAACGGTGGATGACATGGTGTGGATGACCAACGGAAAGACCAAATGTAATGTTTTTAAACAAATTATTTATGTGAAAATACTAATATTTTATCCCTAACAGGTTTTCTTAAGTTATATGAAATAATTCATAGTTTTTCAGCAATTCACACTATATAACTACACACTATATTATGCCCAAGGAAATAAATATGCATATCGGTGTTGTATTTTTTGACAAAATCAAGTTTTTCAGAAAAATGTTAGTTTTTAAATGCGAAGGAGTAAAAAAGCCATTAATTTTATTGTTGGATGTGATAGAAAATATCTTGAAGATAATTTAAATAAAAAGTTTTGTTTGATTATCTTTAACCCTCAGGTAGATATTGGCTGTAACGTGAACCCTTGTAATCACTTTCCGGAAATAAAATATTTGTAAAATAATAATTTATGGTAATTTTTTGGAAAGACTTAGAGTGTTATTATATTTTTTTCCAAAATCAGCATGTTTTATTTAGTTAAACTACAAATTTTCATTGAGTTCTATTGATAAATATTAAAGATATGATTTTTTTGTGAGAAACTAAACGTTCTGTCTGTGGCTTCGGGTGAGCCCCGGCCAGCATTTTAGTATAAACTTTGAAGGGCTGTAAAAAGAAAACCGATAGAGATAAGCCAATAAAACTTGGTGTGGTTGTTTATCTACACAAAAGGAACAAATTTACCAAGTTTCATGAAAATCTGAGACCTTGGGTGTTTTGCCCTGGTTGACTTGATATGGAATGACCCACAATTAAGTTTGGTAACTTAGGTGGTAGTTTATTTTGTGATGTTCTTTGATGATGTTATAGGCTACATTAGTTAAAAAATTTGTACTTGATTTTGTTTTTTTCAATTACTTTTTAGCTAGCCTATATATTTGTTTTATTGTCGAACAATATTTTCAATGTTATCTTAGAACAAAAATGAATCAGGTGATAAAATCGTAATATTACATGGTATAATTGTAGTATTGATAAAATAGCAATATTATCGCAAAATCAAATGTCAAACATCAATAATAACGGTGGAAGAGGATAACGAAGTTTCGCCAGCAATAAATATACTGCCAGATTGGCGAAACTTCGTTATCGTCTCCATAGTTATTATCGATGTGGAAATTTCGATACTGCGATTGAAATTGTGCGATGAAAACAATCGAACCAACAACGATAAGTTACTGAGATAAGAATCTATATAACTCTGTATCATAATAATAATAACCTAACAGTGTAACCGTAAACCTCCGTCACTTTTATTGACAGCGATGTTTATAACAACAAAATCAATGGTGTTTGGAAACATTTAAAACACATTATTCCCTCAATACAATAGAAAAAAATACATTTCTGATTTGTATTTGGCAGCATTTGTGTGGTGTGACGCCATTTTAGATCTATAACAACGAAGTCTGCTTCTTCTCACAATTGGATACAGCTACACAATAAACTTTGGTTAGTTTATTTTGTGTTGTTCTTTGTTACAGGTTACATAGCTACAATTTTTACTTTTGTTGTTGTTATTTTCAGTTACTTGTTTGAATATATTTGTTTTATTGTCAAAAGGTTTGTTTAATTATATTAGAATGAAACTAAATCAGGCGATAAAATCGTAATCGTATCGTGTAATTGTATCATCGATATGATAGCAATTTCAATCGCAATATCGAAATTTCCACATCGATAATGACGGTGGAGACGGATAACGAAGTTAAGCACAAGATAGAAAACATACTTACTCATTTTGAGAATTAAGTTGTACGCTGGTTAAAAAACACTTGGATGGATTGTAAATATTTCTAAACAGAAACTTTCTATATAAATTATTCTGCGTTCTGGATTTGTAAAAAGATAATACTGGGCTGCTTACTGAAGTCGTCAGAGCACCATGCTTCACGAAGTATTTCATGAACATATTTCCTAACATATTAATCGAGTGAATAATATTAAGTTCATTTGATACCAAACAGTTTAAAGTAAAATCTCAATTATATCATCATAATCATAACCTAAAATAAACTAACACAGTCAAGTCAAGAGTGACATTGACATTAGTGACTGACATAACTTTTTCCTTTTTTTTTTTGCTTTAAGTAGGAACACGACGGTGAAACTTTCTGGTCGTGGGTCAGACGTACCACAATGGCACCACCAATGATACTACCGTGCTATATATATATAGTACAGTGTACTAAAGTATTGGCATTGACTTTAGATACTATAATATCAATCAATAGTCAATAGTATATTGTCTTTTGTCAAAAGTATAATAGTCGTAGTATCAATAGCCAATGGTAATGGCATTGACTGTGGATCTTAAGCATTGACTATGGATTCTTTTTTTTAAATCCATAGTCAATGAACTTAAGCTCCATTGGTTTGTAAGCCGACATCAAAAAACCATAAAAACAAAACTTATGTAGGAATTTTGTGCTACAACAAAAAGAAAATTTTGTACCTAGCTCCTTGAAATTTTATAATTGAAATAATAGTCTGATCACAGATCGACGCCAAAAAACAAGTACTCTAAACCAATAAGCTAATTTTTCGTCTCAATAGTCATGAAGGTCATGACTTCTCGAGATGATCAACCTGAGGATACCGATGAGTACAATATCGAGGTATATGTTTGAAGTTGGACACTCCAGTATACTAATTACGGTATATCAAGTTCAGCCCCATTCCTCCTATGCTACGGACAGGGAACAGTGTTAGCGGCTCCGTAGACTTGTTTGCTAACTCCGCAGGATCCTTCAGGAAATCTGTGCTCAGCTCTCCCATCATTTACTGAAATGTAGTGGCGCTCGGTTGTGATAGCTAGCATGCATTATGCCTATTGGTGGTGCCTCTGAAAGGCCACATGCATGCAGGAGTGTTTATTTCTTGCATGCTCTTGGCTGATATTTTAATCTGGTTACCAAATGCATGTGATCAGTTCTGCTCATGCCTGTCATAACTTATTGTAGCTTGTTCTTGTATGTTCTAAGAGACCCGCATCTTGTTATATAGACATTATTTATTGTTATGGATTATGCACAACTGTTAATTGTTTTGTTGTTATTTATGATCATTCACTACTTATAATGTTATTGTATGTGTACTTATGTTTATTATTATTGTATAATGTATAATTATTGTATCCTTCAAATTATTGTATGACGAGCCTATTGTACAAAATGTATCTAATGGCAAATAAAGTCTTATTGAGTCTTATTGAGTTCTGTAAAATTGTTTCGACCATGAGTATAAATAAATTAGGGTGTATAGAAAAATAAAAACAAACCTTGTAAATTAATTATGATGGTAATGGTTTTTCTTTAACTGGCTGGGTAGCTGAGTGGTTGTAATCGGGCCTACGTTGTAATGCTCTCCTCTGAATCTGAAGGTTCCCAGTTCGACACTGAAAAAATAAGTAGCTTTTTAAAGGTCCGATTCCACACCCAGTTACGATTTGTCATCGAGCTACTAATTAAAGACTTAAAGTTGTAATGATTGTATCTAATTTGGCGTTAGATAGTGAAAGTGGCCTTATGAAAAAGCAAAAAAAAAATTATTATTTTATAGTGAGCACTAGTCTGATGTATTTTATAGTCATTTAAGGGTTGGCTTACCTGGAGGAAGTAATAGCCAGTAGAAAGAGGAAGAAAAACTTTCCTTTTAATATCCGTTTCTCTGACAGGTTAGGTTCACTCACTGACTGATCGACGACTTTTTCCATCTTAAACATGGTATGTTTATTTGTTTAATTCAATTACAATCTATCATTAATCGAAAGTATTAATCAAAGAAATATCCATATATTTTTAGCATAAGTAATAAACAAAGTATCAAGGGATGTAGTTCATCAAGGACGATACATTTTGACAGCCTATGGATCTAGGCATGACGAGGAACTGGAATTTTGAAAAATAAGTTATTGATATTTTACCTAATTTATTACTTTAAGTCGTCAGTTTAGCTTTTCATATGGTTTTGCATATTTTTAAGTTAAATTTAATTACATAGTCTACTACCTTCATATGGAAATTGCAACGTAATGAAGGATAGGCCCTAGGCTATACCCTGTTCAAAATAAATGTGCGGTCGAAAGACAGAATTTTATTTCCCACCACAAGGGAAATTCCCTCAATACCTTCCTGAATTCCCCAATTTTCTCCACAATCAGATGTTATTTTAATTTCGCCCATAAAATTTAGAGTAGAAAATGGCGCTGATGATGGAGTTACTTCCCGTAGGCCCTACTAGCCGTTGGAAGAGCTTCTCGTTGCATCTCAAACGTCAAAATTAGAATATTTGTTCACGAAAAATCAAAACTTTGGCATTAAGTGACGTGAGATATTAAACAGCTGTGGTATTTCTAAGCGATTCTGATTGGTTGGATTCTTGAAAGCGGGAGGAACGGGAATAATGGGGGGATTGAAATCTGCGTTTCAACCGCACATTTATTTTGAACGGGGTAAAGCAGTAGGCCTGTAGTGAAGCCTTTTTTTTAATTATTATATTTTATGGATCTTTCATTTTGATGATGGTTTTGTAATGAATATGACGAATGGGAGAAAGCTAGATAATTAAAAACTCGTGTGTAAAGCCAAAATGAGTGTTGGTTCTATTTACGTATTGCTATTGCCTACCCAAAACGTTTAGGCCCTGCATAGGAAAAATGAACATTTTTTATAATTTTTATGTTTTATGTTATCTTACTTTAAAAGTTAAACCTATAGGGTACAACAGAGGGAGAAACCCATTACCAACATGCTATTAGTCCTAAGGTATTTGAAAAAATTGTTGCTTAGAAACAACACTGCCTAAGTTAATACTAAATGGTTTATATACCTTACTGTCAAGTGATCCAATAGTAGTTGAAACACTACTGCAGTTTCAATCCATCAAAGGGATCTTCACCAGGTGTGATCTTCACGTGTTTATTCTTGTGTGATTTTTATAACTTGATGCGTTCAGTTTGAATGAAACCTTGACAACCTGCACACCTGATGAAGATCCCTTTGATGGATTGAAACTGCAGTAGTGTTTCAACTACTATTGGATCACTTGACAGTAAGGTATATAAACCATTTAGTATTAGGCCCTAACTCTAAAGTGATTCGGTTGGCTAACATCATGAAACTGCCTAAGTGAAATTTTGGTAACCCCTTGACTAGGGGCCCGGTTATTTCCGGGGATTTTTGGGGGGGATTTTTTCCCTGGATCGGGTAATACTAACCCTAAATAACATAAATTACCCCCCAAAATTTCCTTGCAAAATTCCCTATGGGGGTGGGACGGGGTTGAAAAAAGGGAAAAAATCCCAAACTTTTATATTGAGTGATAAAAAAAAAAATCCAAGATAGCCAAAAAATTCCTAAAAATATACTGATTACATTAACATAAACCATTCAACCCCCACTCACCCTCCCAAGGGGTAGGAGGGGGGCAAAGTTGGAATAAAATACGAATTTTGCAAACACCTGCATACAATTGAAGAGGGAAAACCCGTAATTAGCCTTAAATATCAATATCAATGACTATTTAATATTTTAACTACGTATCACACTCTTAGCCACCCCTATTTTTAGGGGTGGAGGTAAATTTAGGGGTAAAAATTATGTTTTTTGTTTCTTAAGTCTGAAAACATTACATAAATAGTCTGAAATATGTGTAAAGTATGTATTTAATATTATTCCTTATGTAGGCCCTATTCAACCCTTATTGTCCCCCTCCTTTCCTATGGGGGCGGTAGGGGGTGAAAATTCGGAAATGTTCCCAAATTTTTAGACTGAGTGCTAAAAAATTCTAAGATAGCCAAAAATTTCTAAGAATATATATGTTGCAATAACATAAAGCATTCAATCCCCATTCACCCCCCTAAGGGGTAGGAGGGGGCCAAAGTTTGGGTAAAATGTGAAAAATACCAACAGCTGCATCCCTTGACTTAGGGGGCCTGGGTACTTCCAGGGTCATTCCACATGAAATCAACCAATATAAAATTAATTTTGGACCTTGATGTCTCAGATTTTTATAATTTTTGGTATACTTGTAGCACCCACCACAAGTATCAAAAATACAAAATTTTGGATTTTTATATCTATTAGTTTTCTAGTTATACAAGGTCAAAAATGCGTAAAAATCAAAATTTTGGCAACGTTTTCGTATCTTTAATTGCTAATAACTCGAGACCCTATTGACATAGAAGGTTCAAATTTGCGCCATTCTATTCGGTTTTAAAAGGCCTTTAATTTGATATATAACATGTTAGTATTTGATTCATTAAGATTTTTTCCAAAATCGGGAAAAAACATTTTTTGAAAAATATCGAAAAGGCCCCCTCCTATTTTTTTCTGAAAAAAGTATTTTGTATGCATACTATTACCCTAGGTACATGCCAAGTTTCATCATGGGACAAGAATGGGATCATATTTAAACAAAAATATTTGTTCAATAGTACACACTGTTTTGCTAGTTCTGCATCACACGTTGCGCACACAGCACTAACAGCTATTAGTAAATTTTAAAAGTTGATTGAATAAAATACTGATTGCAATTAAACTAAAGCTTGTTGTATTAATGCTAGTGGAATGTATAAAAATGTGTAGACTTAACTTGATATTAGTGAGTGGACCTAATCAAAATCTCAATGTAATTGTTGCTAGGAAAACGTTAAAAGTCTATTTTATTACTGGAGATTTTAATATATATTATAGGCATAGAAGTAGGTATATTTAATTTAATATAAATAATAGTGAATGAGTATTATTTCAATGATTATTTGAAATACTGTAATTTATTTATAGAATTAAGATCGAAAAATTGTATTTTAATTGGTAAAAGTGGTACACACAGTCAGTGTTGGTGAAAAACACCAAAACATCAAATTAATGATGGTGCTGGCCTTCAAAACACCATTTTAGAAGGACATGAAACTCCACTAAAATCTTATCATGGTTATCTGGTACAAATAATGTGTAAATATCAAAAAGGCCCCTCCGATTTTTTTTCTGAAAAAATTAGTGTATTTTGTTTGCTTACTATTACCCGAGGTGCATGCCAAATTTCATCATGGGACAAGAATGGGATCATATTTAAACAAAAATATTTGTTCAATAGCATACACTGTTACACAACAATGAAGCTGACAATGGGGTAAAGAAAAAAAAGATCAGCCAACGATTAAAAAATTTAACTTAAATCCCAAGTCAGTGCAAATAAGATGTCAGAAGTCAGAACTAGGCCTTATTTAAAAAATATTTGATTGGTCAGTTGCTAATTATTTACATTGAATTTTTATTTGTGAAACAAACATTCTCTTAATATCTTCTCCTTAATACATCCCTTAAAGAAACTGAATATAAATATAATTGTTTATATCCATTCAAAAAAATTACAAATAAGATGGTTTCACTTCCATTGAGGTTTTGTTGATTAACATAGCAGTAGCACACAAATGTGTTCACAAAATAATTCAATTTATACATGGCCAATATTAGTCACTGTCCTTAATAAGCGTTCAAAGTAAGTTTCCTACATCCTAAAGGACCTGCCAGCTCATTTTTTTACCCTAAGCCAAGTGATATTTTGGTGGTTCCAGGTAATACATTTTTACAAAAGGTTGAGCCAACTACTACAACTGGAAGAGTATACACCTTAAGTCAGTCAGAATCAAGGCTCTCATCTCTTGCAAATTTCTTATACCTTTCCAAATTCCAAAGCATGGATATAAACAATTATATTTATATTCAGTTTCTTTAAGGAATGTATTAAGGAGAAGATATTAAGAGAATGTTTGTTTCACAAATAAAAATTCAATGTAAATAATTAGCAACTGACCAATCAAATATTTTTTTTTAAATAAGGCCTAGTTCTGACTTCTGACATCTTATTTGCACTGACTTGGGATTTAAGTTAAATTTTTTAATCGTTGGCTGATCTTTTTTTTCTTTACCCCATTGTCAGCTTCATTGTTGTGTAACAGTGTATGCTATTGAATAAATATTTTTGTTTAAATATGATCCCATTCTTGTCCCATGATGAAATTTGGCATGCACCTCGGGTAATAGTAAGCAAACAAAATACACTAATTTTTTCAGAAAAAAAATCGGAGGGGCCTTTTTTATATTTACACATTATTTGTGCCAGATAACCATGATAAGATTTTAGTGGAGTTTCATGTCCTTTTAAAATTGTGTTTTGAAGGCCAGCACCATTTATCATTAATTTGATGTTTTGGTGTTTTTCACCAAAACTGACTGTGTGTACCACTTTTACCAATTAAAATACAATTTTTTCGATCTTAATTCTATAAATAAATTACAGTATTTCAAATAATCATTGAAATAATACTCATTCACTATTATTTATATTAAATTAAATATACCTCTACTTCTAATATGCCTATAATATATATTAAAATCTCCAGTAATAAAATAGACTTTTAACGTTTTCCTAGCAACAATTACATTGAGTTTTTGATTAGGTCCACTCACTAATATCAAGTTAAGTCTATACATTTTTATACATTCCACTAGCATTAAAACAACAAGCTTTAGTTTAATTGCAATCAGTATTTTATTCAATCAAATTTTAAAATTTATTAATAGCTGTTAGTGCTGTGTGCGCAACGTGTGATGCAGAACTAGCAAAACAGTGTGTACTATTGAACAAATATTTTTGTTTAAATATGATCCCATTCTTGTCCCATGATGAAACTTGGCATGTACCTAGGGTAATAGTATGCAAACAAAATACTTTTTTCAGAAAAAAATTGGAGGGGGCCTTTTTGATATTTTTCAAAAAATGTTTTTTCCCGATTTTGGAAAAAATCGTATTGAATCAAATACTTACATGTTATATATCAAATTAAAGGCCTTTTAAAACCGAATAGAATGGCACAAATTTGAACCTTCTATGTCAATTGGGTCTCGAGTTATTAGCAATTAAAGATACGAAAGCGTTGCCAAAATTTTGATTTTTACGCAATTTTGACCTTGTATAACTAGAAAACTAATAGATATAAAAATCCAAAATTTTGTATTTTTGATACTTGTGGTGGGTGCTATTAGTATACCAAAAATTATAAAAATCTGAGACATCAAGGTCCAAACCATTGGTTGAGTTGATATGGATTGACCCTCCAGTGATAATTTTGCAAATTTTCTCCCTGAATCAGGTAATACTAACCCTCATCAACAAATATAAACCCCCAACGTTTCCCTGCAAAATTCCTTATGGGGGTGAGAGGGGGTTGAAAAAATTGAAAAAAATCATAGAAACATACCTATTTGCTTTCAAAGCCCAAATGGCAGTAAACCTACCCTTTGGGGTTTAAGTATGGGGAAAACTAAAAGAATGTACTATAGGCTATATTGATAAAATTTTGTATATGTACATTTAGTGTTTAATTTACATTTATTTGCTAAACCTATATGGCGGCCAACCTAATATACTCAACCCTACCGTAGAACAGTGTTGACTCGGTCAGGGTTGGTTGACTCGGTCACCTGTGTCACGCTCGACATAAATTATTATAATGAAGACACCAAAAGCATTAACCTCTCACATAGCGTCTTGTCGGAATTGGTTATAAACACACTTTGAAACAGCTGTAAATGTCTCCCAACTCAGATTTGTTTGTCTAAAATGTTTTATCAGTTTTGCCAACACAGCGAATCTACAACAAAGAAATATCGCTGTCTGGCTAAGGCATATAAATTTGGAAACACGTTACAAAACTGAAAACAGACGATTTCATTCGATTACAAACTTAGTTGCGATCAATATTGCGATAAGTTTGCAATTGTATTGTTTCCAAAAAAAATCAATATTATTCGTATGCCATTGTTGACCTGGTCACTCTAGTCGGCAGTGGCTGGAAATGTCAAATATGTCATACGATTAAGAGTCATCTTCACCCCTGTGCCAGTAGCCCATTGTTGCGCAGTCGGCAATGTTAACCATCCGGCTTTTAATGCAAAACATGGTATTTGATTCCCCTGTTTCGGACGCCATTTTTCAACTAATTTTCTTTAAATTTGGTAAGTGTTGAGTTGAATAGTTATACTATGTCCCTCATACCTCGAAATTTTGAAAAT
Source organism: Neoaliturus tenellus (assembly GCA_030545055.2). NCBI lineage: Eukaryota > Metazoa > Arthropoda > Insecta > Hemiptera > Cicadellidae > Neoaliturus > Neoaliturus tenellus. Next base: position 272,582,600 of record CM061532.1, read on the forward strand.
GTAACAAATATTTCTTTCTGTGACATCACAAAGTAGCTCGATTTTTCTTAGTACCGGTAATATTTCAAAATTTAGTGAAATATTCAAAATTTTGAGGTATGAGGGACATAGTACAACTGTTCAACTAAACACTTACCAAGTTTAAAGAAAATCGGTTGAAAAACGGCGTCCGAAACAGGGGAATCTAATACCATGTTTTGCATTAAAAGCCGTATGGTTAACATTGCCGACTGCGCAACAATGTTCTACTGGCACAGGGGTGAAGATGACTCTTAATGTCAAATAATGTCAAAATGTCAAATATATGTAAAATATGTCATACTATTGCATTATGTAGCTTCCTCGTTGTTTAATAAAATAGCTTACTCTTTGCACGTTGTGTCATTTGCTTACCTTTGTGACAGCTGACTTTTCATAATTAATCATCGATGGTAATATTCTAGCTATGGTGCAATCACCTCCCAACTGTTGTAAACAAGTTTAAGTGTCGAAATATGCGTCCGAGATCGGAATGAAAAGGTTAGAATTGACGTTCTAATGATATTCAAGCTGGTGACCGACTCAACAACGTTTTGCAATCTTGACTCGGTCACTTTTATTTATTTTTTTATTTCTTGATTTAACCCATTGGCCTACTTTGACAAGTCTATCTCGTCCGGCCGCTCAGGCGCTCCAGAATACTTCGACAAGATACTCTCGTCGCCCAACATTGCAAGCAGTTATGGCTTTTTCCAATAGGTAGCAGCACGTACTGGGTCACTTTTTGGTTTCACGATAAACTGCATTAGTTTTACCACAATTTTAATCTATTGGTTGGCAATCCTGATCTTCAGAAAATAATTAATAACGTAAACAAACTAGTGCAAGTTTTGAGGTTGTGTTTACATCGTGATGTCGCATAGTTTTGGCTTGCACTCAAGTAAAATTGATAGATTTGTTGATAATTATGACTTATCTTCAAATGAAGAAGGTACTGAAGATGAATTTGTGGACCGAGTAACACTTGAACGGTGTCAGTAAGGAGAAATATCCGATCCTGAAAGTAATATTCATGACTCAAACGTGTTGTTACCTAGGCTACCACATAGCAAATTGACGATAGTGATGACATTCTCTTCAAATACAGGTCATAGTCTATCATTGAAACTCTAAATAAAGTAAGTACTGGGGAAATTGATTTACCTGTTTGTTATTAATTTATTTATTTTTGAAACATGCCCACTTCAAACATCAGACAAAAACGCTAGGCCTACTAGGCCATGGGGAGATCTCGATGACTATTATATGGAAGTTGACAATAATGAACTACTTCAAGGAACTATTGATAATATTAATATGTTAAAACAAAAATAATTTAACTATTTTTATGTTTAGGTAAATATGTAAATAAATAAATAAATAGGTCTATAGATAAATAAATATATAAATATATATATATATGTATATTATATAAATATATATGTAATATATATTTATCTAATAATTATATTCTATAAGCTACAATCACCAATAATTTTAGGTCAATCTAACAATAAACACCAAAGATATAGCAGTTTTTGTAAGTCTAAAAAAGTGCCAGAAAAAGTGGATTTCCTGGGGGTCTTTGTGCACTAGGAAAGAGGTAGGCCAATGGGTTAAACACATATACAAGTAAAGGTGATAGGGATGTAATAAATAATAAATACTCTTCAAGATATAAACATCTTTATTGTTGATTTCACCAGCAAATAGTGTTTATAACCTAAAAATAGTAAGAAAGTGACCGAGACAAGACCTATTGACGGTATAGGTTTTATGAAGAAATAGAAAAATATCTAAACTCCGTTGGAAATTCACTGAGTACGCAGGTCTGCTGAGCCGGGGGTATTATTTGGTTTTTTTATACGATACAAGATTATCGGGTAAAAGGCATCCATTTTCAAATTAGGCCCCTGTTTATGAAAATGACAATGTGTGGTCAAGTGTATTGCGTGTCATAGCAGTATGGTGAAGCGCTGCTTAATGGGTCGGGATCACGACTTACCAAGCATTTAAATAGGCAGCAAAATGCCAAGATCGCAGTGCACAGTGGAACTAGCTATCAATCTTAATACGATTATATATTTTATGCCAAACATAATTTTTTGAAGGGTTTTAAGTTTACATAAGGGCTAAAAGCTGGTGACATTTGCAGGGTTTTTAGTAGAAACCGAAAAATTAAATTTTAGACTTCCTGATATGAAACCCATGTAATAGACAGTTTGACAATGTGATTTATATTTGAAATTTTAGGATATTTGACTTAGATAGGCTAGTTACAGAAAATGTATAATGCGTATTTACCTACCAATATATGTTTATCTGGTATACTTTGTTTATAGCTGCAAAAGGGCAACAAACAACGTACAGGGGTCTGATTGGTCACCTTATAGGTAAAAATAACTGTTTAGTTAGGTTTGAAGTGCTAATGTTTGTACTGTATAGTAATCCCTGTCTTTTGATTTCTGTCTTATGAGGTTATATATCTAAGTTCTATTTTCACAACTACAAATGTGTGGTTTCATTTCAGGGTTTCGTCAAAGTGGTCAAAAACAAGCAGTATTTCAAAAGATTCCAAGTCAAATTCAAGAGGCGTCGTGAAGGTAAAACCGACTACTATGCCCGCAAGCGACTCATCGTACAGGACAAGAACAAATATAACACACCCAAGTACCGATTGATTGTCCGTCTTTCCAACCGCGACATAACATGTCAAGTTGCTTATTCTCGTATTGAAGGAGACAAGATTGTTTGTGCAGCATACAGCCATGAGCTCCCGAAATATGGAATCAAGGTTGGACTTACAAACTACGCTGCTGCCTACTGCACTGGACTCCTTCTGGCTAGGAGGGTAAGTCAGTTTATCTGTCATAGGGTAGCTTTTCATTGCATTATTGAAAGATAAAGATTATATTTATTTCAATTTTTTAGTCTCTAATGCTCACTACCCTTGGCAATCCATATTAGTTATTTGTTGGAAAATTGTAACATTTGAATCAATTTTAAAGTCTTAAACCTGCAAAACAATCCATTATGCGTACTGAATTTTTTTTTAACGTCATTAATGATTTTAATTGGTCTACAGCTGGTTTTTCTGTGCCATATATATTCGGATATTTTATAATATGTCAGAAGCATAAGTTTTAAGAGTTGTTCATAAATTCCTTATGTTCTTTTCAGCTTCAACTTAAATGTGCTTTTAGATAGGACTGAAAGGCAATCATCTTATCTTTTACAGTTATTGAAGAAGCTCGGTCTGGACAACCTGTACACGGGAACGACAGACGTGACAGGTGAGGAATACAACGTAGAAGCCCTGGACGAAGGCCCGGGAGCTTTCAGATGTTATCTGGATGTCGGTCTTATGAAGACCAGCACTGGAGCTCGTGTGTTTGGTGCAATGAAAGGAGCGGTAGACGGCGGACTCAATATACCTCATAGGTAGGTCAACATCTATTTTCGATCAAGTCAATATAGGAAATCGATTTAGTGCTGATTTCTTGAACATTGCTTAAGTATGCTACTGCCATGCAAGTAAAAAATTACGTTGCATCTGCTGTCTGCGCTAGTATTGGTCTTTTGATATACAATCATATAGTTGGGCTGAATTATGTATACATTTAGTGGGTTTTTTAGATGATTTTGAATGGCAAATATTCTAAATATTATCCTCAATATTCTCACTGAAAATAAATTTCCCATTTTTCATATTAAAATTGCATGGTCATTTATTGTAAGATGACTACTATCTACGATCAAGAAATACAGAAGAGTTGGTATGCCAGTATAGTTCATATTTGGAGCTAGCATTTCGTTTTTGTGTAATCTTGAGTCAGGGTGGTGTGTGAGTATAAAACACTAGTTTACTGTCAAGTTAACGAGTAAACATGAACTGGCAGCTTTGTTTGGCCCTGCGTTGATATCCCAGATCCGGCCCATTTTATGTCACTGAGTATATGACATAAAATGGATTCATATGGCTACGGTACCATATGAATCCAAAAAATCTTATTATTTATTTCTTTACATTTAAGCCTTTATTTACATTATTATACATTGTGAATTCAGCAGTGCACGAACTTGAATTCACCAAGACGTTCGCGAGCGCTGATGTCCTGAAGATTGGGACCATCAAATTTGTAATGATACTGTTATTTGTAATGTCCTGCCAACCCAGACTAATGTGGACTGACGGTGTCCTGGTTTGTGAAAATTTCGGGTTATCGGGAAAGGAGTACACATAAGAAACCCCACAAATATTTTACGTTATTCCTATAACAAATTATTTCATAGGCTAACAAAACATTTATATATCATTTCTTACTTTAAGATAAATCAAAGCACCATTATCGTGTTTCTTCTGATGCCATGGTGCCTAGCATCTTGAAACCCAGTGTACTTTACTCCTCTGGCTTACTTTCCGAGTTTTCGGAACTCCAGATTTGCAAAGTTCTACTGTAGGCCTACCATTTATTTTAATGACTTCAAAGAATAATTCCTTGTATTCGGGCTTTTAAGTGATATATTTAAATGCTTTTTTGTGTACAATAACAAAAAAAAAAATTCAATTGGGGTTTTTTATGTTACAGCACGAAGAGATTCCCAGGATATGATGCTGAAAGTAAAAACTTTAATGCCGAAGTCCACCGTAAACACATTTTTGGATTACATGTGGCTGAATACATGAGACAATTAGCTGAGGAAGACGATGATGCTTATAAAAAACAATTTTCAAGATACATTAAACTTGGAGTTAACGCTGACAGTGTAAGTAAATATTATTTTAGCCTACTTCTTTTGTTCACTAGTTATATAACTGAAAAAATCAATATATATGTTGAAAAAATCAACATTTTGAAATAGCACTTAATGTTTAAAGCAGAGTGTCTTAAAAAAACTTTACAACTTTATATTCAACCCCAACTTATATTCAGTCAACAACTTTAACTTTATAGCTAGCCACTCACATACTGTCAGACAACATTGTAGTCGCAGAACAGCAGAGAGGCAGTTATCTGAACGTCAATTATATGAACAGTCAATCATCTGAACGGCTTATTAACTCAGTGTATAGTAGAAAAAGAAAAACCTATTGTGACACGGCAAACAGCGCAGGCGTCTGCAAATACAACGAAATGTTTTTTTTTTTTTTTTTTTTATTTAAGTCAATAAATTATTTTAACTGTTGAGTGGTCATCAATGGTAAATCCTGAATGAAGCCTTCTTAAATAATTATTGTGTTTGATTAGCCAAAGAATTAGGCTATCCAAACCATCCCTGGTTTCGATTAGTTCAGATAATTGACACTACTGTAATCAACATTCATTATTCACTAAAAAATGGTTCCTGTTAAAAATTAGAAGTTTGTCAAATGTTTAAATAAAATTTTTTATATTTCTTGACTTTAAAGATGTAATCCCATAAAATGTTCTTGATATTTGTGTCAAACTTAACTGATATTCAGATTAAAAATCATCTTGATTGAAAAAAATGACCTTGAAATGTCAAGGAGTGTAATCTTTTATCTGTATACTGCTTGGGAAAACAAGGGAAAATGTCAGAAATTTAGGTAGAAATTTAACTAGTTGTCATTTCATAACAAAAATGTGAGGATTTCACAGTATTTTAGGAACTTAGCAGTTATTTTACAAAAATACAGGTTTTGAGGCAAAGTTTTTGGTTTGGAATTTACAAAACAGTAGTCAGAAAAAGTCAGGAAAATCAAGAATTTCTTTTACAACTTTTTTTAAACAACCTGTCAAAGAATGCTAATCTAAACGATTAAAATCTTAAATTTAGTTGTTTATTTATTTTGCAGATGGAGACAATGTACAAGAACGCGCACGCCGCCATCCGTGCCGACCCCATCCTCAAGGGACCAGTCAAGGAGAAGAAGCCTGTCAAGAAGAGGTGGACCAGAGCCAAGCTGACCCTGGCCGAGCGCAAGAACCGCATCGCTCAGAAGAAGGCTGCCTACCTCAAGAAGATGGGGGACGAGGCTGAAGCTTAGGTTCTTTGTTTTTTATTTCTTGAATAAAAATTTATTAAAATTTAGTTTTGTGTTTTCTCTTTCTGGTGTAGTCTACTTTGGTTTTATTCTTACCAGAATTTGGTGATAGGGCATGGATAAAATATTGCAACTATCAGAGTACAATATATTCATGGCGGGTTAACCATTTGAATTATCTAAACTTTGGTCTTAGTTCTGATTTTATGATAATTACATCTCTCTTGGTATGATAATTACGTACCATGGTGAATGTTGAAATCAATTTAGACAATCAACATGACAGTTGGTTGCTGTATTAGACAATCAACATGACAGTTGGTTGCTGTATTTTAACTATTTGTATTTACCCCATTAAGAAGTACCACAATATTAAGTTGTTTTATTCCTCTGGTGAGGGATAGTGAATATATCACGGAGGAAGCTCGATTACACCTCAAATATAAGTTCCATCCATCCTTTGTTAGTTTTAATAAATATTTTCATAATAAATAAGTTTTCAATAGTTTGTCGAACATATGTTCAATTTATAGTTTAAATTGTGAAAGGGGTTGATGGACCATTAACCCTGTTCATAATTTGTTTTATTTAAATACAAATTTTGGCTGATGTACCATCCACTTCAAAAACTAGAAATGTATAAAATATAATTTCATATTAAAGTAAAGGATCGATTACACCACAATTAGATGCTCCATCGACCCTCTTAATTTAATATTAGGCTAATAAAATAAGATAAAGGCACGATGTACCATCTATTTGAGGTGTAATCGAACCTAATGTGAATAAAATAGAGGGTCGATGGACCATCTTATTTTTATTATGGACCATATTTTTTCCTTCCAATAGACACCAATCTAATTGTGTCCCAAATATTCCATCAAGACAGGGTTACCACCCGTCCTGATTCCTCATGCAAAAATCCCTAATTTAAGAGCTGTCTTTTCCCTTGTCCAAATTCAGTGAATTTTGTTTAAGTTAACCATCTATTTGAGGAGTAATCGAACATAATTGTTGTTCATACGCTATTTTATATTTAAAGGGCCGATGGACCAGCAAACCATAATACAAACATATATTTTACTTTTTAAGTGTGATGGTCCATCGAGCCATTTATATTTTAAGTTATCATGATTCTTCAAGGATTGGTCCATCGATTTTGTATATTAAAAAACTAACTTTTACTCAAGGGTCGATGGACCATATATTTGAGGAGTAATCGACTTAGCCCCTATTGGGTGTCTAACAGTTAGCGTCTTGGACTTCAGTTGAAGAGATCACGGTTTCGATTCCCAGAATGCCCACAGACTTTGAGGGGATTGGACGGCTTTCCCTTAAAGTTTTAATACACACTAGCAAAATGCCAGTAACAAAGCATATCAGTTCTTCACTCATCACCACTTAATTATAAGACTTATTGTTATGTTACGATTTTGAATTTGTAGTTCACTTATCTTTTAGGCCCAAAATATAAAATTTGATTGTTTTAATCCTTATCTGACCTCAGGGCTCTGTCCCACTGCCTTTAAAAGGAACTTTCATTTTATCCTTATATACACTGGTCTATAAAATATGTGTTATTTAAAAAAAAAAACATTTTTTAAATGTGGTTCACCAGGTGCATTCAATGTAACAAAACTTATTATTAGTTAAGGGCAATTTTTGCTTGGAAGTAAGTAAGCCAAGCAAACGGAAAGCATTCCAGGGGTGGGTTAGTGAAGTGAATAAGCCAATCCTTGGGGCAATCAAGCTCGCTCTGACAATACTCCTTCTTAGAAATGGACATTGATTCTTACTTAAATTTGTTGATGTTACTAGATGAGGAAAAAAGGCAAGATTCACGGTCCAAAGAGTGGCTTTAATTTTTGAACTGTGGAAAGGCAGATTGCGGGTGTGTACCGCACCCCCAGACTTTTAATTTTTTTTATTGTAATGAGCCGTAATATGAAAAGTTTATTGTTTTGATGAAATAAATGTTTCCATTCTAGGCCTAAACACTAACCAACCGTTTAAAATGGTAAATGAGTTTGGTATTGTAATATCTCAAACTTTCCATGGCCTTGCACTCACATATATCCAGCCCTAAATCCACCCTTGGTCTGAAAATTTTTGTACCAGTCCTGTTGATACAAACATGTTGATGTAAATGCCACTAATTTACAGCACTCTGCTATGATTGGGTTAGATATTTATATCTCAATTTAAAAACTAAATTGAAAATTTAAAAACCGTTAAAATAAAAAAACTAAAGAGTATATTGGTGTTGAATCATTTTAAATTTAGACTTGTACCAAAATAGAGCTGTTAACCTATAGCTTAATTTGTCTGAAATACTTTTCTTATTTCAAAACAAGTCTCCCTACATAATTTTGTCTACTTGGACAGCTTTAATAGGCCAAGCTCAGGTTGTTGACAGACGTATACAGTAGAAACTCGATTAACCGTCACTGTATAATGCACATTTTGATATTTATAATTTGTTGTAAATAAAATGAAACCGTGCCAAAATAGTATGTGCCATTTTGATTGAATGCAACCTCAGTTCAATTAATTGTGTATTATTTTTCAATTGTACAGGGTTAAAGTTCTGATGTACAGGTTTCTTATGACATTTCTGTTATCCATCTATTCACTTAACCGTCATAGTCCTAGTCCTAAGGGTAACAGTTTGACATGGGTGCAAAGCCCCATGTCAAACGGGTGTCCCAGACCACCCGCACACCTTTAAATTTTACAGAATCAATTTTTTACACAATAAAACCAAGTGTGCCATTATAGGTGAACCGGTTACGCTCTATCAATTGACTTTAATTTCAAATGTACAGGGTGTACCAGAATTCACCTTTTCAGACCAGAACTCACTAATTTTAAATACAAACCCCAACTTTTCATTACATTTTTATATTCTACTCATAATTTTAAGACCACTTTACAATTTAGTTTGTACTCATAAACAAAACGTTTTAGGTGATAATGGCGATTGAAATTTAGATTTTTCCCATAGTAACATGGAACAAATTTTCAACTCCATTATCTCCCAACCTTTTCTGTTAAACAGAATAAGAATAACTTTATTGTCATAATAAGAACATTCTTTTACAACTAGCAAAGCTAGTTCAGAACAGATGACATTGTCAGTGTACAGTACAATAACTAATCCTAAACAACAAAACAGAATTACAGTGGGAATGGAACAGAACAATTTAAGACCTGTTTAGAATTTATCATTTAAAAATGAGTCAACTGAATAATACATTTTTGTAATTAAAAAATCTTTTGGTTTATTTCTAAAACAGTTTTTGTTAATTATTTGCTTTAACTCATTAGGTAGTTTGTTAAAAAGTTTTCTTCCCATAAACAAACAAACATGTCCCAGCACAAAAATGACAGACCCTCCTTATAATATTTTTCATCATAAATTATTGTACGATATAATATGATTTAAAATGAGCTTCTAAGATATTTTCGTACTTGAACAGTTCAGTTTTAACATGAAATGTTTAGAGATAAATTTTCCATTTTTTTCTTATGGGAAAGAATACAATTTCAACTGCCATAATCTCCTAAACAGGTAACATTAGGGGTACAAATTAATTTGTAAAGTTGTCTTTAAATTATGTGTTGAATCCAAAAATGTCATAAAAAGTGGGGGGTTGTATTTAAAATAAGCAACTTCCAGTCTGGATATGTTACTTCTGATTTACCCTGTACATTGAAATTAGTGTCAATCAAATAGGCGTTACCGGTTTACCTATAATGGCACAATTGATTTTTGTGAAAAATTATTTATATAAGTTTTAAAAGGGATGTGCAAGTGGTCTGGGACACCAGGTAATCGTCCAATTTTCATAGAAAAATCTTTCCTTTATGCTTTTATTTAAGGCTTGAGTAGAAGTAACCTTTAAAAAATAGCTATCTGAGTAACAAACAAGTACTGTACCAAACATTCTTCAAAAATAATCATCACCATCGACTCAATTCTTATATTAACAGGAAAGTGGTGAGTAACAAAAATCAATCAACTACAAAAAATAAAAACTTTATTTACAAACTTTCAATATACATTCATGATATTCACAGTATCCAAAACACTTCCAAATCAATCTACGCAATTAATGTTTGTTTATTTTTATCATCCAGCTGAGCCTGTTTCAGCGTGGCTGACCGCCATTGAGGGTTGTCCCTGAGGATCTTGTTGTTATCCCGCAGGTTGTCTAGGACGTGTTGCAGGGTCCAGTGTTTACGCAGCAGAGCATTGTGAACGGTGAAGAACGAGTGTCGGATGCACCTCAGGCCGGAACAAACTGCGGCCGTGTGCAACTTGATACCGATCGCGTTGATCAGCTTCTTCAAGTAAATCTCACATTCATTTGTAGAGTGAATTTCTGGAAATATAGTACCAGTAATTTTAAATTATTACATTAGAGTGATCTTGTGGCTATTCCACAATGAAAGAATAATAACCTAACCCAACGATACCTTAAGTTGTTATCCTGAGTTAAAGTCTAAACACTAAGGACCGCTTTTCCCAACTCAGTTTAATCTAATTCTGAGAAAAATATCGTGGTTAAATTAAATGCCAAAATATGATTTAATCTTAAGTTTTGGTTTAAACCAAGTTGGGGAAAGAGTCTTGTGCTTTCTGGATTAAGGTACGGCTACACATAGCAGGAAAGGATACGGAAAGGAAACGGAAAGGACACGGACAAAATTCTGATGGGGTGGCTACACATATCGGGACACGGACAGGACATTTCTGAGTCGGAAGGCTGCGCGCGCAGCCGTCAGACGTCGGAAGGTTGCGCGCGCAGCCGCCACACTCACTACACTGAGCTACCATTATCATTTTCTGATAGTGTCGGAAGGGGTGGCTACACATACCAGGACGGGATACGGACAGGACACGACAGTGGCCGATGAATGCTCGTCTGGCGATCCATCCGACACGGCGAATGTCCTGTCCGTGTCCTTTCCTGCTATGTGTAGCCGCTTCCATTTGATAACACAGGGAGCATTCATCAGAAACTGTCCTGTCCGTGTCCTTTCCTGCTATGTGTAGCCGCACCTTTAAATGGATTACATTACAACCTCAATTACCTTATCTAATGTGATAGGTACTAAAAAAATTAAGGCTCGAGCTATCAAACATTAGAGAACAGACCTCTGCCAAAAAATCAAGCCAGATAGACATCAGCAAGTGTGGCTACAAATGTTGAAAATTGGCTCACCAAAACAAGTGTCAATCCTATGTATTAACACACGGTTAAAAAGCTGAGTTCACAGTAAGTATTTACCAGTTCTTCATGGCTTATTTGTGAAATTAAAGGGAATAATGCGTAGATTTGAAGAATTTTGTTCAAATACGATCGTCCTCAGGGTAAAGTACTGATAGCCCTTCAAAGTTTTAGGCCAATACAATTCTAATAGAAGAGTAAAATTCAGTAAAAATACACCATTTTAATAGTCAATTGAGAGAAGTTATGTATTCTTTTCATAATTCCACTTTGGTGTACCAGTAACGTGTTTTACTATAGCGGGGGACAGCCATTTAGATAATAGGCCTATATTCATTTAGTACATTGCAAGGAGAAAACCTTGAGGAGACCTCTGAATTTGAACAGGCGAAAAAATTGTGTCAATAGCCTTGTCTAAACAGAGCTATGTGATGCACATTTGCATTGAATATTTACGTGAAAAATTAATTTTGGTAGTGAAAAGTTAACTATGTTTCAGTTTTTAAGTAGCTACTTTAAAAACTTTAAGTAGGGCCTATAAAACATTTTATAAAAAATTACATATTTTACCTATGGTGAAGTCTGGAGGATTGAAGTCTACACATTTAATGCCGTAGATCATTGGCACATTTGGGTCAGCTGGCCTGACAAGTCCTTGTACCGCGAGCTCGTAGGCATCTTGAGACTGGATGTCCACACCTGACAATCTGTGCAAAAGACAAACCGAGAAGATCAATGAGATTTGACTGAAGAGATACAGATCTCAAAGATAGCCAATTTTAGGAATTATTATAATGAAGAATGGCTAGTATAAACTTTTTTGTGGTATTTTGGTAAAGAAGCTTCTAGCTACGGGTCCTTAAAAAAATTAAAATTAGTGAAATTTGAAATAATATAATGTATAATATAACGATTAATGATCTAACCAGGGGGAAAGAATTTGGGCCAGTTCAATGGTATTAGTTATTTCTGATTTTTCTCTGAATATACCATCAAGGTGTCTAGTTCATTCCCCTTTCAAAATTCAAGACTAATTCCATACTTTTTCAATATATTTAGTTTTTTTTTTTTTTTTTTTTTTTTTTTTTTTTTTAAGACTATTGCATTGCTTAACATATTATTTTTTTACATTTATATAGTTATTATTTAGAATGAAACTATAAATCCTTACTTTGTTAAGAAGAAGCAATATTAATTCTCCAACAACTTAAAGGGATTGAAATTAAAATAATGCATAAGTTTGTTAAACTATTTGTATTTACTAGCTGTGTACCCGTCCTTCTTGGGGCTTGTACTGTGTATTTTATTAAAATAAATAGTAAAAATCCTTTCACAAATTCAATATGATAGCAAATTTATAAATAAAAATTGCATCATGTTAATAATACAAATTTTGACTCCTGGTTTTCTTTTAACTTGTAGATCAATGCTAGTCAAATTCATTTTTCTACATACACTAACTACTGTATTCTTAAAACAAATTTAAAATTTTATTTCGAAAAACCTTGGCATTTTTCTATTGACCGTTTTGATGGCTAAACTACTATTATTCTTTTGTTACAGTATTCATTCTAATTCTCTAATTCATTCTTTCGCAAGCGTCTTCATCAGCAATCGCGAGCGTTTTGATTGGCGATCGCGGGAATCGATGGTCGCAAGCGTCTTCAACGGCAGTCGCGTTTGCCTCCGGAATAAATTTTTATATATTTCAAGACTGGGCAAATTTAAGACTTATTCCCGACATTTCAAGACCATTGATCATTAAAAAAACTTTCCTATTGTAAATATTTGCATTAAAGCTAAAAGAAATTATTGGATTGACACTGAAATTAAAGAAAAACGTAGCAAGCTTAAACGACTTGAGTAAATCTATCAGAAAAAATAAAACTGGGAAATCAACTTTGAAATATCATAAAAGAATGTACAAAAAGTATATCGTAAACAAAAAACGTAACTATTTCAATAGTAAAATTATGAAATCCAAGAATGTCTCTAAAACAGCCTGGCAACTGGTCAATGCGGAACTTGCTAGAAGGAACGAGTCTTGGACACCAAAAATAATGAAAATAATGTATCTGACCCATACAAAGTGGTTAACATTTTGAATGATTATTTTACAGATATGGTTGACAATTCCATCATTCCAAACTTAAAAAATCATACTTTATCTTCATCTTCACCATTGCCTCAGAATATTTTTTCAGTAAAAACAATTTTGGAGCAACAATTAATAGAAATCATCGATTCGATAAAATCTAAATGGTCCAGTGGTTTTGACGAAATCCCTATAAAAATTATTAAGGATGCCAAATGGGCACTGCTTAGGCCCTTACTTCATGTCATTAATGCATCCCTTGTATCCGGCATATATCCAAAGGAATTAAAAACTTCTAGAATTGTTCCTCTGTTTAAAAAAGGTGATTGCAAAGATCCTACAAATTACAGACCACTTGCTATTCAATCGGCTTTGTCTAAAATTTTTGAGAAGTGCATGTTTTACCAATTAAATAATTTTCTTTAAAAAAATCACATATTAGATAAGAAACAGCATTCAACATTTTTATATTATATTGACTACATTTTTTAGTTATATTGACAAGTTTTCATTTATGATATATCAGGAAAGAGTTTGTGCACATACGATAAATCAATACGGTTAACACTAAACACTTCTTCTATAATACAGTAATGGATTTAGCTATTTTTACTGCTTGAAGTTACAAAAACTCATCGTAAAGTGATCAACATTCCACAAGCATTACTTATGCAATTTAACCCTGCTGCTTAAAGTATTATTCTGAAATTTGCCGATTTTAAAATAGCGTTTACCGTAAGATTTATTAGTCCAGTTAACAGGTTGAGCGTGTACTGAAAGTCAAACAAAATTTGACTTTTGGTTATTATTAGGAGTATAGGAGAGATGAAGAAAATCTATGTTGCCACCTTTCCAGCATGGGCACAACATGGGGAACGCATCCCAGAGGAAGTCGTATAGGAAATTGTATTGGTCTATGTCATGCTATTACATTTTGAAATTTTTGTAATAAGCTTTTATGCAAAGTTTGACTGCCTGCCATTTCTGGTTCATTTGAGGTCGGCTTTGCGGCATTATTTTCTGTTAAAGAGGACGCTAAACTTTAAATATATCATTGTAAGTTTTCATGGGCTGTCCCAGTTTGGGCTGAAAATCATAAGTATTCATAATGTTTAAGACAGCAAATGAAAACTTACAAGAACTTAACTTAATTTTCATGGTCTTGTTTAGCTTTAAAAAAAATAGGTAAATAGAATTGAAAACAATGTCGCAAAGCCAACCTCAAATGAATGTTCGATCCAAAAGTGGCTGGCAGTCAAACTTTGCATAAAATCATATTACCGAAAATTCAAAATGCAATAACTTGTGTTATATTTAACCTTTTGAGATTGGGTTTGTGGCGTTTAGCTCTACATTCAGACATTTGAAATTATATATATATATATATATGTGTGTGTGTGTGTGTGTGTGTGTATAGAGTATGACTTATAGGTATGACTTATGGCCAATATAGTTTCCTCTACAGTGCGTTTCCCATGTTGTACCCACGCTGGAAAGGTGGAAACATAAATTTTCTTCATCTTTCTCATGTTCCCAACAATAACCAAAAGTCAAATTTCGTTAGACTTTCAGTGTATGCTGAGCCTTGTTTAGCGCCTGGACTAAATTGTATGTTGCAAAAACTCGCTATTGAACAAAATTGTAACAGTAAACAAAAATTTAAAGTAAGAAAAATTGAGTTATTTTTTTCAACGACACCTACTACGATTATATTGATATTAACCTTAAAAGTTTTAAAGCGTAAATTTCAAGGTATGATAGCTCTGAAGTAACTATTCAACTGATTACCAAGTTTCAAGACATTGGTTGAAAAACTCTGTTAAAAGTAAGGGAACTCAATACAACGTTTTGCCCAAAAGACCAAACGGTTTACAAAGCCGACTGCGCTACTGGCCCAAAGGTGAAGATCCTGAAGTCAGAGTCAATAGAGCAAGGGTCAATAGAGCAATAATACGTTGACTCTAACTATAGATTTAGGAAAATCTAGCAACTTTTACAACTATTAATAAGTACAACCTTTGACTATATGCACCAATGTGAATAGCATAGGCGTGTTTGAAACCAATTTATGGTGGTAGATCTTCTGTGGCGTACATGAAGTACAGTGCAAGATAGGTAAATCAGTAATACCACTCCTCTTAACAAAGAATGATGAGGTAACCTTAATACCTGAAGAGTATGATTATGTTGTGGTAAAGTGAACCTGAATAGTTACAACATCGATTGCAACGCATCTGGTGCGGCGTACAAGAACCTTCCAAATTTTGTTATCAAACAAAATGCATTGGATGATAAGTCTATTCTCGTTAGTGTATATAGTCAATGGTCTACTCATAAGACAAATATGTACTTCTTGCCAAGAACATGTTATAGTATGCTGGATTGAAAAATTGTAGCTTGTTCATTGCATTTGGCCTAAATGTCTTTTAGTCTTGTCTTAAAAATGTTTACATTAATGTGTAACTTGTATTGGGTTTTAGAAGTTGAGCATACCACTGAACTTCCTTACATCCTAACAGGGTTTCTTAACCTTTTTGTGCCCGGGTACCACATTATGCTTTTTTCAATTTTTTGGCGTATCAGAACAACAAGTACTAGACACAATATAATTTGTTAATAAAAAATTACTTGGAAAATGGGAGCCTTAAAAGTAATTTACTTTGCTACGTTGGTTTGAAATTGCTTTGGCTAGGCAAATGTGCTGCTGTCTATTGGAGTATCTCAAACTACTTAGTTTGAATACTTAGGAAATACGTTGTAACACAGAACTGAGTTGACTCATAACTTATGATGAATACTTACTCAAACATAGCCCTCTGATGTGAGGCTTGAATGGACGCCAGAAGTTTGTCAAGCCTCTCTCTTGACACATGTTTGAACTTTGACCTTTCCACTACCTTGCCGTCAATGTAGAATGTGTCGGTTGCGCGTCCAAGCTGCCCAGTGACATGGAACGTTCTCAGTTGGTGAGCGTGCTTAAGTGCGTCCACTATAGTGGGTTCATTCAAACCAAACACTGAAAAACCATGGTATTTTAAAGTTAAAATTCTGTAATGAAAGCGATTCAATCAATATTTATTACTAGTTTGCAATATAACAGGGAATACCCTGCCTCGTAATGTCACGAAAAATCTTATACTATAAAAAAATTATTGTTTGTATGGACAAATTTGTTTCTGTCCAAGAATTTATTATTTTTTGTTTTTATATGGGGTTTTCGGGCATCAGAAATCGTATGGAGTTGATTCCATGACTGGGAAATGTTTTTCCGGTTTCTGCCCTACAGCCCTTCAAAGTTCGTATGTTATCCTTATGGAGATTTTTGTGACTACTATTTTTTTGAGAGGTTGGCAGGCCTCCTTTTGCCTTTGCCCCATCCACATAGGGCCGCTTTCCAAGGCTCAATTTAAACTAATCAGAAAGTTTTCAATGTTTAATAATATGGTAACATCATGTTTAATTTTGGGAGTTGGAGCCAGAGTGGAAGTTTTGGGAAAAATTGCACTAATATCGTGGGCTTGCGACGATAAGTCGGTGCTTGGCAAGGGACAGAAATGTCAAGCTCTCGGTAGATCCTAATAGAGTTTATAGAACTGTACATAAGCCTTCTTTGCTTATGGCCAATTAAAAGTAAAGATTATTCTGACAGAAATATAAAAGGACAAATGATAGGAAAACACCGAATGATTTGTACGGAAAGACGGAACGTGTGCATGCACCATTATATCATTCAGACAAATCGTTACTTAAGAGTTTAATCATTACATGTAAACGAAAATCAGATATTCGGCAAAACGTGTCGACTTGTCGTTGCAGTTTTCTCAGGTAAATTATTGTTGCGTGTAAACCCGGCTTTAGCAGTAGCTATAATCTTAACTGTGCTTTATGTTATACTATTGCAATATCATTAATTAAACTGTATAAGGATTTAATACTCGATTAGTACTAGTTATTAACCTACTCAAACTTGATCCCCTACTAAATTATTACTCAAACTATTATTATTATTACTAACTATTACTATTACTATTATTATTATTATTATTAGTTATTACTATTATATTATTATATAATATAATATAATAATATATTATAATAGTTATTAATATTAGTTAATATTAGTTATTAATATTATTAATATTAGTTAGTTTATTATATTATATAATAGTTATTATATTATATTATTATTATTATTATTATTATTAGTTATTATTATTATTATTATTAGTTATTATTAGTTATTAGTTAGCTATAATCTTAACTGTGCTTTATGTTATACTATTGCAATATCATTAATTAAACTGTATAAGGATTTAATACTCGATTAGTACTAGTTATTAACCTACTCAAACTTGATCCCCTACTAAATTATTATCAAATCAAATCAAATCAAATCAAATCAATCTTTATTCAACACATACAAAAATATGTACATGAATGCGTCATTGTTGTAAAATAATACTTATTGCCTACAACTAAAGCTAATATTTACAATAATAAGCCACTTTATTTGTTAAGGTTCCATAAATTCTTCAATACTATAAAATTCACCATCAATTAAAAATCTCTTTAGTTTATTTTTGAATTTGTTGAAATTTTCCTCATTTCTAATACTACAAGGGAGGGAATGCATGAATTTAATTCCGATATAATTAGGACTTTCCTTAAATTTTTCTTTATTATGCTTTTTAATTAAAAAATTTGATTTGTTTCTTGTATTATAATTGTGTATGTCTTTCTGTCTTAGTAATTTTGCCTCGTGGTTTTTTACATACAATATGGTTTTATAAATGTAGAGGCTATAAACAGTCAAAAACTCTAATTCTCTAAAATGATTCTTACAAGATTCATTTTTATCCAAATTGAGGATGCATCTTATGGCCTCCTTTTGTAAATGCAAAATTTTATTTAAGTTAAACTTACTTGTCCCCCCATAAATTTCAATTCCGTAAGAAATATGTGAGTGAACGTTGGCGAAGTAAACTGTTCGCAAAATTTCTGTGTTGCATAATGGATTCAATCGTCTAATCACGAAAATTCCTGAGCTAATTTGTTTACAAATTTTATCAACATGTGTAGTCCAATTGAGTGTACTATCTAATGTGAGGCCTAGAAATTTGGTTTCAGATACAAAATTAGTTGAAAAATGTTTTTTTGAGTTTATACATTCAAACATTATGAAGGTTGTTTTATTTGCATTTAGTAGAAGGTTTTTCTCGCTTAAGTAATCTTTTAGTATTGAAATTGAATTGTTAATTTTGGTTTCTAGAAGTTCAATCTCTTTACCGTGAACTGACAAACTTATGTCATCTGCATACAAGTGTAGGGTGTTGTTGTCTACATGATTGGATACGTGTTTTGGCAATCCTCCCAAGTAGCATAGGAACAGGAACGGACCTAAAACTGATCCCTGTGGCACAGAATATTTTACTTCTCGTACTTTTGAATTAATGTTGTACATCTTATTTCCATCAATGTGTCCAATGCTAACATACTGTTGGCGGCCTTCTAAGTATGATTTAATCCATTTTAATTCTTTTCCACCTATTCCAAACATTTTAAGTTTATTTAATAGGTAAGAGTGGTGAACACTATCAAATGCTTTAGACATGTCCAAAAAAGCACCAACAACTTTGTTGTTCTCATCCAAATTTGTTAACACATTTTCTATGTAAGATATTAGTGCTGTTACGGTAGATTTGTTTTTTCTATACCCATGCTGTTCTTCATCTAATAAGTTATTATTTTCAAAGTAATCCACCAGCTGAAAAAGTATACTTTTCTCAAATAATTTAGATAGCGCTGGTTGAATTGCTAGAGGTCTATAGTTAAGAGGATCTTTTTTATCTCCTTTTTTGTATACTGGTATTATTTTTGAAATTTTGAGTTGAGCGGGATAAACACCTGTTATTAATGAAGTATTAATGACATGTAAAAGGGGTTTTAATAGAGCAGATTTAGCTTCTTTAATAATTTTGGAAGGAATTTCATCATAACCTGATGACCATTTAGGTTTTAACGAGTCAATTATTGATGATAGTACAGGTTCATCTATCGTTTGACAGTTGAACTTACTATTTACAGAAAAATTTTCAATAGGCCTACTAGATTGGGTTTTTTTCAAATTTGGTAAAACATAATCGTCAACCATATTAGCAAAGCTATCATTTAAAATATTAGAAACAGCATATGGGTTATCTACATCAAAGTCTTTCTGCTTAAGTACTATATTACTAAAAAGTTTTTCTTTTTTACTTTTAGTTTCGGTGTTAACAATTTGCCAAACAGTTTTGTTAACATTGGTTGATTTTTTAATTTTTTTACTGAAATGATTTTTTTTCTTAAGTTGTATCAATTTTCTATATTTCTTTTTATGTTCTTTGATATAATTCTTTAACTCAATATTACTTCTATCATCTCTGTACAAGTGGTGCTCTGCTATTATTTGGTGACGCTCTTTGATAATTTCATCATCTATCCACCCATTATGTATTTTACTTGTGACAATTTTAGTTTTAGGGAAATGAAAATCAAAGTAATATTTTAACACATTGTAAAAGTAAGTAAATTTATCTTCAACATCACAATTATAAAGCTCTGTCCAATTCTCCTTGGAAAGATCATGTATGAAAAGTTGAATGTTTTCCTGTTTAAATTTTCTTTCATATTTTTGTATTTTAACATTTATATTGTTTTTACTGCTTATACTTTTTGAGTAAAGAATTTTAAAAAGTTGTCCATCGTGATCTGATAAAGCTGTAACTAAACATTCTACTTTAAAAAAATTGCTGTCTATATTAGTGATGAAATTATCAATCGCTGATTGACAAGTTTCAGTTACTCTCGTTGGTATTTGAATTGTATATTGAAAACCATGCATTTTTAATACATTACTAAATCTTTTTTTCTTTTTGTCTTCCTTCAAAACATCAATATTAAAATCGCCCCCCAACAGTATATCTCGTTTCATTTTATTTAAAATTTTCAGAAGTTCATTTAATTTGTCCAAATATATTTCTGCGTTTTCCGATGGTGTTCTGTAGAGACCAACAATTAAAATTTTGTCTTTACCAATTTTAATTTCTGTTACACAAGATTCAAAAATTTTATCCTGATTAAGTGCATTTAAAGAATTATGTGTTAAGTTTTTAAAAGCAATTTTTTCTGACACCAAAATTAACACTCCGCCTCCCCCAAAATCAGTTCTTGCATAAAACGTTGCAACCTGATATCCTGGTATTTTGAGTTTCATTATTTCTTGTTCGTTTAGTTTATGTTCTGTTAGGATTATTATTTGTGGCTTTAATTCCTCAACGGTAATAATTAATGAGTCAATTCTGGTTTCAAGATTTTGTATGTTTTGATGGAAGACAGTTACAATAGATGGTTCAGTTATAGAAGGATTTGAAGCTTTAGAGTTAAGTTCTATTACTTTGCTGGTAGCCATGGCCATACTTGTGAGTTTAAAAAATTGCTTGTTGCGTTTTGAGTATTAATGTTTTCTAAATGTGTAATAGACCTTCTACTTTCTAAATTAATTTCACCGTTTACATTTTCTGGTCTTAATTCTACAGAATAGTTCATATCAGATGTGGGATTGGGTGACACTTTCACTGATTCACTAGACACATGATTGACCATAACACTAGCACTCTTTTCTTCCTGATGGGATGACTGAAGATTAGTTGACTTGGCTCCAGATGTAGGTTCACTGCTGCAGGATACTGGAAAAGACAGTGACTCAGCTGACTGTGTTGCAGGACCGATGCTGTGTTCTGGGGTTGTTATCAGTGTAAGTTGTCCTTTGTTTCCAAGTTCCTCTTGATCATTTTTGTCAGTGTTAAAAACACTTTCATTACAGTAGTAGCCTCTCATAACAAAACTCTTGAAAAACTGCTCAACTATTATTTGCTTCAGATATTGGACGAATGTCGATTGCTTCAAACCATTTTTAAGATATTTATGTGATAATCTTTTGCCTGTTATAATAATCACAGATGCTCCAGTGAGTTTTTGAAATTTTAATAAATTTGTGATAAAATGAACAGGTGAGACACGATCTCGGTTGCAGCCCATAGTGGAACATATCAACATTTTTAAATTCCGGGTTTTAAAATCCTCCGCTAGTTGAGTAAAGGCCAAATCATAGTTTATCTTGTATTCAGGAAAATTGTTAACATTTTGAAAATATTTAGACTTTGTAACAAGACTGTACACAGCTGCCCCCTTTGCGGTTTTCTGATAAGTTAGATTACTCGAGCTATATTCTTCCTTACTTGGTCTTCCAAACTTGTCTCTGAATACTGTTGCCACACCTTGGCTCATATGTTTCTTTTGGTTGTCAAAATCTGCTGATATGCAGTGAGCAAAGGAAACTTCTGCGTTGCTGCTAAATTTGGTAATGTAGGTGTCCATACTATCCTCAATTACTTTCAATGAGATTTCATTTTCTATTTTTGCCAATTTTTTTGATAGTTTAATGTTTAATGCAAAATCCGCAATTCTTCTGCTGAGCACCTGCTTTCCAAGCTTGTTCAAATGTTGTCCATGACCAGTGAAGAACTTGCGTTTGAAGTCGCTAATATCCAGTATGTTAAGATTTTTCATTTGTTTCAATTCACAGTTGATTTTGTAAATCTCTTTGTTTATAGGGTTGTCCGATACTAAATCAAAACGGTAGGGCTGTGTCACAAAAATAATGTTTGTTTGACTGTTTGCTGAAGCAAACTTATTTAACTCAGCTGGAATGTTTTCTTCCGTAGTTTGCCTTTCATTAGTAAAGTCTTCCATATTATTGGCTCCTGCGATAATAATGACTATGTCATCCTCCTTAAAATTTCTAATCATAATGGATGTTTTTTCCAAAATATGGTCTAGTTTTCCCCCAGAGCTTGCTGAGACAAAAGTTTCGATAGATCGAGGTACCAAAGATTCTAATAAATTTCCTAAGCCTTTGCCATGGCTATCAGCAAACACATGAACTTTGGTCCGCTGTGTCTGGCATGCATTATTGTTAATAAAATTCACCCTATTTTCTTCAAATAAATGTTTTCTACCCCTTGACACACTAGGTTTGGCAACATGGTTTACTCTCTTACTTGGCATCCGCTTGAATGTAATACCAGCTTTTTGTGTCGGTGTTTCATAATTTATTGTAGAAACACAAAGTCCTTCCTCTTCTGACTGGTAATTGGTCAGAGATGAAAACCTGTTTGTAACTGTAGGAAAATAAGTTTCAGCATTTCGAGGTCTTGATGTTTTCTTCTGATACCTAAAGCTGTCATTGTTCATTCCAGCCCCAACAGTAATTTTAGCAGATGATATTTTTTCTGTTGTGGTAGCAATAGTCGCAGCTGCCTGGTTATAAGCCTTTTCAACACTTTTATGATGAGCTTCAGGTGATGTACACATTTTTGGTGATGTCATCATTTTACAGATTGTGTCTGAGGTCAAAGTAAGTGCTGAATTGAAAAAAAACAAGGCTAACTGTGCTCTCTTTAAGATCAGAGTGCTTTGTGATATGTCAGGAAATAATTTTTGCAGTGACTCTAATGTATCGTTTCCATTTAGAATCCCTTGAATTATTATCTCAGTGAAAATAATCAAATAAATTCCACAGTCGAATCCGTTAAACTGCTGGGGGACATTCACAGTTGTTATGTTATAAACGTTGTTTTCACTCATTAGTGTTTGCCAGGCTGAGCTAATTTTCAATGCATGTTCATAGTTACGTAGTTTTAGAGAGTCAAAATAGAAAAATTCCTTTTTTTTAGCAACATATAGCAGTAAGCTCCAGTGCGAACCCGAGCCACCAGGTTTGTCAACAGCAGGAGAATCATTTACTGGGATTAATACATGTGTTTTGTTCTTTAGATCCATGTTGCTTAGAAAATGCTCAAAGTCATTGAGACATTTAATTGCTTGGGACATTATGGGACTTATCAACCCGATATTATTTGCTTCGCCACTTTGTTTTGTTTTGTTAAGAACTAAGTCACTGAGTAGTTCATAATAACATTGAATTGCATCATCTGCAATCCAATTGTTTCCCAACATTTCTAATGTTAATTCATTTCTACTAAGAGAGGTTTTCTTCTCATTAACATTGCAGGTAGGCATGTCATTACAGGTTACTTGTCTATTTAAATGATCCAAAGAAATTACTTGATCTTTTACTGGGTCTCTATCAATAATTTCTGTTTCAGTCGGTGTGTTAAGTGGAGTACTAGTAATTGAGGGGTTTTCGGTCATTATCACTGAACATTCAGTCAATGAATCCTGTGTTGAAATACTGCCAGATTCCTGAAGATCATTATAATCTTTATCATTTAAGTTTTTAAAACTCTTATTAAAACTTCTCTCTGCCTCTTTGACTGCAGCATTAAATTTGGGATTTCTTCCCTTTAAATTTCCGTATAGTGACTTGTTCTCTTTATAAGCACAAATATCTACTTCCTTTACTACACCAGTCTCATTCGTGCCATAAAATTGAACAGTATATTTTTTCAGCTTTTTTGATGAATCTATTGCAGTAACAGTAGCTGGCCAATGTGGGTGTCCCTTTACTTTTGCAAAAACTCTGTCACCAGTTTTAAATTTACTCTCTGTTTGAGTCATGTTTAATACTTATTTTATAAAATATTAAACTTTTAATATAAAATAAAAACTCTTTAAAAATTAAAATAAAATGAATTCTTTTAAAATGAAAAACTCTTTAAAAATTAAAATAAAATGAATTCTTTTAAAATAATAAAGAAAATTAAATAGATTATAATAGGGCGACTTCTAGTGTGAGATAATAAAATAAAAATTAAAGTTCAAGCAGATAACTCCTTTTCCAATTAGCTGACAACCATTAATAATATTTAATTCTTGGCAGGAGAACTGGTTCCAGTGAGTGTAGTGTTGTGTTAGCTGATTATTTCAGTTGACACAAACAAAAGTGTTTGTGTCAAGTTCATTTATTATTGAGTAATAACACAGTTATTACTCAAACTATTATTATTATTACTAACTATTACTATTACTATTATTATTATTATTATTAGTTATTACTCAAACTTGATCCCCTTACTAAATTATTATTTTCTATTAGGCAGAGGCTATTTTCAATTTTTATTTTCATTAGATATTAATCTCTCTAATTACAGTTTTCAGTTATAATAGCTTGTAAAAGAACCAACAAGAAAAGAATTATATAACAATTAGCTAGAAATGAAACATTCTGTTTTCTTTTTGATCATGTTGTAAACACAGGAGGTCAAAAGTCAGTTATTAGCACAAAAATAACATTTTATCAACAAATTACAAAAGAGTGTGACCACATGTGAGTAAAATCGGCAGTTAGGTCAAGCAACTGCTCTCACCCAAGAGTTAAACTTGGCTCCGTAACCTTGCCACTTGATGTTCAGCAGAGTCCTCGGTTTTCAACTAGGCAAATGGTCAGATTCCGATTTTAAAATACAGTGTTTAGTGGGTGAAAGTGGCCAATGTCGCCTCGTACATACAGGGAATGGCGATCACAAACAAATGCTAGGAGTCATAAGTTTTTAAGCATCAAGAATGTGAATTACTAAGACCAAACATCTAGCTTGCAGAGGATTGTCCAAACTTTTAACGTCTGTCCACCTTGTTTTGAAAAACATAAAATATCTGATGGCATTATAAACAAAAATATAACAAATAACTAGGCTTACTATAACTACTTAAAATCACAAAATTGACACACACACACACAAATGAGAAGAACCTTTAAAGATGATTATTAAACTAATCACAGTCCAAACGACCATCTTGTATCTTAAGATTATGAGCTCAGGTAGACATTTTGATTACCAGTAGTGTTTAAGGTAGGTATATTTCATTGTGTGAGGGCTGCTTTCATGTCGCTTAAGAGTGATAAACATTTGAAATAGGTTACAATCAATAAGGTTTTTTACTTCATTTTAATTTGTGTCCATCACACTATTAAAAAATCATAAAATTCATGTGGGGCTAGTGGCATTTTTAACATTTTGACGGGGAACGATCGAAACCCCAGTCTTGTTACTATCTCTAACTCGACCAGTTGTTAGGAAGCATCATTAACATGTTGAGTGCGGTTTATGATTAATATTGATTATGCCAGTGGCTGGAATATAATAATTAATTATTCACCAAGTAAACTATATGAATGCATCCAAAATGTCATCACAAGATCGCCAGGCCTCCATTTTGGTCATTATTTGTGACATCACTTCCGGTACATCAATTGATGTAGTCCGCCGGTGGCGCCGGTAGCGTGAGTCACCGCAAGGCATTTTTGAGTGGCTAAAATAAAATAACTGATTATACACCGAGTAAATGAGAGGAATGCATAAAAATATTATCTGAGGATCGCCAGGACTCCAATTTTGTCATTATTGATGACATCACTTCCGGTAGACCTACATCTATTGATGTAGTCCGCCGGTGGCGCCGGTCGCATAAGTCACCGCGAGGATAACGTAGTCCGTTTACTGCCACCACTGTTTCTAACGATCAACAAACTTGTTTTTTTTACACAACAAGTACTAAAAATAATAGAATAGAAAAATAAATGAAAAATAAAACAACTATACACACCAGACAAAAGTATGAAGTTACCACGGTACCGTCCTGAACAGAAACCCTAGAACGGAAAACTATACGCGCCAAAATGGACCTGTGTACTGGCACAACAGGCTACAAAGGGATAAAACAATCCCGGACAATGGCTGAGCTCATACTGAACTAATAAAGTGGGACTGGCGCGACTACATCAATAGCTGTAGGCCACTAGGAGGGCTCGCGCCGCACTACATCAATAGCTGTAGTCCGCACTCAATGTGTTAATTAATAGCCCAATGACAAATGGCAACTGGGTCCAGAATCGATCTTTTAAAAAGCTACCAACTTTTCTCATGATCGAACCGGCAACCTTTGGATTCAAAGGCAAGCACTATAGCCACTCAGTTAAGGTTTAGTCATATATAAGGTTAAGTCACATATAGAGTGCCTAAAGGATCTAGGATGTTGTTGACCCTCCTATGATTGTTGCCATTTTACCGGCTGTAGATACCAACTGTACGAAAAACCCAAACCAACTGCGGAAAACTACCCCTCTTGGAAACTTGTTACTACTCTTGGAAAACTTCCCCTCTCCTATCTTCACTGATGGCTGAATTCTAAGGCTCCGTGATGCCATATAATACATTCGTCGTTCGTCATACTAATGGCGGAATACGGAGTCCTTTAGTATGAATAAATTGTTATCCGCATTAAATGAAGGTATTAAAACCAATCCATGGAAGATTACTATACAGTTGTATTTTTCTAGACGATTTCAATTGTAAATTTTCTAACATATGATTTAGTTCCTGCTCGTTATCAATCTTTTGCTCTAAACAGGACAAATATTTATTTTTAAAGGGTTTGTGGGGGAGGCGACCATTCCTACCCCCTTCCCCCCCCCCCTCTTGGATCCGCTCCTGAAAAGTACTGCACCCATTGGTCTGGCGAGTGAGTGAAGCAAACGAGCTTGTTACAGGAGCTTGTTGAGCAGAGCAAATGAGCTTGTCTTACAAGATTTTACAAGTTTACCGAACAAATGCTTGTTACCTCCCGGGACTTAGGGTAATTAAGGAAATTTGGCCTATTAAGGCAGTTCTGTAGGCAGCGTATTTTATGTTCTGAGTTAATGTTTGATTTGTTTTAACCTTGCAACTTTGTTGTAAGTTAGTTTATACAAATATGAAAAGCTAAACACTGATTCTTGTATGGGTCATCAAGAGATGAGGTTCTAAACAGATGATCCTAAGAGGTCCATGTATGTTTACAGTAGAAGCTCTTTTAACCGACCCATACGGGACCAGACTATGGTCCGATAAGGAAAAAGGTCAGTTAAACCAAAATAATACCTTAGATATGTGTTAATAGTAGTTTACACAACAATTGTATTAGCCTTTTAAGCCACGAGAGATGTAGGCTAAGTTAGAACATGGGCTAAGCAAGCATTCAAAATAACTAGCGTTTCTTGCTAGTTTATGTTCCATTTTTAAATTAGAGGGAATCAACATATTTTACTACATTATTATCTAATGTGAAAAATTCACTTTTGTTGTTACAAAAAATTACCGTTTTTGCACCAAAAAGACCAGATTGATTTTTCTCTAAGGAACAGTTGGTATTTTTCCAATGGGACGTGTTCGGATAAAGGGGATTTTTGGATTAGCAAAACTCTACTGTATACAAATATATATAAATTTTAATGACTATTATTTTCGGTCTCTGGGCACTTCAAAACGAAAAAGGAACATGGTCACAGGCTTAGTTCTTACCATAAGACCTAAGGTAATAGCTTGCACCGAACAAATGCATGTATGGAGGCCTAGTGATTTTTTATTATCATCACTCGGTTATCACAATTTTTGTGAATGCATTGAGTCTCTGATGATTTAGCACTTGCATCATGCAAATCCGGTAAAGTATTGCTTAATTATTCAATACCCAGATCAATCACTAACTCAGATAAATAAATTTAATTTTTTAAACATTTCAAATAAAAGACATAGGTCTTAACTAATAGTACAGGAATAGCCCAAGGTAGTACAGATATCTGTGCGGTGTATCTGTGCTCATGGCTTTTGATAAATATAAAATCTAAAATTGATTTTATTCGCGTTTTTTCTCAGATTAAATGCCACATTTTTGGATCTTGATGACGACCTAGTTACAACAGATCGATATTTTTAGCAAAGTAACCAACCCCGTCCCTTGTCCATTCTTTCTTTCTTGAAAGCCATTAGTACAGATACACCGAGCCATCTGTACCAATAATAATTAATCTTACAAAAAACACCAGAAGTGTGCAGTCCTAGAGGAAGAGGCCAGCGACAACTGAAGTCCTTCTCTTGGTATCTCGGACCAACAACTGAAGGAAGATCGGCATAGCTTGGTGAGACTACGACCTTCATTGACTTGGTTGTGTTTCCTTCAATAGACACAAATTCCTTTGGTGGCCTGCATTCCATCTCATTCAAATCTACAGAAACATTGGAGTTTGAGTTTATATTAAAAAATTATGAAATTAAGTATATATTTTATGCAATTTTTAATTGTATATAATGGGAACTAAAAGCCAATGGTGAGTTGACATTGTTTAGGTATCAACAGACAGGGAAAAGTTAGGTATGAGAGGGTGGAACTGAGACCTGGCACAATTTTCTGTGTGTGGAATTTCTTAAATAATTTAATTTTTACAATAATTGGAAATTTTCAATTTTTTTTTAATATGCCTAATAAAGTTTATTGTTATGGTTTTTGTGTTGATGTTTTTTTTTCAGTCTAAAGCATAAAGATTTCTTCATTTCAAACAAAAATGGTCCTAGTGGTCACAAAAAGAGTGGTCGGTCTTTTTTTATTAATCACTAAGGGTACAGTTTCATATAGCGCCTACATTTCTACCGAATGAAAATATCGATCGGATATTTTTCGGAAATATTGGATGAAATATTTTAAACATATGTTTTTTGAGAATTTTTATATTTGTTTACTAAATATTATTGCTTGTTTATTTAAAATTTAGACCAATAATTTATAGGTGATTTCATATTCAGTTGATAGTTTAGTCATCTTCATTAGCTGAATGAGTTTCAGAGAACTTTCTATTAATGTATTTATAATAGATAGTGGGTCATAGATATGAGCAATGTGATAGATTTTTACAAGTACAAGATAATAAACTGATACACCATACCAAAGAAAATTATGTGTGAGCAGTGTGGTGCACTGGTGAGGGGATGAAAATGGAAATAAATCAACCATTATATAACTTACATTGACTAACACGTTTTTTGAGGGATTTAAGTTTAGATTTTGATCAATATTTAACTACCGGTATTGTACTTTTTAGCAACAATAACACAAATTGTGAATTTTGATGTGTAAACATAGGTACCTATATGATTAGATATACATACATAGAAATTTTAACCCGATGAGATATATTAATCGCATGGATTGATCCGATGCGATATATTGGTCGCATCGATCGATATTTTCATTCGGTAGAAATGTAGGCGCTATATGAAACTGTACCCATCACTAATAAATTATAAAAAGATTATCGACCCATGCTAAGGAGGTCGACAGGACATACAACGGAGGTAACAGGTAACAAACAGTTGTATGTTGTTTTTGGCCTTATAATACTGTATTTCGTACTGTTAAAAATACTTTCAAATTCAGCTTGTCAGTCTGGTCATCTGCACCAGGATAATTTGGATCAATGACTGACGCAGCTATTCTAGAATAAGTTATTCTGGTTACAAGCGAAAGAGGAGGTAATTCAGGTACAGTATACTGAACTAAAACAGTATTCATACTAAGCCCCTTCAAACTAAGGGCTGCTTTCCCCAAGACTCAGTTTAAACTAATCTTGAAAAATGTCAATGTTAAATCATAGGCCTATAGCAAAATCTGATTTAATCTTCAATTTTGGTTAAAACTAGTTTAGGGAAAAAAGTTGTAATGATCATAACCTAAACTAATCTTGTGTGCAGTTGCATAACTGAGCTACGATACTATCGTATAAATATCGATCAAAAATATCAATCGATGTATCAAACGTAACTTATTAATTATCAATTCAATCTGGACCTACAACAATAGCTTAACAAAGACAATCACTGTAACTAATTAGGGCATACCCTTATTTTTTTAGCTTTTTATTTCCATATTCAGATTAAAGAAACAAGTAGGCCTAGGTATAACCTAACAAAGGCTCTAATTTATATCAACAAATAAAAACACTACTAATCATAATGAAAACTTAGGCCAATTTTTCACAAAATAACAAATATAGGCCTAAGAAAAAGAGTTTCGACAAACTGTGTGGTCTACTCTCACATTTAAACTTTCCTGGGCATAGGTTGGTCCATCATATTTATTAGTTAGATTAGGATTTAAAAAAAATTTGTTGAGCTTAAATTTGTATATTTGACAGTAGTTTTGATTTTATAACATATCGATCAGATCGACCAATATAACCGAACTGATACTGTACATTAGGCCTACCTTTACACAGCTTCATGAGGAAAGAGTATTTTACAGCCACTTCTGACATTCCACTGGGCTTATACACACAAACTAAACCTTTTAGTAACTTGAAGAGGGCAGGAGCATCACTGATTAATTTGACTGACATTTTATGGTAGAAAATTTAATCTCAATCGGAATCAAATTGATAGGCCTGAAAAACAGAAACTAGGGCTGACCACAAAATCTGATGATTCCAAAACTAATCACGGCCAAAATAATATAACAATATTGCACATTTATATTCTTGGAAAAGATTGAATTTGGTAAAACAATAGAGAGATCAAAATACAATTAACCTAAAGTCTACAGAAAAGTTCACTCTAGAATAGAAGTGTTCAAAATAGGAATAGGTAATTAATCTAACTGCCTTTCTGCTATGTGAACATTGTGAACGTGATGTAAACAAACAAACAAGCAGAAGAGAACATTTTCATTTTTTTGTACAAAGCAGGCTTAGATTAATAATTTTGCAGCCTCGTAATTCAATCATTGTTCAATTATTGTCTTTGCATACTATACATTCAGCACGTAAAGTCAATGGTTCAATTTAAGAGAATATTCTTCCCATATGTAGGAAGAATAAGTTCATATGACAGTGTTCATAATG
Organism: Neoaliturus tenellus; assembly: GCA_030545055.2. NCBI lineage: Eukaryota > Metazoa > Arthropoda > Insecta > Hemiptera > Cicadellidae > Neoaliturus > Neoaliturus tenellus. The sequence goes on from CM061532.1 coordinate 272,613,658, forward strand.
ACAGTGACTGGCTGGTTGTATTAGCTGGTACTAATGACCTACCCAATGTTGACTATCAGATACTACCGTCTCTATTTGCTAAGGCAAAAGAGCGACTCCCAAACACAAAAGTCATCATGGTGGAAGTGCCTTACAATTTTAACACCCCAAGCATTAATAATGAGATTCAGAAATTAAATCGTATCATTAGGAATCAATGCATTTTGTATCACTGGGCCTTTCTGTCCATTAATGATTTCCTTCACAGAAGTGAATATACTAAGCATGGCCTACACCTTAATGTCAGAGGTAAGGAAACACTTTGCTCCCTTGTAGAAATATATATAAAGTATAGCACAAAGAAGGCATGTGATGATAGACGACCACTCTGTAATTTTTTAGGGGCAGACGAGCCCAGCAAAGAGTTAGGATAGAGTCACCCCCCAGGTTAAGCCTACCATCCCCGACCACCGCTCAACAACTCAAGGTGGTACATCTAAATGTAGGCTGCATTACTAATAAGAGAAATGTGTTAGAGGTATATTTGGAGGAGGAAAACCCTGACTTATTGGTGAGTGAATTGGGCCTAAAACGGGAACAAGCGGAGAACTTTGCATTAAAGGGGTATGTACTCTTAGCTTTTTATTCTAGAGATAATATAAGAAAGGGAGGGGTGGGAATATTTGTTAGGGAAAATTCTTTGCTGCAGAACATCAGAGTTCTGGACTTTGGACCCAAATTCTCAATTGATCTTGATTTTGAAGTTGTTGAAATTGCTTTTCTTCTAAATGGTGTTAAGACTGTTGTCTCCGTTATGTACCGGAGCCCGGATGGCAATCTGGACTCTTTTTTTGATAATTTTTGTGATTACGTTGATGAGGTATCTACTTTTTGCAAACGCCTGTGTATTGGAGGGGATTTTAATATACCCTTTCATACTGAATCGCCCCATGCAATCCAAATGCATGACCTCTTAATCAGCCTAGGCCTAGACATCTCAATTAGTTCTCCGACCAGAATATCGGATAACACCCAAAATTGCCTTGACAATTTTTTGATTAATTTTCCATTCACTGCTGCTAGCGTGGTCGAGCCTTTTGTCTCAGATCATGCTGCCCAACTGATACTCATCCCTTTTGATGATACTTGCCAGATTAGAGACAGGGTGCCACAAGATGGTATCAGTCTTCACAGATCCACATCCCAAAAAAATCTAGATGAACTCAAGCTCAGGCTGCGACTCGAAAGCTGGCAGGAGGTATATGAGGCTACCTCTACGGAGGCAAAAGCGGAACGATTCTTGGAAACTTTGTGTTTCCATTTTGAAACATCATGTCCCCTGCAAACTGCCAGAAAGAGACCTCATGCTGACAACTGGGTCACCAAAGATGTAAGGGAGTTCAAAAGCGTACTCCTAGACGCCTACTCAAACTGGAAACATCTCAAAACTGAAGACTCTAAATGTCTCTACAATGACCTTAAAAAACAATACCGCACTTTGATTAAGACTACCAAAACTAACTCACTTGTTCAGAGACTCACCAGCTCGGACAATTTTTCAGCAGAGGCCTGGAAAATTGTAAATGAATCCAGGGGAAAAATCAAATCTGCTCCCAAGAACATCTCTTTATGTCATGATGGGCTTTCTGTAACAGATCCGAAACAGATTAGTAACATTTTCAACAACTTCTTTGCGCATGCTGCCTCCACTGTGACCTCTGATCTTGACAAAAAACAGTTTTCTGGATTTAAATTAGAGTCCGACACATCTTTCTCTCATTTCTCTCCCTGCAATGACCTATCTGTAATTGAGATACTTACCCGGTTCAAAAATAAAACCTCTTGTGGTGTAGATGGTATCTCAATGAAAACTCTAAAGTTCTGTAAAAATGAAATTGCTTCTCCTTTGGCCCATGTCATAAACTCTTCATTAGCTTCAGGTGTCTTCCCACAAATTTTCAAAATTGCCAAAATCAAACCTATCCACAAGAAAGATAGTGATGAACTCGCATCGAACTACCGCCCCATATCTCTGCTCCCTTCGGTATCAAAGGTAGTAGAGAAAGTCGTCGCCAATCAAATCGTAGATTTCCTCGAAACAAATTCTCTTTTCATTTCTAAACAATTTGGTTTCAGGCAAAAAAAAGTCAACCTGTTCTGCGCTCATTCAGTTCGTCGAGGATTGCATCGACACCATGGACGGCGGGGGCAGCGCGGTCGGATGCTTCGCTGATTTATCAAAGGCGTTCGACTGCGTTGATCCGGCCGTCCTGGTGGAGAAGGCAGCTGCGATAGGTATTTCTGGTGTAGCTTTGAGCTGGATCGAGTCCTACATGGATAACAGAATACTGACCACCGAAATTGACCACATCACTGACCAGCGACAAAAGTTACGTTTCCTGTCGGACAGACTGCCTGTGCACTTAGGGGTCCCACAAGGCTCGATCCTTGGACCCCTACTGTTTCTGATCTATATCAATGACATACATAACTATATCTCACTTGACAACCTCATTATCTACGCGGACGACACCACACTGATAAACAGAGACAAAGACGTACTAAGACTCGAAATCAACGCTAACACTGACACAAACACACTAGCACAATACTTCTCTGACCAAAACCTTGCACTAAACCCTGGCAAGACTACATACATATTTTTTCAAACCAGACAGAAGCAGCAATCAAACCATCACTTCTTTCCTCACATCGCAATTGGTGATACCCAGCTGTCCAGCCTTGAGTCGGTGAAATTTCTTGGCGTCATGATTGACTGCAATCTCAACTGGAATTCTCAAATTGAATACCTCAAATCCCGAATTTCATCAGGACTTTTCGTTCTTCGGAACATTGCATTGCATGGCAATGTTCACCTATCCAAACTTGTTTACTTTAGTCTGATCGAGGCTCATATTAGATACTCCATAATCCTATGGGGTGCTTCTTCCAAACAAAACCTTGAAATCATCTTTAAACTTCAAAAGAGAGCCATTCGATACATATCAGGCTTGAGATGTAGAGACAATTGTGGCGAGGCCTTCAGACAACTGAAGATATTAACTGTTCCTGCCCTGTTTATTTTTGAGTCAATAAAACTAGCCAAGATCACAGATAACTTGTCTTATCCTGTTGTGCATAACCACAACACTAGATTTAAAGATACCAGAGCCTCAGTGCGTCACAATTTAAAGATATTTGAACAGAAACCAAGCTATCAGGGAATTAGATTCTATTCTAAGCTCCCGAAGTCTCTAAAAGAAATTCAGAATTTAAATAAATTTTTGTCTAAACTCAAAGTATTTCTTATGGACAGATGTCTTTACTCTCTGGATGAATTTTGATTGAGTGGGTTAATCTTGTCAACACCCCATTAGTATACTTCTTAACATTGTATTTACCTTCATGACCTATTCCCCTCCTTTATGGCAATCTGGGGATGGATTGAATTTCAAGACTGGTCCCATGCCGTCTGCGGTCTACGGGGCGACGCGGGATGTATGTATGTATGTATGTATGTATGTATGTATGTATGTATGTATGTATGTATGTACATAAGGAATATTTAAAATCAGTCTAGGGAGGCTACAGAGATATAAAATAGACAGGAATATAAAGTAACATGGACATGAAATTATTTTATTATTTACATGGACCGATATATTATTTTACATGGATGAAATGTATATAAAATTAAAATACATGAGATTTTATCACTAAACAGTAATTTTTTTTTTATTTTTGTCTTTCAATGGCAATGATTTTCAAATTCTGATCTCCATTTGTTAGAAAATAAATTCCAACTTGTATAATGAAAGCTCAAAACAAAACATAGGTGATCTAGATACTGTGGGTGATATTATTGACTTTAGATACTGTGTATTATGGGAGCTGATCTAGTAGTGTATCCCTCAGATCCAATGAGCTCAGTTCTTACTTATTCTCTTCTCCTCCGCCGTTCTCAAGTCAGGGGGATTGTCAGAGTATCATTAGTCAATTGTGATATAATTGACTATGGATACTATAGTACCCAAAGTCAATGGTGACATCCTTAATTTTTTATCGATTTTTAAACCAATTGACCATCAATACAGCTAAAGGGTGTCTTGTTTGCCTGACAGTTAGCGTCTCGGACTTCAGTTCAAGAGGTCGCGGGTTCAAACCCCTAGATACCCATTGTTTTCGAGGGGTTTTGGGCCGCTTTCCCTAAAAGCGTTTGAATATACTTACCATACAAAATGCCGCTGGCGTTGGTACACAAAAATACAATAAAATAAATAATAAAATTATTTACTGTGATGTAATAGTCAATTACATGATTAAATATTTTAGATACACAATGATAGTATTTATTTGTTGCTTATATTTACCATTGACAATGGACTAATCATAGTATCGATAGTTCAGTATTCATAGTCAATGTTTTTACTCTTCATTTTTTGATTGTTGCCTTCCGGATTACTTTGCAATTATATAATACAAGAGGTTAAATACCTGAATTGTCACAGTAATCCTTATATCCTCCAGTAGAACAGGCTACCGGTTTCGGCACATCAAAGGTGCCATATGTGTTCGTGTAAAATGTGCGTCTGTTTGTATTTAGTGTATTCAATGTTTTTTAAAGACTTTATGACGACCTCGTAGGAGGAAAATTTCACGCCTAGGCTCGACAATGGCACCTTTGATGTGCCGAAACCGGTAGCCTGTTCTACTGGAGGATATAAGGATTACTGTGACAATTCAGGTATTTAACCTCTTGTACTATATAGTTTTTACTCTTTTTTGTCCTCGGTCTTCCAAATTTTTAGTTCCGATGTCTTGGAGGTTGAATGCTACTGTTTAAGGTTTATAAAAAAAAACTACAATCACATAAATGTTTACATTGTTTTGGTAAATTTCTGGCTGGCGGATTCTTCAATCCGTGGTCTCACACCACACCCAGGGCCGCCGAGAGTGGTTTGGGGGGGGGGGCAGATTGCCCCGTGCCTCAAGAGACATCATTTGTGAAGGTGAGGTCCCCTGGAAGAGGGAGGACCTCAACAACGTGACTCCTATATAAATAACATCTCAAGAATTAACATTTCCAGAAAACTCTTTATTTGTAGACGACAGTTTAATTTTTTTGAAAGGTAAGACATGGCCCGAGGTACGTGAAAAAGCTTTGCATGACCTCTTAGTAACAAAATCATGGCTTGACCAAAATATTCTCTCTCTAAATACATCAAAGTCTAAATTCATGGCTATTTCTCATAGTAAAATTTCTGATTATCGCTACGAAGATCTAATAATTCATACTTGAGGTAATTATCAAAGTTTAACTTGTTCTTGTAAATCAATTGAAAAACTGGAATCATATAAATATCTGGCAGTCTATATTGATCAACGCCTTAAGTGTTTGAACCATATTACTTTTATCAACAACAAAATTAGGAAATATATTTTTGCTTTTAGACAGTTAAATTAAATATGTGACTAAGTAAATTGTGTATTTTCAGCAGTTTGATGAAAGGTAGCAACCAAAAAAATTTTTCCTTACATATTGAGTCTCGTGGTTTCATGGTTCAATACAAAGCCGGCCAAATTTGGTAAACTAGAAAAAAACCAATCCAATTAGGGGGGGAAGGGGAAATGTTTTTGTTAATAACAGGTTACACAGTGGTTTTTAGGTTATTTACACATAAGTTTATCTCAAATTGTACTTTAGTTATTAAACCCTATACTAGTAAATCTTGATAATTTAAGGTCCTCTCAAAGGTAATACGCTTAACAATGGCCTTTAACGTAGGTAACACTCCTATGTTTGGGGGACAAGCTACTTCTACACCATTTGGAAGCACACCTGCAAACAAACGTAAGATTTTAATATTTTAAGAATAAGTTAGCCTAACATTTCCTGATCCACTTTAGCCACGCTAGGACAATTTTAATTTTGAGGTGGATCTAACATGGATCAGCAATTTGGAGTTCTTTAAGCTTGGTCCAAACATTTTTGTTGTAAGTTACCTCACCTGTTGAAAAAATCTTATCAGTAATAGAGTGTGTGGTTGTGGCAGAAAGTAAATAAACGGTATCAGCTAACTGACACAATGTGTCAAAATGTATCAATGTGACAATGGGAGAAAGTATGTCATACTTTCTCCCAACTATATAAAAAAAGGTGTTAAAAGCTTCAAACATAAATGTCTTGATGAATCAGTCAGATAGCTAAGTTACCAGCTGTGCAGCGCGAGTTGGACCCTACGCGTGTCTTTGACTTTTAACAACTTGACTTTTAACAACGTACTGCGTTTACCGCTAAACGAAAAATTGAATTTTCTCCGCAACCTCTTGACATAGAGCAATAATTTAAAATACTGGATTATTTAGTTCTTTGAGCTTGATTTAATGGTGATCAGTAAAATTGATTTTTTAACACATTTTGCTTTAGGCTAGTACTTTTGAACGCACATTTTCCCGGAGATGCGGGTGGTGTCATTTTATTCAGCATTTTAATCTTAATAAACCACAAAATTTTAATCAAAATCGTTAAAGCCGTTTTTGAGAAATTTGGATTTTTTATGTTTTTTGGGGGGGTAAACTACCCTTAAAAATAAAAAGTACAAAAAAATGAAAAAAAACGTCTGGAATTATTGTGGGTTTGAACCTACATACCAAGTTTCACCAAAATCGGACCATTGGGGAATTCTCTAGCTCTGTTTACATCCAGACACACAGACACACACACACAGACAGACATCACTCTGAAAACCACTCTTTTGGACCCCGGGGGCACCAAAATGGATAAATTTAAGAACAATTCAAATTCTAAAATTTTGGTGAAACTAATACTTTCTCTATATATACACATTTATAGGGAGAAAGGGGGCTCCAAAATGAATATATACATCATCAAAGGAATTGGAAAATTTTTACGAATACAATACTTTCTCCATATACTATGGTATAGGGGGAGAAAGTAAAAGGGGTTTAAAGTCTGAGAAGTGTGTCATGGGCAGTGGCTACATTCTAGTTTTGTGCATATTTACCTATTATCTTATGGTGTTCTCTCAGTAGTCTCCAGGACCAGGGAGTTAAGTTATCAATGCTTTCACCTTAGCATCGATGATTTAAGTTAGGACCTGTAATCTGGGTCTATTGTGTAGTCATCCTCAAATTCTGTGAGGGAGTATAAGACCTATCCAAAAGGTATTTTTGAGCTTTTTTCGAGGATTTTTTTTATTTAAGTTTATTTGTTTAACCCTCGAGAGGACGCTAAGCGGAGGAATCCTCCAGGTCAATATTTTTTGTTGTGAGAAATATTTATCTTGGGGTTGACAGCACTGTACTTTTGTGTAGCTGTTGCCCCCCTCCCCACCCCGCATTTGACCTCCCCGTATCCTTCTTTCAGCGGCCCATGGTTAGTTTGGCGAGCACTGTCCTGAGGTGCTGGGCAATTCCTCCGTGAGCGTTCTTGTGTGTTTTGTGAAACCGGAGGAACAGTCTGTGTGCGATCGTTTTTTATTTGGTTATTTGTAATTGTTTAGGCTACAGTTGCCATTTTAGATTTGTTTTTATTTGAAGTAAGTTTTTATTGTTCCATGTATAACTAGGGCCTATTTGAATTGATTTTAGTATCATTGTTATAATATGATTTATGCAGGAAAACCTAATAGTTTTTTTTTTTTTTTTTTTTTTTTTTTTTTTATAATCTATTAGTTGAGTTTTATACAAAAGCTTTTTTATTTGTACTCCAAAACGTTATTTTTACTATTTTTATACTATTTTAATAAACTGTTATTGAAAAATATTAAGTTTTAAAAGTAAAAAAGGTGAAATATGTTTTGTATAATCCATAATAGTTATAATAATTACATTTGTTAAATTAACTTTACCATTCTTGCTCTGTTTTGCAGGGATATAGCGTGAAATCTATTTTATAATCATTTTCTGTTTTTATTTCAAACAATGAAAGTATTTAAAATACATTTTGTGCATTTATTTAGAACCAGGAGGAAACCTCCTTGAGCGGGAGAACGCGGTTTAAATTTTAAGCGGCCTCTGGAGGGTTAAGATTTTCTGGGAGCAAAGAATAAAATTTTTGAGGTCATGTTAACGTGTATTTTTGAGTTATGCTACTTTTCTTTACTCGCCGTGAGAAGTAGTAGTTCCAGAGTTGGCCACTAGACACTGCTAGGGCCACAATGGCGCAGTGCTCACACAGAGTGACTCACAAGCTAGACTGGCGATCCCTACACTTGTAAAAGCATCGGTGGTGGAAGCCTTTCTCTGTAGACCACACAGGTGCAGCCAGCGAGCACTGTTGGTCCACTTCCCGCGACTTGCGTAAATTTTAATTTGCCCCATTTCATTAAACACTCAGTAAAAATGTAGTTGCAGTAAAAATACAATTTTGATTTTTTATATGATGAAGACCATTAAGTTATATAACGGTGCCTACGATAGCATTTTAATGTTTAAATAGGGTGAAGTGGGGCCACGTTTTTGCATAATTTGACTTTGAGCTCAGTTTACCATGTTATTATGGTTATTCAATGAATTTTGGCATGCTTTATCCCTATTTTATTGTCTTTTAGGTGATATAAGTTTCATTGATATTAAAATTCATTTCACCGTTTGTCTGATAGAATTTTTTTTTTTTTGAGACCATGTTTACTGGCTGCACTTCCCCGGGTTTTCGGGGTAAATGCAGCCACGGCCTGAATTTCACCTGTAAAGCATACATAGAGGGACATGAGCCTGTGGCTTAGGCCTATAGCCCATTTTTCACTGAGTTTGCCAATTTTTTAATCATTGAGATATCTTAATTTTTCCAGGAGTTACAAAATTTTTCGTGGTCAAGAACACGGCTACGTAAAAATCTCTAAAATTTCCAAGATATTACTTTTTGTTATAACTAATGAAATAATGCATAGTTGTTATACTTGCATGTTTGGAATTATTTCCTGACCTCAAGTGAATGGTTTGCAATCATTTTTATGTACAACAAAAATTAATTTTTAATAAATTTTAAGAATAATTTACCTTGTGTAAGGAAAATATTTCACTTGGAACGCCAGTCTAATGGTTGTGGGGTTGTGGCTGCATTAAATTCAACTAAAAATCACTTTTAACTGGAAAACACCTTGTTGATGATTACTTATAACTCTTAAATGATTGGACTAATTAATAAAAAGTTTTTTTTCCTAAATCTAAATTAAGGTTAGTCCCAGGTTAATTTAAATTTTCATTTTCTGTAGCAGATTCACTGAAACAAAAAAAACTTCAAGCACTTAATTAAAAAGTAGCGAAAGCAAAATAATACAGTAGACTTCCTCTTAACCGGTCTCCGCTTTAACCGGCCTACCCTGACACAAAAATAACATCTTTTAACCGGCCATTTGTGATCTCAACATCGCTTTAACCGGCTGTGTTTCACCAGAAACGTAGTTTTCTTATACACTGTATCATTCAATTGAACGTTATTTTATATTGACGTTCTCAAACCAATTAAAAAGGAACGTCCTGGATGGAAGTGAATGCAACGGAAAGTCAATGCGTTTGGACCTCAATAAGACACAAATTATAATTAGTTAGGTTGGTTTGGATTTCATGGGTGTCGGTAGTTAGCTATAAATCATATACAGTAATGTATTTTTCAGGTGATAATTATATTTATGCCATATAAAATTTTAGGATGGCGTTCTTGAATGAACATCGGTTTAGCCGGCCAATTCAATATCCGGCCGTGGCCTGGTCCTGAAGTGGCCAGTTAAGAGGGAGTCTACTGTAGTGTGAAAGCATGAAATATTAATGGGAAATGCTTGAAAAGAGTACAAATAGGCCTAATAAACCCAATTTTCAGGAGAATTTTGTCAGCGAGAAAGTCGATGGAAAAGGCTTAAATCAAAACTTTGTAATGTAAACTGTTTTTGTAGAACGCTTAGTTAAACTTTTATTCTCATTTGAAGTTTAATTCAATTTTCAACCGGCCACGGCCGGGTGCCGTGAACCGCGTCAACGCGCTGTGAGTTTATTGCTCTTATACAGCTTTTATAATTTTTATATTCGTTTGACACAATATTACTTTTAGTTGCTTTTATTATTAAATAAATATTTATTTTTACTACAAGCTAATTATTTAAAATAATAAGTTGCAGCAGACCTGCGTACCCAGTGAATTTCCAAATTAGTGATATTAATTGAATACAGGTTACTTTACCTTAAGTAACCTGTATTCAATTTGTCTAATCAGCTTTGGAGGCTATTAACATGAATAAAATAGTGATATTAGTTTTGACCAGATAAACCTGTAAAAAAAATTTCATTACGTGCTCATACAGGGAAATAAATGTCTATCCTCCATATGATTTAAATATAGTTAAAGCGTATGCAGGTATGCTGCCATGGGGATTTGTATGTTGCCAAAGTAGATTTTAAGCATAAAAAAATTATTTGGACTATATAAAGCCATACTAAGTTTCATCCTTATGTCCATAAATAAAAGAGTTTGATAAGTCCAAAAACCAATATTTTTTACCATAAATGGATGAATCTCAACCAAATGAAGCTAAATACCAAGTTTGATTCAAAAATATTGTTTAATAAGTGAAATATTAACACATCCTTACTCTCCATATGATTATCATTGGAGCCCCAAAATACAATGAACAGTCTTTAGTCTTTTTAATATCTCGGTAACCAATGGAGATAGAGCAAAGCCTCAAAATATTAACTTAAACTGTGTGTGTTTTTTTTTTCAGTTTAATTCAATGGTAATTTTTTCAGTTTAATCAAAAATTTTTATTAAAAAAATTTCATATGAAAAATGCAAAAAAAAAAAAAACACATTTTCTGAGTACAAAACCCCCCAAAACTACTCCTTTTGGTAGGTTGATATATCTGGTTTACGAACTCATCCGAATAAAGGCAGGATTACACATCTCTACCGAATTTGGTTTCAATCGGATTGTTTTTACGAGAGTTATCATGTCTAAGGACACATACATATATGTAAATTGTAATGACTTATTTTTGGTCTCTGGGCACCTCAAAACATAAAAGTACCGGACTTAGGTCTTACCACGAGACCTACAGTAATAGCTTCTTTCCTATGGGAAAAAAGCTTTCCTCTCTTCCAAATTCATAGATTGCACTACACCTACAACACTTGACTTTACTAACGTAAATAAAACTTTTTTGAGATTTTATTTCTGATGAAAACAAATAAAATAGTTAACAAAAAATAACATATTAATATGTATAATAGAAGTAAGGAGCATCATTGTATAATAACCATATGGATAAAATTAAAAGTAAAATTTATTAGATTTATCACTGTTACTCCATTGTATAAAATTATGCTATATATTGATGAACATTTATCATCATAATTAACGTGCTAGGTTTAAAACGACTTGTAAACATGTTGGCCTATGTTAAAATATTTTCCATTTTTAAGAGTTTTTTGCAACTTTATGGTTTTTAAGTCTGAATTCCTTTTTCCAGCATTGTTTGGCCAGTCTACTATTTCATTTGGCACACCGCAAGCGTCAACTCCATCGTTTAACTTGGGTTCAAACACTTCCACCACTGCAACTGGCTTTGGTTTTGGATCAAATACCGCAACTACAACATCCTTAGGTAAAGTAACTACTAGTTTTTATATGGTTTTCATAGGTTGTTTAATGAAATTGAAAATGAGAGACAAGATATTATTACATGGTATTGGCTGTTAAATCATACTTTCCATATATTTCAAGCCAGCAAGTCATGATTCTTTCTTGGTCAGTAAGTGGATGTTGTTTAATGCAGTTAGTTCAGGCTGTATCTTAAGTGTCATTATCAAATTAATGGCCAGTTTTAGTCTCAGCAGGAAAAAATCACTAAAATATTTTTTCCATGAACATAAAGCTTTGCAGTTATGGTAAGTATACTAATAAACATGATCTTGCTTTAAATAAAAGTACCAGGGGGACCGAGCTTAAGCTCGGTAAAATTATTACTTTCGTTTCTCACACAAAGCTCGCTCACTCGCCAGGCGAAAGGTTTGCTGCACATTGGTATGATTTTCATAAAACCACAGGTTAAAGGTGTAACACATTGGTTTATTTTATCTACAGTTATCAGCTGATTTTTGTTCAATTTAAAAATCTCCGTAAGGATAACATGGGATCTTTGAAGGGCTCTAGCGCGAAAACCGGATTTTTCCCAGCTATGGGACCAGCTCCAATCGATTTCTGGTGGCCAAAACCCCCATATTCAATAAAGAAATCAAAAATCCTTGGAGCGAAAAAAAACTTTGCCCGTACAAACGGAGCTTGTTTTAGAGTATAAGATTATTGAATGAAAATAAATAAAAAAAAAACCATATGAGTTTAATTAAAGTTATTACTTACGTAATTGCCTTAAGGTATAAAAATAATCCTCAAATCAATGGAATGCGGGACATGTTTCGATTGCAATGTGTTGGTAATTGTTCTTCATTGTAACAGTTCTTCGAACTGGAACAATACAAAACAGCAATGGAATCATATCAAATGATTGTGAATTCTGTGTAATATTAACAACTGGATTTATTGCGGGTTTAAAAAAAAGAAACAATTGTCCTTTTGGACATAATGTCTTTGAAATAGGGAAATTTTTAGCAGGACTCTACTGTATTTTGATAAACTGTATTGTTTTTGTCTTTTAGTGTTTTAAATTGTTATTTTAGCCCTACAATGTTTTAAATTAATTTAACATTGTTAAGCATGTCTTTGCCAAAATAAATTTCTGATTCATATGATGCAGGTGGTTTCGGATCATTCGGCACCACCACAACATCCTCGGCCCCCGCTTTTGGTTCGTTTGGTGGTTTTGGCACGACTACTACCACGTCTGCACCGAGTTTCGGCTTTGGCAGTACCTCCACCACGGGAACCACCGGCACTGGGCTGTTCTCCGGAGGGTTCGGCCAGCAGAATACGACACTGACCGGTTCAAATACTTCCACAGGTAACAGTGCCCTCAGTGAAGTTTAACTTGCAAATTTCTTTAATTTTCCTCCCATTTTACACTTTTTACCTGACTTGACCCATCCTCCCAATACTTTCCTCTACTTGGTGATCTATAGGCCTATTGTTTGTTCAGTTTGGATCGGTAAATGACCTTGGCATTCTTGTTTGCGATGATCGGTGCCATCGGGTAATCTGAGGATTTGTAATGGTCTATGAGACCAAGGGTTTCAGTTGGTGTAAATGTGAGTAAAATTGATGGTATTCAAGAATCGAGAACTTTATTGTCACCAAAATACAATTTCACAATCCAGCAAAGCTAGGAAAACAGGTGACGTTGTCAATTGATAAAAATTACATAAAAAAACTTAGCCTAAAATACATATCAGCTTACTCTACGTGGATGCATCATTTAAATATTCTTGAATATAGTACTATAATAGGCTCTGCCAACAAGCCTATTTTTCAACTGTACTCTTAAAAATACTAAATTTATTAACACTTTTAAAATCAGAAGGCAGCTTATTATACAGTTTTTTTTCCAATGTACTGAGGCAAATGTTCAGTCAAAGTAAGCCTATGAATGGGATATTGCAACACTTCTCTATGCCTTGTGTCATAATCGTGAAAATGCTGTTAATAAAAAATCAAATTGATATTTTGTTTAATGTAAAGCAAGTACTTCAGAATATAAACATTAGAGGGCAATGTTAAGATTTTTAATTCTTTACAAATATTACGGCAGGATGTCCTTAAACTACAAAATGTCATTATTCTGAGATATTTTTTCTGAATTAAAAAAAAAAAAATCATGTCCGCATTACTATTGCTACCCCCAGATTTCAATACCATAGTGCATTACAGATCCAAAAAGAGCATGATACACTACCATTTTTGTCTCAAGGTCAATAACTCGTTGACTACCGATCGTCATTTATACGTGACATAATAATTAAAAAACCTTTAATTTATGTGACCAGTCACATATACTTGTTGCTCAAGCTGATTCCAGTAGACATATACAGAAAAGCATACATATACAGGACGCAGTCACCGTTCAGTTAACTGACTCACCATGCCCATTCGGTAGACTAAATTGATTGATCTAAAGCATGTTTTTCAGTCTATATGAATGTGTGTGTGACATGTATGCGTGTTGCTTGGTCTCTGGGTGCGACCTCAATTTTTTTTTTTTTTTTATACAGATTTTCAAAGTTGGATATTTTGTCTGCTCACATTTTGCTTTAAGTGTTTGTTTACTACTCATTCCACGTGGTTTTTTTTTATTATATGTAGGCTTATATATAACACTTCAATTTAATAAAATTACCAGAACAATTTTGGTCTCTGGGTTACTGTTGGTTACAATGACTCGGTCTGTGGTGAGTTTCGAGTACTAGGCTCGGTCTGCTGGGAACTCCCGGCGACCCGAATTCCCAACCGTCGGTAGCCAACGTGATAGCAGTTTAAACATGTACATGTTTAATGACAATAAAGAATTGATTTATTGATTTGTTATATGCATTGGGTTTAAGAGACTGGTGGTTTTGGGTAAGAGAAAAATATTTACAGAAATTGTGTTACTAATTGAATACTTTTTTAAAAGAATAAAGCTTGGCTACCATAAAACACTTAGAATAGTCATGTAGACGTCGAACAATACCATAAAACACTTAGAGTAGTCATGTAGACGTCGAACAATACCATAAAACACTTAGAGTAGTCATGTAGACGTTGAACAATAGTATAAAACACTTAGAGTAGTCATGTAGACGTCGAACAATACCATAAAACACTTAGAGTAGTCATGTAGACGTCGAACAATAGCATAAAACACTTAGAGTAGTCATGTAGACGTCGAACAATACCATAAACACTTAGAGTAGTTATGTAGACGTCGAACAATACCATAAAACACTTAGAGTAGTCATGTAGATGTTGAACAATACCATAAAAATGGTTTTAAATAATGAAAGGCTTCACAGACCGGGGTTTTGGTTGGTGTTGGTAATAGGATTTTGGTAAGAATGTTAATCTATACTCTTCTTTTACAAAGTGTTGAAGAAACCCATTAAAAAATAATTAAATAAACTAATCGACAATGAAAATTTTGTGTTTTGGAAATAAAAGGTACCATAGTAAAAATAAATTAGTATCAATAAGAGTCAGTAAAAAACACAAACAATATTTCTAACTCTCTTTTTTATGGTAAATTTATCCTATGAATAGTTTTATTATCTTTAACAAAGGCTGAAACCTTTTATTTTGGTCAGCTGATATCATAACAACACATCAGAAACAAATGAAAATAACTTAATTCAATTACACAAACAAAATTGATAATAGTTTTATTCTGTCTTGGGGCAATAAAAGCTTTTGCTATGGAAGGTAAGGTAGTTAGTTATTCATATTAATGACAAAAATATTTATATTTATGAATAAATTACCTTTAATTATGAAATGTTTACAATCATTCGGTAAATACTGTCTAACTATGTCTATTTAGCTGATGCTAAAAATAATTATGATATATTTGAAATTTGAAATAAAATAACCTGAGTCATGTTGTTACACTCCATCCTTTTACTTTCTTCTTATTTCATAAATTGTTTAACCACGTTTCATTTTCATCTATTTTTCATGATATGCAGAAAAAATTATTAAGTGAGTTTTCCATGAAACGCATTTTCTCACATTAGCAGAGTTTTAATAGTTTTCTTTATTTCGTGTTAGTTTAATTAATGATTGTAACCAAGTACACAGCTTTGAATTTACATTTAATATTTAAAATTCATGACATTTATAGGGTTTGGTGGATTCGGGAGCTTTGGCGCAAAACCGTTGGGATCTCAGCCCGGACAGACCTTCGGCGGATTTGGACAGACTACCACTGGGCTTGGAACCTTTGGCCAAAGTAAGCTTTTTGAAAGACAACCATCTTATTTAGATATGCCTACACTTTTATTAAACTGAACGAGGCTATTATAATTGAGTTTAAATAAAATTCCTTACATCACAAAAATCCTTCAAGCTATATTTTTGTTGAGTTTGGTTGAAAGTGATTAAGCTCTGGAACAATGACTCTGAGAGCATTTTATCTAAGTGCTTTACTCTTTTTAATAGAGATTTTAAACCTGTTCATTGTATTCGTATAAAAATTTGAAACTTAATGTTGTCACTTTTCTTGTTTTTTATTATTAATGTCTAAGTTGAATTCATTTTATTTGTTATAGGCTATTACATTAGTTTCTGAACAGGTTTAATGACAGTCGATATGTGATTAAAGGGAACTTGTCGGTTCCTTTTCAGTAAAAAATAATATCCTGAACAAAAGTAAATGCATGATGGTATTGAATTGGATGTAACATTTTTAAACTTGCTACCCACACTCAAAGTGTTAAGCAATCGAGTAAGACTAATGTGCATAGCTACTGTAGATTTCAGAATTGTCTCTAAACCTAAAATAGGTACAAATGAGAAGTATTGATCTTTTTTCCAGCCACACAAACTCAGCAGCAGCAACAACAACAACAGCAACAGCAGAACCCCCTGGAGGCGATATACAAGTCGGTGTTCCAGTGCAACATCTTCAACGATGAGCGGGACCAGGTGCTGTCCCGGTGGAACCTGCTGCAGGCGCTGTGGGGTGTCGGCAAAGGTGCGGAACAGTAAACACAGTACAGGAAACACCATAAACTCCATCCGACGCTTTTAAACGGCCGATAGTGATGCAATTGGAAAAAAATACAGATTGAACATTGTAATATCATTCGTCAAAAATTGTTGTATTATAGAAAAACGGGCTGTAATATCGATGATGGACCTTAAAACATTCTGTTTACCCATTATGATCTAGAGTCACCACTGAGCAACACAAATATGACAAATTATTTTAATCCGGTTGCGGCATGATTTGCTGTAGTTTTATTTTGATTGAAGAGTAAAAATATAGTTATTTGAATATTTCAAGGCTGTAATGGCACACACTATAAACACAAGTAAAAAAGTAACTAAATCATTGTTGTGCAAGGTGCAACTCTCAAAGAATCAACTGATCCCGTCATCTGCCATGCAAACCTGCCAGCGTTTATTTTACGTAGGCCCTCCCTAGACATTGCCACAGATCGGCTCACCCGATTAAAACAATTAATGGGTCTTGATCGACCACTGTAGGCATATATGGAGATGTCACATTTATGCATCCATTATTTAACTAGGATTAATTTATCTGTATGTTTGCTTTTGAGTTGACTCTTTGAAATCAACTGCATTCTTCCATTACCTCTTTTGTTAAATCTATACATTAATAGCCAAGCATGTTTCGTTTCCTCATTTTTCCTCAGCTCGTGTGTATCGTAGGAGAAATCCGCGCATACTGTTAGTCCTGTGGTTGAGCAGAATCCCATTCTAATTCACATTAGACTCCAGAGCTTTGCCCCATAGGCTTTCAAAGATAATCTTATTGAGGAAGGATAATTGATTGAATCATCAGACAGCTGTTGTACAAACAACTGTTAGAAAAACAGGAAGTACATTTAAAATGTTTTTAAACTTCTTGGGTCCAGATCAACTGAAACTTTGTTAGAATTTCGATCAGGAGGCGATCTCTAGTTATAATTATTAGACTATTAGATTTCTTATTCTTTTTGCATAAACAAATAATTCACTCACAAGCACTTACAAAAGGTTTTCCTCGACACATATTGCTCAATTTAAACAATGTCCTTGATTCTACTATAGCCCGTTTTTTTATCTTGATCCTTCAAGGGAGAGATGGTGAAGGGGGTTTGTTTATGCCTGCTAACATTCCATTGGCTGAAGCCTTTTGCTTTTTTTGTTGGTTTTTTGTTGTTTTTGTTTTAATTCACTGTTCCATACCAGCTGAGAATTCCATATCACAACATATTGTGTATTAGTTTTACAATATTATTGGTAACAGTTGCTTTTTGTCCAGTTTACTTTATAACTGTTACATTTTAACAAGACGTAGATTTGGCTTTAAAATATAACAGCTGATTAGGTTATATTTTAGCCTAGCAGATTGAAATATAACAGTTGATTGTCACTGAGAGACATTATAAGTTATTTTTTTAAACTTTTTTCAAACATTAAGGAAATCTGGTACTCTAACATGTTTGTCACAAGTTTAAATTTTTTGTTTACAGTTTAAGTTTTTCCCCCACTCTAATATTCTCGAGAAGGATCAAGTTTTAAAAAAAACTACCTTTAGTATCTTATACCCTAAACTATGAAAACAGGCATAAGGTAAACTGCCTAAATGCCGTGAACATACCAAACGCCGTGATTCCTCACTTTACGTGCGAATACTGACGAAATCGGCAAATCGACGGCGAAATAACGACGTCATTTTTACTCAAAAACTCTTTGTTTACTACTCTGTGTGTTTCTTGGCGGGACGCGGCGGCTAAATTTTCGTCAGTTGGCGGTCAAAAGTTGCCCGGTGCAGAAGTGCTTACTTTCTTAGCTTCTTTACTAAGGATACGGGAGAGCCAAATAAGTTATTGACGCTTTATATTTCATATAAATGGGGGTTTTCATCGATTTAAACATTGTTTATAATCTTTTCTATCTTAAAACTGCTTCATTAAGACGATTTCATATCTGAATGTCTTTAAAATAACTGTCACGGGATTTAAACTGTAAATCATTCAGTTTTCAAAACCCGTGATAACGACCACGGAAATTGATTTTTATATGTGCCTGTTCAGTAATGCATTAAAATAGTTTTTTTTTACGTTTCAAACGAGTTATAATGTATGAAATTTGAGATAAAGAGCTAATTTATATAAATACTAAACTCCGTGGTTGATATTTTAACTTTTATTCAAGTAAATAACTTGTTTCTTGTCAAAGAATCTACTAAGACATTTATTAAGCTTTGATTATTGAGGGTGTTATTTATTTGTCTTTTCACTTATTTTTAATTGTGTGAATATATTT
Source organism: Neoaliturus tenellus (assembly GCA_030545055.2). Classification (NCBI taxonomy): domain Eukaryota; kingdom Metazoa; phylum Arthropoda; class Insecta; order Hemiptera; family Cicadellidae; genus Neoaliturus; species Neoaliturus tenellus. The sequence continues at coordinate 272,632,569 of CM061532.1, forward strand.
TTACTCAGAGCATTTTGCAGATAAGGATTTTAATAAATAAATTGTTTAAAATGTGATCTAACCTTTTTATTTCCAATTATCAATGGTCACGGGATTTGAATGACAAATAATGCATTTTTCAAATTCCGTGCTTGGAGTCACAGATTAAAGCTTTTGAAGAGGTGGTCTTTAGTAACGAAATATCTAATTTTTTCCCCATTTTGATCCAAGTTTAGTTGAAAAAGTGTTAATTATAACACTAAAATACACAAATCCCAAAATCCGTGGTCAACATTTTGGTGTTAACATTACTGAAAACACGTTTGTTGTACAAGGTTTTTAATAAGATGTTTAACACATTAAAGCAATGTAGGAGTAGAAATATTGTCTTAACATTTTAATGACCTTAAATATTTCGTATGTCAATGCTCTTTTAAAAGAATGTAGTTATTTCTTGACCAAAGATATAAGCATTGACTATGGATACTATAGAATCCATAGTCAATGATGTAAGTACTTAGCAAAAAAAGTTCTCTCCTTTTGCAATAAATGTTGATGTAACTTACTTTAACTGCCGTTCTAATCTATTGTATAATAAACTACGATTTAATTTAAGAGGCTATTAATCTGGTAAAATGAAACGAATTTGATATAATATAACTTTTTTATTTGGGTTTCCTTTATTTTATTCCTCTATGAGAAGAAATTTTTTACTGTATGCAGTCTTGACATCATATGCTCTAAACTGTCGTCAGCCTGTAAAAGACATTTCTTATATGGGTGTAAGTATTGATTTAGCAATAATAAGTAGTTATATTGCCAAAATAACATCTTAAAAAAAGTTTCTGACCATAATATGGGTACAACAGGATGGTCACGGAATTTGGCTGGCATATCACGGAGTTATGTTTCGTTCTCACGGAATTATGTAAATGGTGCAAAAATTACTTGCTCTCATAAATATTTTATAGTTAATCACATTTTGAAGCTACTTACCACCTGAAAACAGTATATTGAAGGGGAAATAATGAGGAGTAAAAAAATAGTACAACATACAACCTTACTTGTGGAAAAAGGTGTTTAATGGTTGAAAAGAAACTTAACCAGGCTGAAGGATGCTTAAGGTCACGGCATTTAGGCAGTTTACCTTAGAAAGAAACACAATCAGTCTACAGGTAAATCAATCAATTTAGTTTAGCGAATAAACCATTACTTTAGTCGACCAATTTGGCAACTTGACTCTGATGGCAGGTTGGTACGACAGCAGCCAGCCACCGGCCGAGTACACTCCAGAGAATCCTCTGTGCCGGTTCAAGTCCGTCGGCTACAGCCGCAAACCCTCCACCGAGCCCAAGGATGGTATCGTGTCCCTCATATTCAAGAAGAAGGAAGCCGACATCAGGTACGTCAGTAGTTGTTATCCCCAGGGACCAAAGGGAAAGGAGTTCTAAGTAGTTGAGATAGCAATCCTAAGTCTGGAACGATGATAAATATTTGTTCATGAAAATCCATATTAGAACTATTAGATTGGATCACGGAAGACAGGATTTTTATGAGATTATGTCATAAAATATTTAAAAATTCATAAAAACAAAACATGTTAGTTATTTTTTAAATTTAGCTTATAAAGACCGTTGCAGAGAAAATCCCAAAAATGTCTGTTCCTGTGTTATCGTGAATATTTGTGCCAATTTCACGATTTGTGAGGCAAAAAGGAACTCTTTGCGGCAATCTTAAATTTTGAGCTATGCATAATTTCTCATGTAAATCCTAACAATTTGGCGCAGGTCCCATAAGTCAACAATTTTTTTTAAGTTATTGGACTTTAAAATTACGTGAGAGAAAAGGGCCATTTTGAGAAAAATTCATTTGAAATTTTAAATTAGCATGAAACATATTGTATTTTTTATATTTAAGCAACGATCTTGATGTCAAAAGAAAGCTCTAAATGTACTCTTTAATGGGAATCCCTATTTTTGTCTTAGCTCACAGTAGTTTTCCAGAAAAAATGTTTTTATCCAAGCATGTTGTGAAATTCAGAAAAGGGACCTCATCGCGGCCCTATGCTATTTCTCCATAACGATTAGCAAGACTCGTGAAAGTGGAATTTTCTGGTTTTTAGTTATTCAAAGACATTCTAGATTTACAATAAACTCCTAGTCGTTCACCTCTTCGTTGATAGAATTCGTCAGAGTTCAGTTTTCAAAGAGTAGCATAGCTATTTGATTTGTTTTAAAAAGGGACTTGAAAATGTCGTGGAAATGTCTTTTTTCCATAAGTGATAATTGTAATTTATTGTAGATACCTTTTCTCAAACTAAACATCGACTACTTTAATCATTATTTGAATGTTTTATTCCATAACCAGAGTTTTGTAATCTATTTGAATTGGTAAAGGAGTTAATGGAGCATATTACAATGCAAACAACCAAAAATCAATATTTTTAACCTCAATCAACAAAACTGCCCTTACTGAAATTTTTACATTGCCACCAAGACGTCCCTTTTTCCTTTCTGCCTCACACTTATTTAATAAGAGGTATGATTCCTATATTACTTATACCAAAAACTGTCTTAAATCTTATTTACTGTCTTGGGTACCAATTTTAATATATCTGTTTTCAGGAATGAAGAGAACCAAATCATTACAAACATCAATAACATTCTGGGCAACAAACCGAACCTAACTGTCACCATTGAGGCCATCAAGGCGATGTCCGACGAGAAAACACAAGTTCTGTTCTACGTACAAGAGAAGGCGGCCAATGGTGAGCTGATACTTGAACACATAAACATATATAATTGAATCCTCACTAAAGAAGTGTCCTGCTCTTCCAAATCCTGCGGTTCAAAATACTATTTGGTAGCAAATTGTCAGATTATCATGAAAAAAGTATGAAGATAAAGGTTTTTAAGAAAAATCTTTGTTGTTGGGCTATATATGTTTAATGGCTATATTTTTTGTTAAGTTTGTACTGTTTTAAACCTTTAAAAAACTGTTGTGTTTTAATAGGCTTTTATTATTGTTGTTAACTAGTTTTAAATGGGACTCAGTGCATAGTAATATCTCAATCTCAACCAAACTTTTTATTTACTATTTATTAATATTAATCACCCTACTTAAGTTTGAATTATGTCTATTGTATTGTACTAATGCTTTGTACCTTTGTGACTTGGTTTATTTCACTGCATGTATGACTTTGTCAATGATATTTATGTATCCTTACGACAAATAAACTTATTATTATTATTATTATTATTATGTTAGAATTCTGTTAATTTCTGTTGGATAACTTTAAAAACATATGGAAACAGTGTCAGCTAATGAGAATAATGAGCCTTTTCATGAGTTTAAATTAAGGAAAACATATTTATGTCCAGCAGTTAATGTTCACAAGTTAATATCTAGGACTCTGAACACAAATATAAAAAGAGGGCACACAACATGTGCAAAGCATGATTTCTAAAACTTTGTTGAATTAAACACTGACTACAAGAATTAAAAATGGGTAGACACACTCATTTACAGTACACCCTATCTGGTAAATAATCAGTCTGGTAATCCAAGAGTCTGACACTTTGTAGGCAATGCTAACAGCAATTTGTCAAGTATTGTAAAGGCCTATTTAAAAATTATATAGAACTGAAGTCCTAGACCCGACTCCTTTCCTATTTCAGCTGTTTTTTCGTATTGTGATCATCTAAAACCGATATATCACATGGTCTGGTTGTATAAACATTGGGAGTAAAATCGTCTTAGAAGTGTTAAATTGACGCCATTCACTTATTCTTGAAAATTTGTAATAATCTGTCACCAAATTGGTCAAAGAGCAAATCAGTCAAACGTTTGGAACATGGTTGAGGTACCAACGTCTTGCATTGAACACTGACTGCTAAAGGATATTCAGGGATCATCCCCCGGTGCTGGGTTAATACTGACCCACTATAGCGAGGAGCAGTATTGACCTTGCCAAGAGTGTGGGCAGGTCGCATGTACACCCTAATGCAGTATAGGTCAAGGCACGCTGATACTGACCAACAGACTGTTACATGTAATGCGGGTCAGTATTGACCCGTATACAGCGAGCCAAACAACACTATCAGACATCCCCTTTCTCTATTGACATATTGTGAATTGAAATATAATATTAATATATACCTACTTCAAATTTCACATCACATCAAACATGGGCCAGTTCCAATTACAGTATTCAAACAAGACTGTAGCATAACTGATAAGGGTATTTCCTAAATAATACACAAACAGTTGGTTGGTTTAGACAGATTGCTCGTGTTGGCAGGCATGATCAAGCGCGTGGTCAACACGGAGGTGGCTCAGTTCCTGCGCACGCCGGGACCAAGCCAGACGCTGATGAACCTTGGCGTAGAGAACGTCTTCTGCTTCCAGGGGCCCGACCCTGACCAGATCAAGGAGTACCTAGACAATTCCCCCTCCGGTGAGTCTATAACAATATTGAAGAGTCAATGGTTGAGGCATTATTGGTATATAATATTTTATTTAAAGTGTATTCAAATTCATATCAGTAGACTTCTGATCATCGGCAATAATCGGTTTCCGGGTTATCGTTGATAATTGATTTTTCCGTTGATCCAAAAACAACCTAAAGTAATCTTAAAGTGGGAAAAAACAACCTCTAAATAAAAAAAAAAAATAAAATAAAATAAACACTAAAAAAGAAAGCAAATCTTGAGTGATAAAAATCACCATCAATCAAGAAAAACAATTATTTAATGTGAATGAAGAGTACCATAGAAAATAATTCAGACTGTCACTGTCAAGCCGCAACGCTGATAGTATGTTTCAAAATTTGGGATAAGTTTTTTTTAAGCACAATTAGTCAAATTTGGTCAATGTTCCTTAAAACTAACATCTTTTCTTTTATTTTCATTTGAAGGGTCCCAGATTCTTCTTTTACCTTCAAAGTTTGTTCTACTCACCCTTCCCTTGCTATCATATTCACCCATTGGTTTTACAACCTCAAAAAATTTCCCAAATCGGGTTCTCATCTTTATTATTCATTTCCTAAAAAGAATTCCGTAAGAGATACAGGCTGAAGATGTCACTCCCGTTTCAACTGTTAACATGACCTATTCGCAGGTATTGATCCTCGGCTATGGAAACAGGCGCAACTGGACAATCCGGACCCTGAGAAGCTCCTGCCTGTGCCCATCATCGGCTTCAGCGACATCCGGTGGCGTGCCAAGTGCCAGGAGAACGAGACCAAGGTACAACTGTTAATTGTGTAACTGCTTGCAATGTTACTGATATTGGTTACAAACAGTGAGTGGTATGAGAACGAGATAGATTGTTATGGTGCAGCAGTTCTGTTAACAATGTTGGTCACAAAAGCCAAGTGTTGAGAAGAGAAGGGATCATCTTGTCAAAAACCATTACTATCAGTAGAAAAAGAACAAAAAGAGACTTTTTCCTCTGTAACAGTTATATTTGTGATAGACACTAAGTGATTAAAACAAGATTTATGTTATTTGCTACTACCACATATGAATGGACCAAACTATTGATATTTGATAAGGTTTTTACTCTTAATTTTAGATAAACTAGGAATGAATATAAACTCTATTCTATTTCAAATTAGGGATATTAGATCCCCCACAAAATGCATGCTTATACGAGACCTTTAAAGGAATTCTGTTATCATTAGTTTCAGGAATGGATTCAAAGATAAGGACATTCTAGCATGGTTACAGTTTGCTCTTATTTCTATGGGTCATTTGTTTATTGGTAAACACAAACACTACCGTACATACTTTTGCTATTGATTAGTATTTTATCATTTTATGTGTAGTCTGTGATCACTGCAACCATATTATTTATTTTTCAAATTTTTCTCAACCCAACAGACATTGGACATTCAGTCCATTACACTGTAGTTGTACAGTGAGATGTTACAAGTTATTTGTGAGCTTAGTGAAATGAAATGAAAATGAAATGAAATTCTTTATTTGTCTCATAGAATTTACATAGTTGTGATTTTCACAAGTAAACATATGACACGTCCAAATTAAAAGAAGACTTAAATCTAACTTATCCTAAAACTTAAATGACATTGGAAGAAAACAAAAAAAGAGAGAAAAAAACATGATTTGTAAACAAAATAAATACAACCTTTAAATTAAGATTCAAAATTAATTTTCTCGAAAAAAATCCTCAACAGAGTAAGGACACAATGTCGTTAAGTGGTCCTTGAGCTTTTTCTTAAATGATGTAATTTTTTCTTCAGATTTTATTTGAATAGGGAGGTGGTTGTAGACCCTCCTCCCCATGTACAATGGGGATTTTTCATACAGAGCTGTTCTGTGAACAGGAAATTGAAGAGATTCTCTATGACGTGTGTTGTAGTGATGTGTATGATTTCCTGACAAAAAAAATGAATGATTATTTTTTACAAAATGAGTACTTAGTGTACTCAGTATTGCAATAAAATAAAGCACTTTTTTCTCTTCTTATTTCTTTTCCTTTCTTTGTTGGTAAACAAAGATTTGCAAGGCAAAGGTACAGGCTAAAACTTTCCAAAAAAATTTTTCACTGTAGGCCTAAATTTATTATGAATCTTCCAATATATTGTGAATTATTCCTTAAACAGACACACAACTTATTTAAACATTTTCCTCGTGATAACAGAATATATGTGCTTTTTCTAAGGTTCACCACGCTGTACTAGACAAGATAGCAGGCGAAATCTCTGAACTGAAACGTCAGAATTCAGAAACCGTAGCCAAGATTGCTGAATACAAGCAGAGAGTCATGGACCTAGAACACAGAGTTCTTAAGGTACTGTAACTACAAAATAGGAACTACTTTCTATCTACATATTGTTATGTTAATAACTGTGTATATTGTTTTTAAACTGATTTTATAAATTTATATAGTTAATTGTGTAGATGTCAATGATTTTTACACATTTAAGATTTGTATATGATAAAAATATCTTACCTCAGCTTTTGGTTTTTAATTTAAAACTAATCTGTTATTTTATCATGTTATTGTAAATCTAAAACAGAACATCTTACATAGGTGACCCTCTTCACAATCTTCAAGATCGGAGAGTTGTCAATTGAAAGGCTGGGTTTTTACATTGGGTTATTTTGAAACAAGCGTTTTTATATTTAAAAAATTGATTAAAAAATGGTCAAGTGATTTTTTATACGGAGAACTACCATCCAAAAGAAAGGTGGTATGATAAAAAAAGTGAATGAGTAGAATTCACATCCACTACAACCTCACTAAAATAACTAATAAAACCGTTAATAGCTAAGAAAACCACTTGGGACGTGTTTGACATGGGCCCCTGATCATTTAATGAAAATTCCTGACATTTCCCGCTTTGGCATTTTTTGCCAAAAAAATTTTTTTGGCATATTGGAAAATGGCGGCAAAGTCATGTAATCACGTAAGCTTTTATTTAAAAAATAATTGTATGTTTACTATAAGGTGTAAAAATCTTAAACAAGATTTATTCTACTCACTAAAAGGTTTCCTACAAGAAAATATGGTAATTATTGATGATGTCTTATAGTTTAGAGTCAATATCCAGAGGTAGGTAAGATGTAGTATGTGTCAAGACCGAACCTCAAATCTCGAAACCACCAAATCTTTATAAAAGTTTGGGTTTCGAGGCTAGATCGCTGAGTTTCAAGAATAGAAACCCAAAACTGCTAATATTTTTTCACATCATTATTACTGTTTTTACAGAAGTAAGGAAATAACGATGACAATCAATAATTCTTAAGATATATAAGCCCACTTGTCATCGTCAGCGGTCGTCTTTATTCACGAGTGTGTGATGAAACTACCCAATTCTTTGAAATGTTTTATGAAATAGAGAATCGCATTAACCATTTGTAAGCAAGCCGCTTTGTACAACTAGAATCAATACTTCGTTTTGTTATGAGACGAAACGATTCACTAAACATATCGTTGGCTTGCGGTTTTCAGATAAACATAATCGTCGAATATCGTAACGACCCGAAGTAGCATTGTTATTCCGCATTTGAAGCCGAAAATTGAATTCGTTTTTCAATATCTAAATCGCTTTAAAAAAATGGCATGAATGACACTGGATTGGTTGTCTGAGTTGCGCAGTAGATCTAGACTTCACCTTTGCCGTGTTTCCTGCAGCACGATAATTTATCGGACGCTAGCTAACTTTATCTCTTGATTTTTGCACAGAATATGAAATCATGAACACGAGTCATTATCACAGTAAAATTAGGATCAGTCTGATACTTTAATGGTACGGTATGATAATCTGGTAACACAGCGATGGGACTATGTGGCAAGGGGAACACTGCTCACCAACTGTTGTCAAAGACCAAGAGAAATTGCTCCCGTTTTTGTTGTCTCTATAATTCCTTTTACTTGACTTATTTATTTAGTTTAGTGGTGTTTAGTTGATGTTGAAGTGATGTGATGTTCTATTTAGTTCCCTCGTTTTGCTAGCCTATGAAACAGCTATTTAAACGGATCAGACAGTGTAGGGCAAGTACTAAAAAGCTAAAACAATGGGCACAGCGTTTCATAGTATAAGTTATTTGTTAGGCCTAGTTGCCGCATGGTTAGTCTTTGGTAGTTTTTTTATTAGTGTTCCTCCTTTAAAGTGCTGACCATAGTGGATGGATATTGTTATTTTTGTGTCAAAGTATTGAGTGTCTGGGTAGACAGCCAGCAAAGAGACAGTTATGAACAGTTTTTCTAGTTTGGCGTATTTCTGATTGATTACCTTACTCCTACTGATGTATAGTAGGCTAAAAAGTGTGTTTCGTAATTTTCCATGTTTCTTAATGTATTTTGACTCTTGATTTATTAAGATCTATTTTTACATTTTAGTGTATGAAAAAAATTGTTTTGGATTCTGGAGTTTTTACTTCTGGAAGACCTCTTAGTAAAAATTATTAGGTTACTAACAAATAATTGATCCACTTTGGTGGTTCTGAAACTAAAACTTATCTTTTTATTTTAAGCTACTTGGAAAGTGATATAGGTAAAATGATTTATTTGGAGTTACTGGTTTTAATCAAACCCCTTACCAGGTAAGTATGTAGGCTTAAAGAATGTTACAGCCTCTAGAATTGTTAAACTATAAGTTTTTTAATAGTTTTGCGAGTTCAGTTTCGGTTTCAACTTTTGAAATTCCTGGTTTTGACTATCACTAGTAAGATGTAATAGACGATTATTTTCTTGCAAAAGTAGAATGATGTGCAGTCGACTCTCGTTAACCCAAAATTTACCTGAATTCAATTTTTTTACGAGTTATGTTTGTTTTGATTTAGAATAGTTGAAGTTACAGAGGTAAAATGGTTAAATTAGACTTGCAGATAGATGTAATGAACAGTACAGTATTGTGACAGCACAAAACCTTTACTGGGGCTTTGCAAAAGGTTGAATGGAAAAATGTTATTTTTTTTAGGAATACGGAGTACCGAACTGTATTATATCAACATGAAAAGATGGAAAACTGTATGGGCTACAGCTTTTGTTCAGCAGCAAACTTCATAAGTTATATTGAACACAAATGAAGAAAACTTGGAAGACCCTAAATGGAAACATGACTAGTATTAATTTTCTAAATAAAAGCATATGTCATTATATGACTCTGCCGCCATTTTCTGAGATGGCAAAAAATGCCAAAGTGGGAAAAGTTGGAAATTTGCACAAAATGATCGGGGACCATGACAAACAATTCCTTAGTGGTTTTGCTTTGTTATTAATTTTGCCTGATTTAACCCATAAGTTTTATATGTTCATAATGGCCCCAGACCATACCCGACCTCAGATCAACCAGACTCAACCCAGGAGCAACCGCCCATCCTCTGGTACAAAATATCATTCGGTTTATCTACTCTCAACATTAAAAATTCGTGGTTAAACAGACTTTTTCTGGGAATGGAAAGATTTCCGTTCCTCACATTTTTGTTTTATAAAAATAGAACTGTCTAATAGACAGTGTCTATGTTCATGGTGTTACGAATGACAGGAGAAACTCACTATTGTTTGGAAATCACTTATAAATTTTTAATCAGTTGCCGGCTTTCAACTTTTTTGTTGTACAAATGTAAAGCCTATTTTTAAAATTGCTAGTTTATTTTGTTTTGTAATATATAGATGTAATATACATCGGACAATAATATAATAATTTCTATGTATTTTAGATGTTTTTGTAGTTGCTTGCTTTAACCAACCCTTTTAGGTCCATCCTTGGTCCGGTCCCGTGGGGGTTGGTAAATAGAGAAGATGTACTTAAGATATGTGGCAATAACTTACCTTCATTTTAATGCCCATAATCTTGCCTAGAGACTAAGAGATCCCTTCTAAAGCTAATGTTTCTTACCAGTACAGTTCTCTGCAAAATGGATTTCGCACACCGTCTAAATCTGTTATCTATCTGTTATCTGTAAACCGTATCTGTTATTTATTGGAAACATCACAACGTCTGTGTCTGCGTAGGTGTTGGTGAAGCAGGAGGCCACTCGCAACGGTGGCATCGCTCTGCGGCCGGAGGAGGAAGCTTTACGCAGCCAGTTGGAGGCGCTACACTCCCAGGTCAACACCCCCGCGCAGTTTAAGGTGAGATAACATGGTCACGTTCAGTACTCATATTCGAGTGCAATGGAGATCGCTTGAATGTGTGTCATGTCAAATGCTGTTTTTTCACGATTTGACTTGTTTCAAAGCCGTAGTTGATGTCCTTATTCTGCCCTAAGATTTTAGTTACAAAAAGTAATAATATCCCACGAAGAAACCCCGACAATTTAACTCTATTCATTCAACCAAATTTTTAGGCTTGAAATATTGACTCAACATTGTCTTGGTGGCAGGAATGTGAACACAGTTCTTCCTAGAGCAAGCAAAGCATTCTTTGCCTCACCATGCTACCGTGTTTATGCATTCTGTGCTTTAGTACGTTCTAATTTTTTGGTTCAACTCTGAATCAATAATTTTTAAAATACCAATAAGGGCCATCAGATTGTTGTCTAGTATTGTTCCAAGAGAATCTTGCAAACCACATTCCAGACAGCTCGTTATTCTCCCTCAATCTACAAAGGTTTTTTGACAATAATCACATCACTACATAATCAGATATTTTTTATATTTTGCAATATCAAATTCACAGAACAACTTCTGCTGTAGAAAAATCACCTTTTTACACTTGTCTTAAGATCTACAACAGTTCCCCCCCCCCCCAATGTATTGTAGAGAAACCTTCAATTAAAAAATGAACAAAGCTGCTCTTTCAGAACTGCTTCTATAATCTCTTGAGTACCTGAAACACAGCCCAACAAACTCATATTTCTTGTGATTCACATTTCACATTTCTGAAGGGGTAATTGCAGTTGGTGACCATTATTTTCTTTTTAAATAGTTTTTTTTATATTTTTATTCCCTATAAGGAAATTCGCTAAAATGACTCTTGGGATTTAGATTTAAAAATTGAGCTACCAGTAAGACAAGTTTGTGACATGTCTACTGCCTAAGCAAACTTACGTATGTAAGGGCGTCACTATATACGACTGTAAATAAATTTAAAAAAATAGAGGTCTAACTTAACCTATGTGTGTGTGTGTGAACCTAAAAGATGTATTATTATTTTTATTTTGTGGCACACGCTGATGTGATTGTCGTGGTCAGGGTCGGCTGAACGAGCTGCTGTCGCTGATGCGGATGCAGAGACAGGAGTCGAGTCAGGGGCCGGCCGAGCGATACTCCATGGACCCGGAGGCTCAGGAGGAGATACACCAGGTAACCGAGCATCACAACAAATCTCCACTATCCAGCATACCTGGCAAATTATTGCCAATATGGATGGGTCGGTTGTCGGTTTAGTTGGTTTTTGTCGAATAAACCAATAACAGAAAATCTATGTCAGTTTTTCGGTTTATTGGTTTTTTTTTACTAATGAACAGTATAAAAGATAAACAGAAATCAATTATAAAGGAGAGGACATCCATGGTTCTAGGAATACAACATTAGGCTAATTGCAATATGAGACGGTAGATTGAATGCTGCCAGTAAGAGCTCTACCTTGTAGCATCACGTTATCTGATTTATGTGATTCTTAAGTTGCCAGTTGAAAATTTTATCATGACCTTCCATTTAAAAAATAGGTGAATTGTAACATTAAACTAAAAATACCTCGGTATTGTTTTTTTTTTTTTTTTTTTTTTTTTTTTTTTTGTAATTACAGTAGACTCCCTCTTAACCGGCCACCTTTTAACCGGTCTCCGCTTTAACCGGCCTACCCTGACACAAAATAACATCTTTTTAACGGGCCATTTTTTATCTCAACATCGCTTTAACCGGCTGCGTTTCGCCGGAAACTAAGTTTTCTTATCTAATGTATCATTCAATTCAACTTTATTTCATATTGACGTTCTCAAACCAATTAAACTATAACGTCCTGGACGGAAGTGACTGCCACCGGAAGTCAATGCGTTTGGACCTACCATCCAGTAAACTATAATAAAGAAACGAATTATTATTAGTGTAGGTTTGTTGTGGATTTCATGGGTGGTGGATATTAGCTATAAATCATATACAGTAATGTAGTTAAGGTTGTTTTTCAAGTAATAATTTTATTTAGGTCATATAAAATTGTGGGATGGCGTTCTTAAATGAACATCGGTTTAACCGGCCAATTCATTATCCGGCCGCGGCCTGGTCCCGAGGTGGCCGGTTAAGAGGGAGTCTACTGTATGGAAATTTAAAATATAGTAAGAATGATTGGGACCCGAAATTTCAGGAAAATTTTCGGGAGCAAATTTGTCACGATCATTGGGTGGGATTTTTTTTACTCGGGAATTTGTCGGGACGGGAACAATAGATGTTTACGTCCGGCGGCCAGCGATCTCAAATCACGGCACAAAAACATGGCCAGCGCCCCGAGACGAACTATTGTTCAGCTTATCTATTGTTCAACGTCCGGAAGTAATTTATTCTAGTGGGATGTTTTTTGCTCCCAGTACCAATTGCTACTTTCTGAACCAATTGTCGTAAAAAACTAATTGATGGCTTGTTTGATCGTGTAATTCTTGCAAATAAATAAAACGTCAACCAAAGTTGTGTGACTTTCCAATCAAAGGGAAAGTGGAAAAGTATTGTTAAATAAATCAATCTTTAATATAATTACTGTTCTATAATGTTAAAAGCTTCTTTTTATAATTTAATATAATTTTTTAATTAATAACTTCAAACCCCATTAAATATATTTTTAAAATTAAACATTACAAATACATTAGTTCATAACTAAACTTTAAATTTTCATTGTTTTTAATGATTTTTCATCATACGCTCCTTATTTTTTTCTGATATAGCAAAAAAAAAATATCTAAGTGAATACATAGGAATCAAAATAAAAATAATTAGGTCTAATTGTTTATATTTTCAAAGTTCAATTTTTATGATAATAAGTAAGAACCTGTCTCAGTAAAATCAATAAGAATAAAAAACCATTTCTTGGGGTTGTAAATGGCATTGGTTTGTTGAACCACTTAATTCCTTAATGTTAATATTTATTCTAATTTCAATTTTTTTTTTTTTAACTGAGCAGGCCTAAGGCCTATTTGTGTAATACAGTTTTGTTTTCTTTACAATTTTTCCAATGGTTTCAATCTATATTTTTATATACACTAGTTGTTGCCCGTCGATACTCGACGGATATAGGTCCATTAGTGGTAAATGAAAGTCTATAATAGTGCAAACATGTAAGGTAGTCTATAAAATGTACTTCTTTAAACTGCCATACCAAGAACAATAATATATTTTACAGAAAATACTACGATTTTAGCTGGAGCGTCGGAAAAGTAGGCCTATTCCTTAAAACCAATAATGTTGCATCCTTGTACTTATAGGCCCTACTCTTTAGTATTTATTTATTTATTTATTTACATTGTCTAGCCACGCCCTTACATGCAGTGTTTGCCTGGGCTGTAGACCTGTCATTTGGTTCCTTAACTACTATTTACATGGCATAATGATGTCTAAAAATAAAACATGGTCCTCCCTGGGAAAATACACAACAACCACTGGCATTTAACATGCAAAAAAGATTCATGTAGAAATCAGGATGTTGTGATCCAGGTACTCGGAGAGGCTGTAGAAGCAGTTGCTAAACAAATAGTCAACCATTGATTTCTTGAATGGTTGACTATTTTATAAACATATATAGTATTTTATAAACATGTCAATTTGATTGTTTAGTTAGGCGCAAACCTAATTAGCCGAAGGAAACCGTTCTATTAGGTTCAACAACATCAGAAATAAGTAGACCAACATCCACTTGTCTATAGATATTATAGTCAATAATATTTATCCAATATTATTGGATAAATTGTTCTTACCGCCTTTTGCACTGGTTTACTGGCCCATGGTGATAGGTATTTTAGGGATATGTCAGCAAAATTTATTGGTTTTGATAAAAATGAAACTGGCAAACCTAAGACCATGAGACGAGCAACTCTTACCTCTGTCCTACCCAGCTCTTTTTTCTTGTAAACATTGTGTTTACAGTTTTTTTTTTATGTTCTAATAATCTGTATTCTCGCGTTTCAGTTCCTACTAGAGCAGCACTACGCCATGCAACAAGTAGTCCAGACAGTAAATCAAGACCTCAAAGATCTTAAGACAATGACTCAAGGATTATCGACACTCATGCGTGACAGTTAGCTATTAAGTGTTTAACTTTTTTTATAGTATTTTTTATTATTATATCTGAGACTAAGACTTTGGTATTGTATTTGTGTATTATCTAATTATTAAAATAATATAACTTTTTTTAAATGTTGTGTTTAATTTTTCTATTTGAATATGAGAAATAGATATAAGATTGAATTTAGAAGTTATAAATCGTACTCTGAAAAAAAGCTGAAATTATTTCTGCTGAAAAATGCTTTGTATGTGTTACAATGCGCAAAACATCAAAGTGCCGAAGAAAAATAATCATGGAGCAATCAATTCTTTTATAAATGATTTATTTATAAAACAACAAAATATAAAATAACAAGCACAATTATATGTACAAAATATTTAATAATCGTATAAAATTATGTGTTTTAAGGCACTTTAAGACAAAAAATTGACAAACAAAATCCAACAATTAATAAATACAATGACTAGATATTTGATGAGAACAGTCAGTCGATGTCAGTGTGACAGTTGAGAGTCAGCTGATGTGGTCAGTGGTATGACGAGTTGTGCACTGTGAGATCTAAAGGCGCGTCTTGTTCCTCTACCCGTGTCCAACCCCAAGTTTGAAGCCACGCCGTGGGGAATTGTGTCGTTATGTAGTCTATGTGTAATTTCTTATTTTCTCCTGTTGTCTGAAGTTCTTCACTCCTAGGTCGAAGTTCATGATTTTCTTGAGCACTGTGTTCTGCAAAAAAAATACGGTTATTGCCTTTCTGTAGTTGAAATTTATTTTGCATAGAACATGTAAGAAGATTTTTTTATGTGAAGAACACAAATATGTACCTAACTGCTTTTTTATGTTAGGCTTTGTGATGGTTTAGGATAATTTTCTACTTATACTGTAGCTAGACTCCTTATGTACAGGCGATTCAGTAGAAAATAGACAAGATAACACTTAAAAACACAAACCTGTTAAATCTTTGGGAATTACATCGTAAAGTATTTAACTAGACTATATTTCAATATGTAAAATATTAAAAAAACTGTAAAACATTAATCAAGTGAATTCTCTTAAGTTAAAAAAGAGAATGTGGCTTAAGCTAATCCAATTTAAAATTTTCCTTTCGGTGTTTAAGAAATATTTATCTATGTTTTAAAAAGTGCTGGGGTATTATTCAAAATAAATTGTAAACCCCAAAAGTGCTAAAGTGTGATATCTCTAAAGTATATATAAACATCGTATGGCTGTCATAGCCAGCCACCATCTTAAAGATAATAATAATAAAATAAATAAAAGATGTTCTGCAGTGCAAAGCACCTGCGTCAATACATTTAAAATAAAACTAAAATAAACATTAATGATCTCAGCTTCACTTGCACTACAAATGCTATTTGAATGTTGGCTGTATAGTGTATTGAAAGCATAATTCCTGTAATTAGTTGAATTATTAAACATAATCCTAAGATAGACCCAAAGTTTCACCAGGCTGAAAGGTTAATTGGGGTTGGCAGGTCAATAATAGAATTATTGACAATTGAAATTGTTATATCCCTTTATCGTAGAGATCTCTATCGTATAGAGAATCAAATGAAATCATCGGTGTTTCTAGTTTCTATATAACAATCAAGACTACTGATATTGGCGGCGAGCCAATATATTGGATCTTCGGACTTTTCGGATAAAGGCAAGATCTGATATATCGGAACTTAGGACTTTTTGTGAAAAGCTGTCTTCCAATATATCGCACCATAGCCCTTATGAAAAAGTTTGTAATCGGCCAGATATAGAATTCAGATCTAAAAGATAAGGTTTTCATCCCATCTGGTATCTGGCCCAAATCTGGCAAATCAGGTCCAGATATGTCACCCAGATCTGGTATATCAGGCCAGATCTGGCAGAAATGGCTCATCACATGCTAGCACTTAAAGGGTTGATTCCAGTGTAATTTTGTTATGGGATCACACACCCTGAAAAATTTATGCAAACCTCTCAAATTGAGTGGGTCTGAAACCAGATTCCAAGCTGCTATCTGTTTGAATGGTGAGATATATTTCTTACCAAAATGTTCAAAATTGAGTGAAATTATTTAGTATTATATCATGTAGAAAGAATAATTTAACTCTCAAATACGGAGACTGTGAACAGCTGCTACTCTGGATTGATACGAGACACGGTGTGTTGCGGCAGGATGAAGTGGTTGTAGGTCTTGGCGTGTTTCCGCAGCGAGCTGGGGTCCGTGTAGCGCTTGTTGCATCCAGGCACTTTGCAGGTGTACGGTTTGTCTATGGAGTGGGTGCGGGTGTGTTTGATACCGGATTGATACTCACGAGGCACGGTGTGTTGTGGCAGGATGAAGTGGTTGTAGGTCTTGGCGTGTTTCCGCAGCAAGCTGGGGTCCGTGTAGCGCTTGTTGCATCCAGGCACATTGCAGGTGTACGGTTTGTCTATGGAGTGGGTGCGGGTGTGTTTGATACCAGATTGATACTCACGAGGCACGGTGTGTTGTGGCAGGATGAAGTGGTTGTAGGTCTTGGCGTGTTTCCGCAGCGAGCTGGGGTCCGTGTAGCGCTTGTTGCATCCAGGCACTTTGCAGGTGTACGGTTTGTCTATGGAGTGGGTGCGGGTGTGTTTGATACCGGATTGATACTCACGAGGCACGGTGTGTTGTGGCAGGATGAAGTGGTTGTAGGTCTTGGCGTGTTTCCGCAGCAAGCTGGGGTCCGTGTAGCGCTTGTTGCATCCAGGCACATTGCAGGTGTACGGTTTGTCTATGGAGTGGGTGCGGGTGTGTTTGATACCAGATTGATACTCACGAGGCACGGTGTGTTGTGGCAGGATGAAGTGGTTGTAGGTCTTGGCGTGTTTCCGCAGCAAGCTGGGGTCCGTGTAGCGCTTGTTGCATCCAGGCACTTTGCAGGTGTACGGTTTGTCTATGGAGTGGGTGCGGGTGTGTTTGATACCGGATTGATACTCACGAGGCACGGTGTGTTGCGGCAGGATGAAGTGGTTGTAGGTCTTGGCGTGTTTCCGCAGCAAGCTGGGGTCCGTGTAGCGCTTGTTGCATCCAGGCACTTTGCAGGTGTACGGTTTGTCTATGGAGTGGGTGCGGGTGTGTTTGATACCGGATTGATACTCACGAGGCACGGTGTGTTGCGGCAGGATGAAGTGGTTGTAGGTCTTGGCGTGTTTCCGCAGCGAGCTGGGGTCCGTGTAGCGCTTGTTGCATCCAGGCACTTTGCAGGTGTACGGTTTGTGTATGGAGTGGGTGCGGGTGTGTTTGATACCGGATTGATACTCACGAGGCACGGTGTGTTGCGGCAGGATGAAGTGGTTGTAGGTCTTGGCGTGTTTCCGCAGCGAGCTGGGGTCCGTGTGGCGCTTGTTGCTTCCAGGCACTTTGCAGGTGTACGGTTTGTCTATGGAGTGGGTGCGGGTGTGTTTGATACCGGATTGATACTCACGAGGCACGGTGTGTTGCGGCAGGATGAAGTGGTTGTAGGTCTTGGCGTGTTTCCGCAGCGAGCTGGGGTCCGTGTAGCGCTTGTTGCATCCAGGCACTTTGCAGGTGTACGGTTTGTCTATGGAGTGGGTGCGGGTGTGTTTGAACCGATCGCTAGAGTTTGAGTAGGCCTTTTGGCAGCCGGGAACTGGGCAGACGTACGGCTTCTCACCTGTTAAAATACAAAGGTGAGATTATAGTTTATTTATGCAAGTTGAACATTTTAAATTTTGCAGAATGAAATTTATAAGAGAATAAAACACCATGTGGATAATTTTGGACAATAATTTAGACTAGAGACCACCTACTGGTCGAAATTAAACTAAAAATCCAGTTGATCTTGAGCCAATTAGTTTTAAAATGCTTCATAACTGAAACATATGTTCTTCATAGTTTGCTAGCATTCGTTATTACATCAGCTGCCTAGTGATTCAATCAATTATCCTTCTCCTATAAGATTAACATTGAAACTTTGAAAGCCTGTAGGGTAGAGCCCTGATGGCTGATGTGAATTATAATAGGATTCTGCTCATCTACAGGACTCTACCTTTCTAACGGTATGCTTGGTTTTCTCATACGATACACACAAGCTGAGAAAAAAAGGAGGAAATGAAATATGCTTGCCTATTAATATAATATAGATTTAGAATTATATTTTTTACAATTTTACTTTAGAATAATCGACTATTTTTTTACATTAATCAAGAGTTAATTTCCTTTATTAGATAATAAACCATTAGATAATAATCAAGAAGTTATATAATAAACCAGATAAAAATTTTTTTAATGTTATATATTAACAGAGAATATTCTATACTGAAGCTAATTTAAATTAAGTTTCATTTTGCTCAAAATATATGTGTTAAATTTACATTATCAATTTAGTTGTTCCAACTTAATTGAAGTCATGGGTGTGAATTTGGTGAATGTGTTTAGTGGAAATATTAAAACAACTTTCTATTGACCTCATGAATTGCCAGTAAATAAACAATATTCTAAACAGTTAGATTTTCTTTCTGTAATAAAAAATTCTGCAGGTTCTGCCAGGAAATTTTATTACTACCATTCAGTTGTACCTCAGCCCAACCCCTTACTTAATTCAAACAATCCATGCACAGATCAATATTTTATGTGACAGGGCAAAGTAAGGCAAAAGGAGTCCTGTCAACCTCTTTTTGAAAAACATAAAATGAAACCTTCTATTTCATAAAAAAATACTACTCAAGAATAAGTAAGAATTGAAGGAAATGATAAAGCACTGCATTTTACCTGTATGAGATCGAGCATGTATTTTCAAGTTCTCTGCTCTGCTAAAGCTCTTGTTACATTCTAAACACTGATGTGGTTTTTCATTGGTGTGTGTACGGACGTGAACCAACATTTTGTACCTGTAAAAAGAGAAACTTTAGTTGTTAATTATCAGATGAATGTTTCAACTATTTTACCCCTCACAGTAGGAATTACCTTGTGTTACATTGACTCAAGTTTTGTCAGTGGAATAGAACCAGTAAAATAACAAGGAGTCCTAATACTAAACTGTGGGGTTTTGTGGGATGTTTTGAGCTTTAAACCTAGAAAAGAACTGCTGTTGCTACAAAATTCTCTAGGACAGCTTTACCTTTGAGCCTTAGAATCAATTTACAATGCTTAGATCCAAGATCCATTTTATTGTAAAAAAAATAATAAGCCTTTTCTCCCAGGGTCTTATCACTTTCAATCAGCTTATTAACCAGATCTCACAGCAATTAAATTTATTTTTTTTTACGTAAACTTTTCTGATTTAAAAAAGGGAAACGTTAAAGCTCTACATAGATATGCTAAACTGCAATTTTAGTGGCTTATCCCGCTCAACTCTAACTTCCAAATTTCCTTTGAATCGCTCCGCTCCTCTGACTACATTGAAGCATGTATTCACCTGGCGTTGAAGCCTCTATGACTTCGCACACAGCCCTCCCAGTGACAGTAGAACAGCCCCTCGCAGCCGGCCACCGCGTGTGTCTCACTGACGTGCGCCGCCAGGCTGTTGAGGCTTGCGAACCACTCCCCGCACTTGGCCCACCTACAGGATTAACAAATTATAATTGTACGTAAAGTTCTTTGGCTGCGAACATTTGCAAGTAAGTTAAGTTACTTAAAATCAGGTATGTCACACAAGTTTCTTTGTAGACTTAGTACTACTAGTCTACTTGTTGCTCGAAACTGAGCAACTTACTTTGATACAATACAAAAGTAACATTTAGTTCTAAATCGAAGACATCCGACCAATTTAATACAGTATTATGAATTGAATATCAGTAATCACAAAAACCTACAGATATTTACAGCTGTACTTTAACAGATGTTTAAAATGTTCAACCCAAACCCAATGTTATTAAATTGGGAAAATTTTAAATTTAATTTTTTTTATCAATTTTTGGCGGAGACAACTACAGACCAAGCCCTATCCAACGAAACAAAAAACTTGAATATAGGTTGAAAATTGTAGGACGAGTTCTCAACACAAAAAACCCGCATTAAATAAGTATAGATTCAACATTAGTTAGCATTGTTTAGCTTCCTTAGGGTGTTTACAAACCTCTCCTCTAAAATGGATGTAAAATAATTCAATGTGGTAAAGGATAATAGCCTAAAAAGTAAATTGATAAAACTGTAAGCTAATATAAAAATGATAACAAATTTAAGGATATCAATATATGTCAGTCCATTGAAATGATACCTTTGAATATAATGTGTTTTAAAAGGTATCTTAATATTTTTTCCAAATAAAACACTTTCTCATTATATTATATAATATATGAATGGTTTTAGAAGATAAAATGCAGTTAAGTAGGAATTAAGTGGGGTTCAAGGAAACATTTATCCTTGTCATGATTAATAAGTGCAATAACTAGGTTCAAATGTTAAAAAAATTTCAAGGTTGTGACTTTAGTTCATGTTAATTTTCTCATATCTAATAAATTTTAAATACCCGTTATGGAACTTCTACAAGTATTCAGAATTATTATCCAGGAACATAGAAATAAATTGTATGGACAAAGGACAAATAGATTAAGGATATTCGACTGAAAGAATAATAATATTGAAGCCACAGTCTTATTTAGTTGTGTTATAATGTAAACCTAGTATGAAACTAAATTTTAAACCTAGTATTTATAATTATGATCTGTGACAAAGTTACAAGTAAACATTTATCACTTTTTCAAAATAAAAGAGACGCCGCTTATGGATGTAACTTGCGCAAGAAGGAAATTGTCATACCTACAGAATTCCACAGAACTTCATTTCATGCAAAACATAATATACAATGGAAGAAAAACACTCAACAAATTTTCATACCAATTAAAAATTTATTCAACGATTTCTTCATCTTTAAATCCTAATTTAAGTCCTACCTTATCAATAAAACGTTTTATACAATTGAAGAATATTTTGAAAAAGAGTAAATACCAGTTATTTATGGGAACAATGAAATTTATGTATGAATGTCTAAATTTGAATATAGATAAATAAAAATATAAAGAAGAAATTTAAAAAGCATGAAAATAAGATAGAACAATCAAGAAGTGACAAATGAAACAATAAATTTATTTTTAAGAAATCATAGTTACGAAAATTTTAATGCTGCCACAATTTATTGTTAAAGCAATAAAACGTTATCATTATTGTTATTATTATTTTGTCCAACACTGACCTGCATTTCACTGCAGGATATGCCTCCGAAGAGTTTATCTGACTGCCATTTTCATCCTGAAAATTTCAATTTGGATTAGTTCCCACTGCCAATAAATTATAATTATAATGAAATAATTAATTGTTAGCATTCATAGAAAGTCCTAAAAATTATGTAGGGCCTAAACAACATTAAATAAATAAAAATACAGTGAATAGACCTTGAGGTCTATACAATTTTTTCAAGTTTTAAATTTTAAACCGGAAAATAAAAAAAAAATTCGGATTTTGTTGTTTTTTTCTGTAAATATTTTTTTTATACAGAGCAAAGTATTTAAGTATTATTTATTATTATTTCATTGTTTTATTAATACTATGACTGAGGGGAAAATATGTTGGAGAAGGTATAATTATTTCTGAAAGTGTTTTTAAAACTAAGGTATAAAAAATTACTGTCTGAAAAGTAAAATAAGAACTGAGTAAAAAGATAACTGAGCTTACTACTGTAATTTATAAGCTCAAAAATTTTTATTTGTATTAAAAGTTCAAATATTTTTACATAATTTCAAAGATTTAAAAATAACTAACGTACTGTTAAGTAGTTTAATATTTCAAACAGTAAATTTTAAAACAACAACTAACAGTTCTCCAAAGAGAAAAGTTAATTTAATTTAATTTATTTTCAAATATAGCACCAACCATGTTAGTATGGATATGTTTTCCTTTTTTTCTTTTTTTTAAGGAAACAATAGTTCTTAATCCAGTGGGGCCTACCTCAACTACAGGATTTGATTTGTTTTCTAACCAATCTGACTGGCAATGAATTTATATAATTAACATTTTACCAATTTATTTACCAAAAATTTTGTAAATAATTAAAACACAAATGTTTTATTTTTAAATTTAACTATCAGTTTTCATAAATAAAAAAGTGAAAAATTAAAGTTGTTAATTTCTTTACAATAATACAAAAACAAAATTCAGTAAATGAAAATAGAAAAACATAAGTACCAGAACTCCTAGGACTCTGGAAGCGTAGAGAATAACCATGGTGATCGACTATGAAAGAAATGCTCAAATAGAGCGACTGATAGGAAATGACGATGGGCAACGATGACAGCGAGTCTATAGGGGGTCTCCGGCGGCGGCGCGGCGGGGGGTCACATGCTCGGGGGGGGGGGGGGTGCGAGTGGAGCGCAACGCTCTCACGCCTTGGGTTGACCGGGGTTGGGAAATGAGAAATACCTTCAAGGACGTAGTAGGGACTTAAGCTCAATGATGCAATTTGAAATTTTGTGGACAATACAAAAAGGGTTGTAGTGAAATGAAATGTTTACACAAGAATAAAGATAAAATAGAAAAAGATCAAATGTTGTTCAATAGCCTAAATACATAAACTATGATGTACATTGATATGATGGTATACTCGTAGGATTACACATGATTGTAAAAATGAGATGGAAAGTTGATTAGAACGTTTTGTCAATAATTTCCAATTTTGAATAATAATTGAATTTTCTATTTTTGAAATTCCTATACCTTACAAGTGTTGTTCTCCATTAGGTTGTTTTTTTCTGCAATTTAGTTTGTATTTTGAGTTTGTAATATGTTTTCGTTATATATAGAGAAGTTTGAACTTCCTCAAAGGGAATAGGGCATTGGAGAAAATCCATTTAAAAATAAATATAGAATCTATATGTTTTAAGCTATGAATTTGGTAGCAATACAAGAATTATAATGACATCTTTATACAAGAAAAAAAAACAATGTTTGGAACTCAGACAAAATCTTGTTTTGAAAACATGAAGTACAAGAAGTCTGTTGTCCTCTCTTCATTATAAGATAGAAACTTTTTATAAGAAGTCAGTTTACTGATGCTCTAGGCAGGCTTTGGAAGTAAAAGGTATATTGAACAGTTTGGGGCTGATAGAAGTGGAGATTATCGGGAAAACGCATGAAACAACTAACTGCTATATGATTGGTTAGAGTGAGAGTGTAGAACAAAGAACGTAGCTCCTGAATCAACTGTGTAGGTAATTAGAACATTAACTGATACGTCTTTTCATTAAGTACTTAAATGTCAAAACATTAAAAAAAATGTTCTAACCATGTTTTTATTACCTACAAAACTTTAAACAAACGTGTAAACGTACAAAAACTGTATGAAATAGACTACAAGTACGGAAATATGCTTCTTCGTGTTTTACAACAATTAATGAATTTAAAATTCTTTCCCTTGAATGCTTTATTAGGCCTACTGGTCTAATTTTTTAGTGTGATTACCTACACCGTGAGCCTATTTTACTCATTTTTCTTTTCTTAAACGACTAAAGTAAGTATAGTAATTTTTGAATAAGGTTTCGTAATAGCCATTCTTACCAGGTCGGGCCCGGCGCGGGACGACCCACTCTCGGTCGCTTCCGTCATTTCCACTTCGTCGGACGACATTTTCCGCTTCCGGTTTCTGGAAAAAACAAAAAGATTTAACTCAGGCAGGTAAGCGTATGTTATCAGAGTTGCAAAAATGTCCAGCGATTTTTATCACACCCAAAGATAACATTTCTACAGTGATTTATAATGGCTTTGCTATCTGTTTAAAAGTGAAAATTCTGTGATAGGTATTTGTGCTGGTTATATTTACAATACCTGTACTAAAAAAAGATTTAAAAAACTAGTCAAGTGTGCAAAATATTGTTTTGCATTTTCCATTTTCAATTACAGAAATTTTTTGTCCCATTGGCCATCGTTTGCACGACGTTTGGTTTGGTACATATATTTTACTACACTGTTTTGTTTTCAATTTCCAATTTAATCTCCGAAATGTTAGAATTGGCAAATTATGAACATTTTGCTTTGTGATAGAGTTTTTGAACATGCGATAAATGAACACGGTGAACGCTAAACGTTATTTCATTATGACATATTTAGCTGTTGCTGTTTGTGTTGCTAGAAGTTACGAAAACTCGTGATCAACGGCAAGCATTGCACATTATACAGTTTAACCGAGCTGCATAACATATTCATAAACTAGTGCACGTTTTGCTCGACATCGAGCAATTTATTTCAATATAATACAAGAGAATATTTATTTACATTCTGTTCAAAATCAATGAAATCCGACCAATCCAATATTGTGAATATCAGTGATCTACTAAAACTACAGCTGTACGTTAACAGATGTTTAAATTGCTCAAACCAATCTCAATGTTATTCTAATGGGAAAATTTAAAATTTAATTTGCGGATAGCACTCTTATTTTAAGTACGATTCTCATAAATTTTTTGTGGAAACAACTACAAACCAAGCACTATCCAACGACACCAAAAACTTGAAAATCTGCTGAGAATTGTAGGAGGAGTTCTCAACACAAAAAACCCCTAGCGTATTAAATAAGTATAGATTTGCCAATTTTTAAAAAGCTGTTATTTTACCGTAAGATTTGCCGTAATTTGCAAAATTTATATTATAAAAATAGAAAAAATAATATTGCATTTTGATTTTGTACATTTTGGTGATGGTCCTAGTGGACTGAGCCGACTTTGGGCGCTTTTTAACATTGGTTTTCCAGACGACGTTTGAAAACCTGTGACATCTTTATGAGCAAACAAAATTTTAATGTCAAATTTGTCCCTGTTATGAGAATGATAGTAGTAGGGTAAAAAGCCTTGCTTTTAACTCAGGATTCACTCAAAATGCAAGCCTTGACTTTTACTACGCTTTGCTGAAAAATCGCTGCCTTGACTTTTGAGGCGGCCGGTGCAGCTTGAGGCAGGTCCGGGACCGGTTATACTGCAGCAACCTTGTCGTAGGTCCGGGTCTTTGTTGCACTGCGGTTGCGGATCCAGTTTGGGCCAACCTTGGTCCGGAGCGTTGATGCACATAAACATGCGGCAAGGTTAGCAGCGTTGCAAGTTGCATTTGTACAAAAAGTTTGTGTGAATATAAGCCGCTGTGTTACAAGTTTTTGTCAGTGCGATGTCCGGAGCCGAAGTAGTTGTTTCCTTTATTGCTAGGCGGGGCGATGAGCTGAATCAGCTCTTAGCTGATCTGAATCAGTTAGTGATGGACAGGGGGAACCTGCTTGGTTATTGGCATGAGGTGCGGTTTACGAGCACCTTTGACGGGACGGCAGGTAAGTTTAGGTTAGAGTAAAAGACGAAATTCAGATGATGCGATTTATTTTTCATGCTTTGAAAATAAATACATTCGGACTATTATTAATCTTTTTACCGTCCGATCGTAATTTAAACATTTTTGGTACGTTTAATTGTGCGATTTCTTCATCGCTTAGTGAGATGAGAAAACGTTTTGGTAAATAGCAAATGGCTTTATTTTCACCATACTCAATTTCCAGACGAAGCGCAGCACCCTTTGATGTGTCAGTCCGCTTAGCAGATAGAATGTGGTATCCATTTTCATTAGTTAATGTGACGAGATCAACCCGCTGTGGTCCTTGGTAGGAAGACAATGTGTTCAGTTTGTTGGCGAGGTCCATTATGCTGAAACAAAAAATAGTGGCTGTGAGGAAATTGTGTTTTGTGTTTTAGCAGCTTGCTGTTTCAGCGAGGCAGCTGCGGCTTTAAAAAATTTTTCCAGCGAGGCAGTGAGCTGCTTGTTGTGTTTTGTGGTTGTGTGATTTAATTTGCTGTGCGATTTCCAGATGTGCTTAGGCATTTGCTATATTTCTAATTACAGCTGTAGGAAGACAATGTGTTCAGTTTGTTGGCGAGGTCTATTATGCTGAAACAAAAAAATAGTGGCTGTGAGGAAATTGTGTTTTGTGTTTTAGCAGCTTGCTGTTTCAGCGAGGCAGCTGCGGCTTTAAAAAATTGTTCCAGCGAGGCAGTGAGCTGCTTGTTGTGTTTTGTGGTTGTGTGATTTAAGCATAATTTGCTGTGCGATTTCCAGATGTGCTTTGGCATTTGCTATATTTCTAATTACAGCTCCATTGCTCGTACGCAGCCTGGGTTATGTGGGCTTAAGAGAGTAGGTCGCTAAAATATAAATTGTGTTCCAGCGGGTGCGTACTTAAACGAGTATGGACCGATCACGTTGCAATTGAGAGAGCGGCAGATCTGTACGCGACCCGTAGGCAGGGTCCGGCCATACGAGCGTCCATGGGGACCATCGCACCGGCCTCCGGCGTCAGCTGTGCCCTGCCCACCGCCATCGCACCGGTTCAGCGGCTCGCCGCCGCAACCTGTGCCACTGTCCCACCCATCGCACCGGTTCAGCGGCTCGCCGCCGCAACCTCTGCACCACCCATCGCGGCTCAGCCGATCGCCGCCGCCTCGGCACTCGACGCCCCGCCTACCGGCATCACAGCGTCCATCGCAGCCCAGCAGGACGCCGCCGCCATCAGCCGTCTGGAGCCCTCCCACCGAGTCCCCGACCCCCCCTCCTGTGACGCCACCTGCTCGGCTCTCACCGGCGATATTAATAGAAGGTATGCTATGAAGAAGATTGAAAAATCTAATATTTTAAATGTTATAAATCTATTATTAAAATTTGTTGTAAATAAAAGTCGTGTGTTTCAATTTGATAAAAAAGTTTTTAGTTAAAAATCAATGATATTTTATCACAGGAGACTGTTTTTGGTCTAAAAAATTCATTTTTTTATTATTAAAGAATTCTCCAGTTAATTCTGTTTAAGAATACATATAAAACATTTAGTTTTTTGGAAAGTAATTATTGTAATACAGAGATATATGTAGCGTGCGGTGCGTTTTTCTGAAAGTAGTGTATTTAAAATTTAGGTATGCTCACTGTGTGAGATATCAACATGAAACTTTACAAATAAATTCTTCACATTATGTAGTGCTTTTCGCTTTAAAATATTGTTCTTAACAAAATAATAATAAATAAAAATAACATATGTTAATAGTTTTTATTGAAAAGTAAAAACTAGTAATCCAAATTTAACTTTTAAGCCATATTTAGGTGTAAAGTTTACTTGTGACTTATGCATACCTAACATTCTCCATTTAAATAATATTGAGCCGTAGGTATATGTTAATCTCCGCCATACTTGTTTAAAAAATGCATAATTTGTGCAAACTGAGCAATTTGCTAGTATTGTTTAACAGCTTAATACTTGAATATTGTGATTGCTACACAGGAAAAATTCGCTCCTAGATTTAATTTTTCTAGCATTATTGAGAGAAATATAAGCAACTCGCTAGCATTATTGAGAGTTTATGTGAAATGGTTTTATAGGTTCTGCAAAGTATGATTGAAAATTGAATGAAATAGAATTGAACGTTTGGAACTTTCTCTAGTTTGAAGCTGCTGAGATAAAAGAGAATAACTTTTAAAATTGTAAAACTGCTCAAATGTTTTGCTAGGTTTTTAGCCTCCTTTTGCACAACAGCTGAGCATGATACACATATTCTTTATAGTTATAAATGTTAAATTGGAAAAGTAAAAATTTAACTACTTTTATAATTTTATGGAGTTTGTGGAACTCACGTGTGCTCAATTTGAAAGTTTGAAGCAATTTCCACAAAGTTTTTAATGGCACTTGAATATTGTGATCGCAGCTTCAAATGAAATAAATTCGCAAGCGAGAGTTTATGTAAAATAGTTTTATAGGTTGATCTCTGCGGAGTATGAAAATTGTACAAATAAAATTGAACGTTTGGAACTTTTTTCTAGTTTGAGAGTGCTGATTTTTTAAAGAAAAGAAATTGGGACTGCTGAAATGTTTGCTAGTAAATTCTAGGTTCCAAAGCTCATAGCTGACACTAGTGTTTATAGCAAATTTGCTGTTTTTAAAAGTTTAAATCTTGAAAGAAGTGTTGGTTTAAAAAATTTAACTCCAATTGAAAAATGCGTAACATTTTTAGAAAATTAATAATTTTTGTTTTTCCCACAGGAAGCGATGAAGAAGATGAAGAATCAAATGAAGAGTAAAAGATGTATATAAAAATGTAAATAAATTTTTATTTTTTAAAAATGAGTTTAAATTAACCACTTAAATCAAATCCTTATTTTAAATAGTAAACAAGGAAATATGTATAAAACTGAAAGGTGTGTACCTTGCATGACACCGAGTCCAGGTTGTCTTGTACACATACTTAAATCTTATATTTAAACATAAAAAATTATTAACTTAAATTTTAATAATATATTTACAATACAATATAAGGACTGCACAGAGCAGAAATATTGCTACAATTTATATTGAGTCATTACAGATTAAATTTGTTACGTTTACTTAGATAAAAAGATAATATAGAAATATTAAAAAGTAAAAAGAAAGATGAAGGTTGGGGAGTGACTAGTTGTAAGAAGTTTAGTAAATTGTGTTCTGTAAAGTGGGTAAAGTAAAATTAGTAGGGGGTGGCAAATAAAGAGTCGACTTACCTCGTTCGTAGTGGAGAATCAACTAAACATGCACTATAGCAATTCAGCCCTTATATAACGACACGTGAGGTATGACCACAGTCCTGGTGTTGTTTTTTTTCAAACAGGCTCTGCCAGTTATTTTTTCATGACTTATCCTGGTATGAAGGTCGACGTCGAGCAAGTTTATGAAGGTCTATGTCGAGCAAGTTTCTGAAGGCAAGTTTTATGGTGCAGGATCTAGCTGTCACATTATTTTACCCCCCTTTGTCCTTCAAACCGAGGTCGACTCCACCCCGAGTTGACAAAACCCCTCGTCGTTGAAGCGGACGGCACACTCTACTACGGTCGCTGAACAAGCAAGAACCACCTATGTTTTTATGTCCCTCATGTAAGGAGGCTTACTTCACATCGGAAGAAGCCAGAAGCCGACATATCGCAATATGTTTAGCAGTCACTGGATTCAGAAGGCCACCCGACCAATCTACACTTCTGCCACTCGACCTGAGCCGGCGGGAAAGAGCGAGGAGCTGCAATACATCGTCGCCGACACTTCTGCCACTCGACCTGAGCCGGCGGAAAAGAGCGAGGAGCTGCAATACATCGTCGCCGACAAAGTCACGCCGTCTGGGCGCCAGCCCTACATCGCAGCGCCCTGCCGACCCTCCCGCCACCGGCGAGCCTCCTGCCACCGGCGACCCTCCTGCCACCGGCGACCCTCCTGCCACCGGCGAGCCTCCTGCCACCGCCGACCCTCCTGGTACTCCAGGCGGCAACCCTCCCGCCACCGGCGAGCATCGTGCAGCCGGCCCCGCCACCGGCGAGCAGCGTGCAGCCAGCCCCGCCACCGGCGAGCAGCGTGCAGCCAGCCCCGCCACCGGCGAGCAGCGTGCAGCCAGCCCCGCCACCGGCGAGCAGCGTGCAGCCAGCCCCGCCGCTACAGCCGATCGTACTTCGTCAGCCGGCGATGCGCTCACCTATGAGCTTACAAAGTCCCTCCACCATGCGAGGGACTACACAATAAAAAACAGCGTTGGTTTCATCGATCTAGAACAATTTCTAGAAGCCTCTCTGCCGCTTATGGACGACATCCTTAGACGTGAGTTGCAAGTCACCGTTTCACTAAAATATAACATGCTCTTAGAAGCAAAATACCAACATCCGGAAGGCGACGTGGAGACGTTCAACTTTAAATCCTCCAACCGAGCAATCCTGGCGCAGACGGACAACACCCTGCGTCTCTTGCTGAAGGATGCGCAGAAGATCTTGGAAGAAGAGACTCAACTCCAGACGAAGGGATCCGGGTGGAGCCTCGACTCGCCGATAAGCATCACTCTCAGGGTGAGTAGATTTAAGTACAAAAATGTGTCAGGCAGTGGTTTCATAGAGTTGCCGAGAAAGTTGAAAAACAGGCGAGCCACGATCAATGTACAGAACCACGATGGAAAATGCTTTTACTATTGTATGCTTGTTAAACATTTGAATGATGTAAATCATAAATCTGTACTAACAGAAAACTCTTTTGCGGGATTAGAATCACCTTATGATTTTACTGGAATGACATTTCCTGTTAGGATTCAAGATCTGAAGAAATTTGAATCTCAAAATAATAATTGCTCGGTGTCGGTTTTTGAGTGCGGTAGTGATGGATACATAACACCGTTACGACTAACAAAAAAAGAACAGGCGGATCATACAGACTTGTTGCTTTTGAACGACAGTAAGACCGGTAAAAGTCACTACATTTTTATTATCGACTTTAAAGTATTAATCCGTCCCCAGCTGTCAAAGGGAACTAACCAAATTTCCGTGTGTAAACGTTGTTTTACCTACAAGGAGGTCAGGAGGTGTAAACCCGACGCCGAGAGCTGGCTAGCTAACCACTTAGAGATTTGTGAAAAATTCACACCCAGTCCTATTAAACTGCCTGAAGCAGGGAAAAATATTTTGAAATTTGAAGAATACGAAACGGAAATTCCTGTTCCCATTATTGTGGCGGCTGATTTTGAATCGTTTCTTCATCCGACCGTAAGCACTGACAATGTCACCTATCAAACTCACGAGGCGAACAGCTTTTGCGCTCTAGTAAAATCAACCCTTCCGGATAGCTTGCTAGCCGAAGTAGGGATTTCCACTGAGCCGTATGTATATCAGTCGGCCGAAGGCGCGGCGAAGAAATTTTTACTGTACATGAAACAGCTAGCTCAAAATGTTGAAAAACTATATATGAGACAAGAGGCGATGAAACAACTATCGGACGAGGAAAATGCGAGACACGAGCGAGCCGAGTTTTGTGATCTTTGTGATGTTCCTTTTAACAGTCCAAATACGGTGAAGAACGCTGACCACTGCCACATTACTGGTCGTTATCGCTTCGCTCTGTGTCAGCGTTGTAACTTACGTGCACAGATACCCAATTTTATTCCAATTTATTTTCACAATTTTTCAAATTACGACCAAAGTTTTATTGTTAGAAATCTGTCGGTATACAAAGGTCATGAAATCCGTGCTATTCCTAGCAATAGAGAACATTTCATTTCGGTCTCTGTGCGGATAGGAAAAATTTGGTTAAGATTTTTAGACAGTTTTAGGCTAATGCCCGCCCCTTTGGCGACACTCGTCGCTACTCTAGACGCTTCCGAGTTGATTGAGAGTAAAAAGCTTGTACCTCATGATCAAGTGGATCTTATCAAAAGAAAATCAGTTTACCCCTACGACTATGTGAAATCAAATGAAGTGTTTAGTGACACTGGCCTTCCGCCCCGTGAAATGTTTTACAATCGTCTGGCCGAGGAGGAAATCAGTGATGAAGACTACGAGCACGCGCAAAAAGTGTTTCGTGATTTAAAAATGAAAACCTTTCTTGACTACCATTTATTTTATTTAAAATTAGATGTAACTCTTTTAATGGATGTACTGGTTTCGTTTCGAAAACGTTGTCTCGAATCTTATCGAATCGACTGTGCCCATCAGTATACGGTGCCAGGACTAGCGTTTCGTGCCATGCTCCGCATGACCAGGGTTCAGTTGGAATTAATGACTGAATATGATCAAGTTCTCATGATCGAATCGGCCATACGCGGTGGTTTAGTTCAGTCTAATTTGCGTTATTGTAAGGCCAACAATCAGTTTTTAAGCCGTGCCGATGACTACAGACCTGATGAAGAAACGAGCTACTTGTTGTATTTAGATTGTACATCACTTTACGGTTATTCGATGACCCTACCTCTCCCCTCGGGAAATTTCCAAATTGAAGACGACGTTGAGAATTTAGATTGGTATAACTTACCCAGCGACGCGCCTAAAGGCTATATCCTTGAATGCAGTGTAGAATATCCGGACGCGATACATGATGACGTGCAAGAATTGCCTCCCCTACCTGTTCTAGCCGTGCCTCCGGGCGGAGGAAAAATTAAAAAGCTTATTGCGACTTTGGAGAACAAAGAACGCTATATAGCTCACTATACTTGCTTTCAACAGGCTGTACGATTAGGATTGAAAATTACTAAAGTTCATCGAGCGTTGTCTTTTTCTCAATCCTGTTGGATGAAAAAGTTTATAGATGTAAACGCGGATTTGAGAAAGCAGGCGACTGACGAGTTTTCTAAAAGTTTTTATAAACTAATTATGAATTCCGTGTTTGGCAAAACCATGGAGCAGGTAAGAAAGCGCGTGGACATTAGGATAGTGACCACAGAAGCGGCATTGGAAAAACTGATCCGTCAAGCCAGGTTTGTCGATCGAACGATAATCTCAGAGTCAGTGACGGCTGTACACTTGCGCAAACCTAGCGTACTTATGAACAAACCCACATACATAGGGATGACTATTCTTGATATCTCTAAAGTACACGTATATAATTTTCACTATGAAGTAATGAAAAAACATTTTAAATCTCCAGATAAACTGGAAATGTGCTACGTCGATACAGATGGTTTAGCTTATTTTTTAAAGACTGAAAGAAACTTGATTGAGATTTTGAAACAGCCGTCCCTGTCGCAGCACCTAGACCTATCCACTTTTCCTAGTGACGAGGTGCGAAGCTTTGAAAACAAAGGTAAAATAGGGACTTTCAAAGAGGAGACCGATTGGAAATTAATGTATGAATGGGTCAGTCTTCGCCCGAAAATGTATTCATTTCGGTTCAGTTCACATGAAAGTGCGGCGGGTGAGCGGCGTAAAGCCAAAGGGCTGAAAAAATCCTACGTTTCAAGATGTTTAAGATTTAAAAACTACAAAGATGTGTTGTTTGGTAAAAAACAGAGTATGGCAAAATTTAACCTTATAAGGAGCAAAACTTTTCGCCTTGTAACGATGAGCGTGGAAAAGAAGTCACTTTCTTGTGATGACGACAAGCGCTACATTTTACCTTGTGGCATACGTACACTGGCGCACGGTCATTATTCGCTTCGCGCTGAGGAGGACAGCGGCGGCATGTCGGGCAATGAGTCTGTATGAACTGGCGTTGAAAGCCACGTGTGGCGTCCTCGATTCTCCCGATCGAAATGTAGACAGTATTGATGATATACCCGTTCTACGCACCTTGCCCGTGTCCATACAAAGAGATTTAAGAATTAAAATCAAACAAATTTGGATGAACGAAACGAGCCCTCCAGAAGACCCCCAAGAATATGAATATAAATACTTGGATTTCAATACACTTGACAAATTTGAATTCCTAATGTTAATATCACATCCCGATAAACTGTTTCCCGAATTTTGGTCTCCTTATAGAGAAATTGGTCATGTTGTTTTTAACTATTACGAATTACAAATAGGAAATGTCAACCCTCCATATAGATTTTGCCGCTTATGCTTTTTAAAAAACTGCAGTCCGTCCGATGACGATTCAACCTATTGGCAACAAATGAATTGGCATTGTTTTCATGTTTCAAAACATGTTGAAACCACTCCCGCGACTTTTATTACAAAAGTTTTAAAATCTAGCAAAAACTGGTGTCAATGGTGTGTCTTACAGCCGTTGTTCCAGTTGTACGATTGGGAAAGCTGTGGTAATAATACCAATTACCACGACTCTGAGAGTGATGCTGAGGTTTATGTAAATGAAAAAATTGAAATATTTGAACTTTAAACATTATGTGTACCATTATTCAGCAAAAACTTTTTTAAATATTGTCATTACAAGTTCCTTTTGTGACACATAAAAACATAGGTGGTTCTTGCTTGTATCGCACCTTTTGTGCAAAAAAATTATTCTATACCTTTTGTGTAACATAAAAACATGTATATTTCTTTCACACATTTTAAAAAAAAATTATACTTTTTGTGTACTGTTACAGCCTGCAAGTTTGCATGTTTTCTTTACCTTTGTGTCACACATAGGTTGCTTATCTTATAATTTTTTCATCTTAATACTTTTTTGCTGAGGTGTAAAAAAATTGAAACTTTAAACATTATGTGTACCATTATTCAGACACTTTTATTAGCATTTTACCTCAAGTTTTGTGACACATAAAAACATAGGTGGTTCTTGCTTGCACCTTTTGTGCAAAAAATCTATACCTTTTGTCTAACATAAAAACATGTATATTCTTTTTGCACATTTAAAAAAATTATACTTTTTGTGTCACACTAAGACCTGCATGTTTTCTTTACCTTTGTGTCACACGTAGGATGATTTCGCACCTTGTACTTTTTTGTGTCAACATGAATAACATGTATATATTTTTTTTTATAGATTAATAAATGGTTTTAAACTACACTCTTGTTTTTCACTTTTCACCCAGGTAAAAAAATAAATACACAAATAGTTTTTTTACATACAATATATTAAAGCAAAAAATAAGGTTTCACCATTTGATACAATCGTATTTGAGTTCGTGAAAGACGCCTTCGCAAATGTCCAAAAAACAGAAACGTCGAACTTCTGCATCGACGAATGACATCAGTGCTTCTTGCAGCGGTGTGGGCTGGAACCAAAGATCGAGTGAAAATGGCAGACGTCTCTCGTTGAACCCCGCCAGGAACATTGGTAAATCCTTGCGAATATAATGTTCAGTCTCTGTTGGAATTTTCAAAGAGTTGCTAGCATTTCTGGCGGCCGCCATCAATGTGGAAGTTCTGTAGTGTTTGGTAAAATATCTTGTATATCTCACAATGAGGTTTCGCACTATGGCTGAACACTCGTCACAGATATGATAGTAATTTTCGATGCAATCAAAAACTCTTTTGAAGGCTGTCCATCCGCTCGACTGTAGTACTAAAGAGGAAGATTGACACAACAGACTGTCGGCAGTAGTGTCTTCCAGCGTGCGGGGCAATTTTCTCACTTGATAGTTTGAAATTGCAATAGTTCCACCGCTGGCAGGCTTGATAAGTACAGTATCAAAGTGAAAATGTACAAAGCTTGTTTCATTATTAAAATAATTGTCCAATAACACACTAACATTTCGCAGACTCAGTAGATCTTCCAAGGTGAACTTTATACATGTTTTCGTATTAACTACATATATTGAAGGATTGAAACTGCCGGTGGATTCTAAACCAATAACCGCGTCCGCCTGATTTGACAGTCTGTACATCTGTCGAAGTAACAATTTCGGCTGTTGTGGCGCAATCTCGTATGTATCTTGAGGGGCCGCCGCCGCCGGT
Organism: Neoaliturus tenellus; assembly: GCA_030545055.2. NCBI lineage: Eukaryota > Metazoa > Arthropoda > Insecta > Hemiptera > Cicadellidae > Neoaliturus > Neoaliturus tenellus. Next base: position 272,668,334 of record CM061532.1, read on the forward strand.
TCTGCTTGCTGCACTTCGGGTTGCTGAGCGTAGGTCGTGTAGTAGTGAACTTGTGGCTTGGGTGGTGGAGGATTAAACACGTCTAGGTCGGCTAAAATCGCTTCCAGGTTCATAGCGGCTTGTTGGTCCTCCGTAGCGGGTCTACATCGCTTAGCCGCCGCCGACACTGATTGCGAACGTTTACGTTTCAACTTGTTGATATCTTTACGAGGCGCGGGTATACTTGGCGCGGCGGACTCCATCGTGCTCCGAACGCGCGACCACAATGAACAGTGCGCCTGCTTCCCCCTCCACGCGTGGCCACCAGTCTGAACGCGTTCAAGGTACAAGGTCACGACCGAACAGTGCGCCTGCTTCCCCCTCCACGCGTGGCCACCAGTCTGAACGCGTTCAAGGTACAAGGTCAATATTCCCATTTGAATCCCACTTCAATCGTCTGCCCTGGTAGTCATATATTCCTTTATTTCGTTCGAAAAACCTCAACGAAGTAGTGGGGACAAACTCTTTATCCGTACCGTACAAGTAAAATACGTTATTGTTATCCGGTGTCACTCCAGCTACTAAAACTGGCGCATTTGCACTGTTCTCGACTAGATTAAATGTACGCGTTCCACATCTGAAATTACCCACAGATTCATCATATTGACATGTCTGAGACAAATTGGTGGCATCGGTTAATTCTATTGCGGCTCCCACGTTTGCTAATCTAAATCCTTTGCAATCCCATACAGGGTATGGCTGCGTGTCCAGTTGTAGACAAGTCAGTCTCAACTTATTCACTTGATCCTCGAGCGTTTTCACCTGTTTTTCTAAATCTGTTATCAAGTGAGTTAGTCGTGTCTCGAGTGCTGCTACCTGATTTTCCGTAGTTTGACATTGACTTTCTAAATCTGTTATCGATTGAGTTACTCGTGACTCGAGTGCTGCTAGCTGATTTTCCGTGGTTTGACATTTACCTTCTAAATCTGTTATCGATTGAGTTACTCGTGTTTCAAGACTCGCAACCTGATTTTCTAAATTTGTGGTTTTCAACACATATTTACCTTCTAAATCTGTTATCGATTGACTTACTCGTGTCTCGAGACTCGCAACCTGATTTTCTAAATTTGTGGTTTTCAACACACATTTACCTTCTAAATCTGTTATCGATTTACTTACTCGTGTCTCGAGACTCGCAACCTGATTTTCTAAATTTGTGGTTTGACATTTGCCTTCTAAATCTGTTATCGATTGACTTACTCGTGTCTCGAGACTCGCAACCTGATTTTCTAAATTTGTGGTTTTCAACACACATTTACCTTCTAAATCTGTTATCGATTGAGTTACTCGTGTCTCGAGACTTGCAACCTGATTTTCCAAATTTGTGGTTTGACATTTTCTTTCTAAATCTGTTATCGATTGAGTTACTCGTGTCTCGAGACTTGCAACCTGATTTTCCAAATTTGTGGTTTGACATTTTCTTTCTAAATCTGTTATCGATTGAGTTACTCGTGTCTCGAGACTTCCAACCTGGTTTTCTAATTGACTTAAAGTGGAAACACATTTACTTTCAAAATCACTTCGTGGAACATAATTGTTTTCAAGGTCTGGTTTTAAAACAAAATCACTTTTCAAAGCCGCTCTTAGAAAGACAATTTTACTATCAAAATCTACTTTTGAAATATAATTATCCTCAATATATCTTTTGTTAACACTGTCGTGTGGCTCTTCTGGTTCAGCAACATATCTTAGCCTCTTATTGCGTACATCATAATGTGTGCCGTCCAAAGCGAGTTTTAGCTGTTCCTGTCCATCCCCACGTCGCGTAGGGAACGCCATTCGGCCGAATTTGTCTATAGTATGGTGTCTCATAGTGTTCTGACAACCCGGCTCTGTACAACCGCACTTTTATATCCAAGATTTCTCCTTAATACCTAGCCACTTTACAAAAACTTTATTGCCTCTTCTTTTCAACACTTTTTCCACTAAATACGTGTCCGGATAGTTGGTCTTTTGAAGTTCAGCCTCATAAAACGCACCGCGAATAGGTTTACCATAAACGTCACGTAGCATGTACACATGTGGTTTAGTGCGACGCACCTTGTCTATGACAAACAATTCAGTAGTCCAAGTTGGCGTATATCCTTTTTCAAACTGTGTTTTAAATTTGGAAATCCTTACCACATCGTTGACTTTGTAACGAGGTTTTTTCACTTTCACCACAACGCGATTGTTTAACTTTTCTACCAGCATTTTCTCATGTTTTCGTTTCACATCCTTTGGTCTCATGCCGATCGAACGATGTACTCGCGCGTTGTACTTCGCCAACAGTTTGTCTAAAAGTCCATTTTTACTCCACACATATGTTCCTTGCACGCCGAACGCTTTGTACAGCCACGTCTTTATAGTGCGATTGAAACGCTCCACCACTGAAGCTTTCAACGGACTAAAAGTGCTATAGTGGTTTATGTTGTGTTGTTTCATCAAAGCGGAAAATTGTTTATTGAAAAACTCTTTCCCATCGTCAGACTGTATATTCTTGGGCGCTCGCGGTTTACTTTTAAGTAAAACATTTTTCATGGCAGCCGTCACAGTACTCGCCGATTTGTCACGAAGACCACTAGCCCAAGCGTACTTTGATAACACATCAATTACAGTCAATATGTATTTATATCCACCATTGATTTTAGCATAGTTTTGCATGTCAATTAAATCAATTTGCCACAAGTCGTCAAATCCTTTTACATAGACACTCCGCCGTGGGAATCGTTTTCTCGCCTGTTTATGAAGTTCGTCAATTATTTTCTCCTTTTCTTCCAACATCTTACAGTATGATTTTGTACAATCGCAAAAGATCAACTATTTCAGCAAACTCTTTTGAATGTCCCGTGTGACCGGCGTTTTCCGACATCACCAACAATCTAAGACGATTCACCAAAGTGTTTACATTTTTAACACTATCCAAACCACTGCCAGAGGCTGCAGGCTGGGCGGGCTCCGCAAACATACTTTGTATTACATAAAGATATTTTTTACCTTTGTTCGCATTAATGGGTTTTTCAGCAGAATACATTTGCCTATGGGCATTGGTCATTAAAAGCATTTTTTTATAAACTTGTATATCACGAGATTCGATTAGCTCTTTCTTAGGCACTCGCTTGAATAGTAACTCCATGAGTCCAGGTGTGATGTCGAATCTTTGATCTTTCAACAACACCTTTGATCTGGTAAATGAAATAGCACTGTCGCCCAACAATGTTCCACCTTTCCCATCAACTCTGACGCCGTACGTCGTATCTATATTTTTGCGGTCAGCCGCCAACTGTCTCAAATACTGTTCAACCAAATCAGTCTCTGTCTGAGTCGACACGTCAACCGCTTCGCGTTCAAACACGTCAACCGCTTCGTCGCCGCGTTCTTTTTTAATTATTTCCTCTTTGATCACCGGCATCGATTGTTTAATACTCTCGGCGACGGATTTCTGTAGCGGACTAACCAAAGGCTTAGCGGAAGCTTGTAAATATCGCTCGACATCCTCCACGTTTCTCTGTAAATCGCGATATTTGTTGCGAACACTTTTCGTAAGTTTAATTATTTCCTCCTTTACAGCTAAAACGTTTCCACTTTTCCTCTTCCGTTTTACGTTTTTTCTACCTCTTCTCTCCATGATCGTCAAGTGACTATAGGTTCTACCCTACGCTCCATCATTTATATCTGTTATAAAAGTGTCAAAGCCACATCTGTAGCGACCCTTGTTCAATTCGTGATCTTTGCTGATCACCACAAAACCGTGTCGATCCTCATTCCAACATTTATAACAAAGCTCTTTGAATTGGTTGAAACTCATGTCGGAATTAGTTACGTGATCCTCGTAGATGTGTTTAATATTCAAATCGTCTTGCTTGAATATTATTATTAAATTAGCATTATCCCTTAAAAGGTGTTTCGGTATTCGAGTGTACGACTGTGCGAGGTAAAAGCAGTCTATACCCTTATGCCGACCCATACTGAAATAAGCTCTCATGTGATTTTGACTATCACAAGCTACATCATCGAACACGAATATAGAGTTTGGTTTTGCCTCACTAGGATTTACCACTTCATCACTGGTTTCAAATGTATAGTAGCCAATCTCGGGAATGTTACCAATTATACGAGACAACAACATATATTTCGGTTGTTGCAATGATTTACTAAACACATACAAGTTTGCAAATTTTAACCCTTTCGGGTCTGTGAGTAGGGTGAACATCAGCTGGGTTTTGCCACAGTTTGAAGGACCAGTGATGATTCCCCGTATTGAGTCTGGCAACAGTGGACCGTGTCTTTTTACCGCCGCCTTCGTATGATCGCCGACGGCTAAACTGTCCAAGTTCTCGTTGACAGTAAACGTTTCACGCTGTTTTTCAAACTTCATAGTTTCAATAATTATGTTCAACTGAGGGCACAACATAAAAGAGATTCGTATTTATAATAGACCATCAGTACGGTGTCAGTCGTTCGCGGAGACAGTCATGAAGAGGAGAAGCAGACGTGTCACTTTGGGTGATGCAATCAAACAAGCACGTAAGGCCATCAGAGGCCAAGGTATTAAATCGTCCAAATCGCTGGATAAGCAAAAGCTGCGAAACGCCACTTTGGCAGCGTTGAAAGCTGTGAGAAAATTCAAAAAGGGTAAATCAGTGGGCAGCGGTGGTGCGCAAGTCTTGCCACTACCAAAGTCCGGTGGAGTCCTGCCGCTGTTGCCGATTTTCGCCGGACTGAGCGCGTTGGGCAGCTTGGCAGGAGGCGCCGCCGGAGTGGCCAAAGCCATAAATGAAACGAGAGATGCAAAAAAGAAGTTGGCCGAAATGCAAAGACACAACGAAACTATGGAAGCCATCGCGTTGCGCAAAGGCAGGGGACTCTATTTGAGACCGCACAAGAAAGGTGGATTGGGACTTTACATGAAACCGTACACGCAATATCCAAAAAACTGCTAAAGCGCCTGCCCAAACGGGCGCTCTACGACGTTGATCTCGTGAGGCTGGCACGCGAGCTCGAGATACCGCATTTCAGAGGTGTTTTCATGCGCGACGCTTTGCCTAATCGGCCGAGATACAGGGAGTCGGCCATCGTGAATTTAGACAACAGCAGCGGTCGCGGCACTCACTGGGTTTGTTTTAGGAAAACTGGTATACTGGTAGAGTACTTCGACAGCTATGGCAATCTTAGACCTCCTTGCGAGATTCAACGCTACCTCAAGGGGAACTACATTTCTCACAACACCACCGCCTATCAATTTGTCAACTCCAATAGTGAAAATTGCGGCCAACTGTGTTTGGCATTTTTGCTCAATAAATGGGATACATAAAGTACATTGCGTTTTTACTTTCACGTTCAGTCATGTCTTTGACGTTCACCTTTACAGGCACAGAGTCCACTCTGTCCGCCGACTTTTTCCCACCAGTGGAACTCGATCAAAACCATATTTGGGAAATTGGCTTGCTCAATTTTGAATCTTACAATTCCATACCGAACGTGGACGAGACTAATAACACTTTTCATTATAATGAGGGCTCAAAAATTGTTATCCCAACAGGGACGTACGAAGTATCTGACATTGCGGAATACTTACAACACATGCTGTCAAAAGTGGACAAAACACTTTTCATACAGTTGACAACAAACAACAATACATTACACACCACTATCAAGTGTAATTTTCCCATTGATTTTACACCTGAAAACTCTATAGGCCGGTTGTTTGGATTCAAAAAGGAGAAAATCGAAGCCAATCACAAGACTAGCGCAGCCTTGGTAACAGACATATTTAAAGTGAATTCCATTTTTGTAAATTGTAACATAGCAACAGGTTCCTATATAAACGGACGGTCGGCGCACTCCATTTTTCAGTTTTACCCGAGTGTGAGTCCAGGGTTCAAGTTGATAGAAGAACCTTCACCTGTGGTATATTTGCCCATCACAAAAAACATTATCGACAACATTACATTGCAACTGGTCGATCAGGACGGACAACTGGTGAATTTTCAAAGTGAACGAATCACTGTGCGTCTGCATTTGAGACAAAGACCAACATAATATGGGCTTCATGTACAATTGGTCCAAAAGACCTTCCTATTTATTGGCAAACAAAAAGGTCCGCAGCATTAGTAGTCGTCTGCCTGTCACACGATTAACAACGAAAAATAAGAGATTTTTACGCTATCTTGGCTTTACACTATTACAATAATGAATGTTCAAGATATTCTGTTGAGTACTCCGTTCGACGATACGGTCAACCACATGGAATGGCACACTCACTTGCCGTACGCCTCCATGACGCTCAACAATAGCGATGAAATACGAATCCCTATACAGCAACAGGACATTTGCGTGGTCCCATCAATGAGCTACATCTACGTGGAAGGGAAGCTCTTGAAAGAGGACGGCTCCGCCGCGCCCAGCAGAACAAAATTTGTAAACAACGCGTTTGCTCATCTGTTCGACGAAATTAGATTGGAAATCAATAATTTAGAAGTGGACAAAACAAGATATCCAGGTTTAACTTCTACATTAAAGGGTTACGCCTCTTTTGACAATGACACTCTCAAGTGCATGGCCAACTCAAGTTGGGTCGACTCTTATGACAAAATCGGCTCAAGGCTTGCAGATCATGTGATTGACGCTCAAGGGAATTTCAGTTTTTGCGTACGCTTAAGCAGCCTTCTCGGTTTCGCCGAGGATTACACCAAGATGATTGTTAACGCACGACTCGAATTGGTTCTTGTTAGATCATCAAGTGATAAAAACGCCGTACAATGGCTACCGGGTCCCGCCACGGGTACTCCCGCGGTGCCAGACACAAACGTTGAAAACATCAAAGTCACACTGGACAAACTCTGCTGGCGTATACCTTACGTTACACTGAGTGATGAACAAAAAGTCGCTCTGCTCAAACAACTCAACCGCGGCACGAGTATCCCGGTGGAGTACAGGAGTTGGGAATTGTACGAATACCCAGCACTGCCTAAAGCGGAAAAGCAGTCGTGGGCGGTAAAATCCGCCAGTCAACTAAGCAAGCCAAGGCATGTGATCGTAGCGTTTCAAACTAACAGAAAAAACGAAATAAAAAAGAACGCTTCTCATTTCGACCACTGCAATCTGACAAACTTAAAACTACATCTCAATTCAATCAACTATCCTTATGATGACCTAAAACTAGATTATTCAAAAAATCGTTTTGCTGTACTTTACGACATGTACACTAGATTTCAAGACTCGTATTACAATACCCCACCACGTCCTCTGTTGACGAAAAATGACTTTAAAGATTACGCCCCAATGGTCGTTATTGACTGTTCAAAGCAAAACGAGTCAATCAAGTCGGCACCCGTAGACATACGATTGGAGTTCGAAGCCTCGACAGACTTTCCAGAACACACGGCAGCCTACTGTCTCATTATTCACGATAAATCATTCACCTACAATCCCTCGACCAATCAGGTGAGACTCAACAACTAAGCCCCGCCCACCGGTTATAAAACCGCCGCCGCTCTGCTCGTCTTCATTCGATCTCCGGGAGCCGCCGCCACACCATGAAAGCAGTCATCGATTTCAGCGCTTTTATAGGCAAAAACAAAGATGTCATAATCAAGGAGTTAACTGTGGCGGACATTGAATCCGGATTGACACAGCATTGGATATTCAAACCGCCTAAGGATTTGGATAACTATTATAATGGCTTATGCAACATCGATCGCCACAACACTTGGCTGAGCAGACACTATCACGGTTTGGAATTTTGCAATGGCTTCAGTAACTATGAAGATTTAATGCCGATACTGAACAGTATTTGTTCACCCTTTCAACTTCTCTTTGCACCGGATTTGGAAAAAGCCACGACTTTAGAGAACCTATTCAACGCTAGGCGAGTGGTTTTCAGTCTGGAGGATCTCGGTTGCCCGCCAATCGCTAAAAAGCCACTCTTTCCCGCCATACTAAAGCTTAACGAATACGGTGAACCGTGCGATGAAGTCGACGCACTGCCAGTTGAAGAATCACGTCAATGTCTTTATCATCACCTGAACGCACCAGGGTTCATTTGCACTCTCGACCGCGCGTCACAACTTGCCAAGTGGTGTGCGGAAAATGCAGATCTACTGGATATGAACAAGCCGAGCATAAGGGAGAAAACCTTCTTCGACTGGAAACAACCAACGCCCACAGTTAAAGATCTCGCCGACGCGGGATTTGTCCGCGTACATTCCACTGTTGATGCTACAAAATGCGTTTATTGTGGAGTAGTTCTTTGCAAATGGGAAGAAGACGACAATCCAATGGCGGACCATGACTACAATTCGCCTTTCTGCAAGTTAATTCGCTTCAACATGCAAATAGGGAGAGATCAACGATTAAAGGATACCAAGAACAACAAAGCTAAAAACTGCGACGAAGATCACTTTTACATGCGCTTCGGCAATACGCCTGATATCTACGAATCGGATTTAATCAAATGTTGTCGCGCTTAAAAGTCACCTTCGCCAATCCACTATTCACCATGTACTACTTTAATGACCTCGAGGAAGACAGAAAACCAAACACCGATCATTTGCATTTTCAACAAAGAATACGTAAAATGGAAGGTATACTTGAACGTGTTATACTCAACAAGATTCATCATATAACTACTTGTACTCTGTTAGATCATAGTAATTGCAAAATAAAAAACAATAATATCTACTCATATCTTTTTATTTCACCCCTGGCCAAAACCTGCAGCCCGCGCCGCAAAAACCCAAGGCTTACATTTTCCAGTCGGCGCAGTGGTAAACCTGCAGCCGCCGCCGCCGCAAAAACCCAAGGCTTCCATTTTCCAGTCGGCGGGGAGCAGTGGTGAACCTGCAGCCAGCACCATGCCGCCGCGCCGCGGCGAAAACCCAAGGCTTCCATTTTTGAGCCCAGTCGGCGGGAGGAGTGGTGTCCAAAACCTGTTTGCAGCACCGCGCCGCCGCGAAAACCCAAGGCTTCCATTTTTGAGCCTAGTCGGCGGGAGGAGTGGTGTCCAAAACCTGTTTGCAGCACCGCGCCGCCTGACCGCAGCGAAAACCCAAGGCTTCCATTTTTGAGCCCAGTCGGCGGGAGGAGTGGTGTCCAAAACCTGTTTGCAGCACCGCGCCGCCTGACCGCGGCGAAAACCCAAGGCTTCCATTTTGAGCCCAGTCGGCGAGGAGCAGTGGTGTCCAAAACCTGTTTGCAGCAGCCAGCACCGCGCCGCCGCGAAAACCCAAGGCTTCCATTTTGAGCGAACCCTGAGTTCAAACCAAGGCTTTTTACCCTACTGATAGTGTATTTCGTTGACTTGAGTCATATTAAAATTTGGGACATACGTTTTCCTAATGTTGTTAGTTCAGTAATTCATCACTTAATTCTCGTACTCAATAGATAAAACTTGTACCAGTAATTCATCACTTAATTCTCGTACTCAATAGATAAAATTTGTACAGTAACTTTTATTGATTTACAGTGAATTTTTAGGCTAATCATCTTATCTATCGTGATCCATTGCACATTGTTTTCATATCAATAAATGTAAATTTTACGTATATGAGGCACTTATGTTTTTTGGATGAATAAATAGATATCACGACTCGGAAAATTATATTTTATACATAAAGTTTTTTACTCATTGCAGAGTTTACATTTTGAAAGTTTTACAAAACGTATTTTTGAAGACCAATGTGGAATATTTTGTTTGTTGATAATACCCAGTGGTTAATGCCCACAACTGCATTAAGCTGCCTGATATCTTTATGCCTGATTACGTTTAAAATAATAAAACTGAAGTATAATAATTATATTTATTTTAATAGCTTTGAACAAAACATGGAACATGGAGACTGAGACTCCGTGAAAGTATGAAGATCAAAGTCCACGGAAAAAACAGCGTAAGAATATTATAAGTAGGTATTTTTTTATTATATAATTTTATACTTCTCAATACTGACAATTTTTTTTTAATACATAGTTTATGGGTTTCTGTGATAATTTATTTCGCTATTTCATTCACAAAACAATTCCCATATTCACCATCAGCTATAAAAACAGTTAGAAACTTCTTGAATAACCTTGTATAACAAACACAATCTGTCAAACTAAACGGAAACGAGTCAGTAATTGAATAATGCATGCCATTATCTTATTTAAGTAGAATATAAACTCATAAAAACGCCAAGAAGCTGGACTTCAGAAGCAGCCCTGAAGCTATCGCGGATTCGAACTGGTTTTGTCACCTTTGACTCCACGACCCCGAACCGGTTATATCCAGATTTCTGCCCTCCCGTTCCGATAAACAAACTCGGGCTATCAACCAAGTAGCAAGTTTTTTATTGTGGTTTTGTGCAAGTTGGCGAAGTTATCTGATGAATCTATTTTGAACTTTTCCTCTTTGAAAATAACACCGATGTGTAATTCAAGGTCGTCTGAAAACTTCATTTTGCAAAAATGATTTTGGCGATGGCCACTTGAGAGGGTGGTTCAAATTTTAAAAAGTTTTTGCTTAGCTATAGTCTGCAATTATTATCCACTCCATATTTAGTCTACATGACATAGGCCTACTTTATTTTAATCTGATTTGTTGCAAATATTCGCTAACGTGATAATTATGGTTAGACGCATATGCTATTTTATTTTTGTCACATTTTCTGTTTGTTCTAGACAAATTCAAAACAATTTAACGATGCTATTAGGTACATATTATGTTATTCGTAAGATGATGCCTAACATTATAAATTGAAAAATATGTGTCTTAGCTTTAACTTTCAAGAGACATTATATTTTTTGCGTTCTCCTAGTCGCGGAATTTTGTAAGGAGATCGGAATTTCGGGTGAGTCGGTGGCGTAGTGGTTAGCGCGCCGGACTTCGGGACCATGGCAGCGATGTCGTGGGTTCGAATCCGCGTTCTGCCAGTGACTTTTATCAGTACCTTTCACCTTGTTCTGTAGCGGCTCACCCCCTTACTTTGTCTAATACGTTCCACGCACAGATCAATAGTCTATGTGGACGGGGCAAAGTAAGGCAAAAAGAGGTCCGCCAACCTCTTTAAAAAAAAAAAAAAAAAAAAAAAAAATTAATTGCTCTCCAAGATGACTGTGTAGCCACAGGTGAATTACATCCCATAAGAGGAATGGTGTCAGTTTCTGCGACATCCACGGATGTCACGGAGCCACAAAGTTTTTGTCGGCTAGAAAAGTGTTAAAAAATTAAAATTTTACTCTTTGCTACCTGCAAGTGTTGCCAACGCTGCAGGAAAACCCCTTTTTTCGTTTGAGTTGGAGATTGTTTGTCCCAACGATTGCTAAAAAAAGAAATTTCAAAGTAATCTAGGGTAAAATTTATCATTGTATATTTGCCTTGAATGGCAATTTTTTATTTTACAACTGTTTAATGGTTTGTTATTAAAACAATTAAAATGTAAAATAATATGGTGAAATTACGATAAATATCGTAGCCATAGCAACACTGCTTCATCCGCTTATTCAGTCACCTGTGTAAATGCAAATATAACTTACTTGACTTCCTTTTTAGTTTTAACGCCTCATATCCGGAACACAAAAACAGCTATTTCATAGACCTTAGGAAGCATTATTTTTTGATTTTCCTCTACCGACCTTGGATTGCTCCCTGCACTGGGTTTAACACCATTTAAATGCAGAAAAAAATATGAAAACTATTAGAAAACCCCCGTATTTTGCCAAATGTAATGTTAAAGGAAGTAAGGTAATGGAAAAATGGATTGGCCAAATGCAACAATTGACCAGCTGACTGCGATAGCGCTGATCAGCTGATTGTGACTCACCTGTTCCGGTTCCGGCCGCGCCGCGCTCGTCGCTTGCTCTAGTGAGAAGTGACCGCGCCAGGGTCCGGGGGGCGTAGGCTCCCGCAGAGCTCACGGAAATAATTTACCCCAGAAATAACCGAAAATCGGTATCAACAAATATTGGAAATCGTACAAACAACCTTTACCTGTTTATCTGAAATCCTGTATACTCTGTACTAGCTGACTCTGACTGCGAACTTTTATGAAAGGATTTTTTAATCAGTTTACTAAGAGTATGAGGGTTTGGAATGTACTTCATATACCGTAAAGGGTTTTGATATTTTAGTTTATATATGGAAGTTTTTTATGTTAGTTTATATTTAGTTTTTTTATGGAATGTTTTAAATTCCTGTACTTGATTGTGCCTTTATATATATATATATATATATATATATATATATATATATATATATATATATATATATATATATATATATATATATATATATATATATATATATATATATTTTTTTTTTTTTTTTACATTTACTTTTCTAAACTCTAATATAGTTACAGTATTATTGGTCTGTTGTAATTTAGTTCAGAACTTTCTGACAATGTCTTTCTTTATAAATAGAATGTTTTTTTGGAATTTTATAAAGGCTTATTTTTTATTTTTTACTTTCGCAAAAACAACTTATTCATAAAAAACTTTCATAAAAAAGAAAAATGTCTTTTTTTTAACTCTTAGACTGCCCAGGCCAAAAAATGTGTGCGCGTGCACTGAGTGGCCCCATCAATTTCTGCCACTTTATAGACTTTTTATTTTTATTTTCATAGTCCCAACTACCAATGATAACCTAGTCCTGTGTATATTCATTTTGTTCACAAAATGACGCGGACTATTAATGAAATTAATTTAATTAAATCCCAGTGATGGTAATTTTTCCACTAAACGCTAAAAACACGTTTTTATCCTTCTGCACGTAATCAGTTTTTAGCGTATTTCCCATAGGGAATAAGCTATTACCGTACGTCTCATGGTAAGACCTAAGCCCGGGACCATGTTACTTTTTCATTTTTAGGTGCCCAGAGACCAAAAACAATAGTCATTAAAATTTATATATATGTATGTGTCCCTAGACACGATAACTCTTGTAAAAATGGTCCGATCGACACCAAATTTGGTAGAGATGTGTAATCCTACATTTATTCGGATGAGTTTGTAAACCAGACATATCAACCTACCGGAAGGGGTAGTTTTCTATTAATTTTCCACCAACAAACAACTATACCTCTTCACAGTTAATAGCTGTTTCAAAAGGTCTGCTTAACATTACTGTTCCTTTATTTTTGTATACCTTTCGTTGTTATTTCGTTACCAAAATAGCAACCCATAAGACCAATGTTAAAAATTATGATTTTTAGACTTAAATTTAGACCAAATTGGATTTTTCCTGCGATTGAGGCTGTTTCTAAACTTATTTTTGGGCCAAAACACTAGTAAATGCAAAATCTACCTGCTAAATTTCGAGATCATGGAACACACATCCCTTCAGACATTGCTCGTATTATAGTAGGCCTATAGGATTTATTTATTTTGAGATGCAGGAGTTTTGAAATTCAAACATTATAAAGAGCATTGTTTGTAAATAACAAATATGTTAACACTACATATTACTTACTTTATAACCTCGAAAATAAATGCAACTTCATAGCTTATATTTTTAACGATTAAAAGTATAATTCCGCATTATGATAAAAAAAATTGTTCATCATTAGGAGCCAAAGTGGGGTTTTTGGTGTGCAATGTTCCAAGTGATAAAAACTACTATTTTTAAATTTTGAAATATTTTTCAAAAGTAGAAGGCCTTACTAGAACTTTTACATCCACTTTCCTACAGACAATGAAAGATATAAAAAATGAAGGTGATTTAAATCCTTACATTACATAGAAATACTGTAGGTTTGGGTTTCCAATCTGTTTTTGCTCCAGTCATAGGGGCAAATAAGGAAAATGGACAAAATTGAAATGAACTTTTGCAACATAAAAACAAAATAAGAATATATAATATAATAATAGAACTGTTATATCAGGTTAAAAATGTACCTAATTTTTCGGCATTCAGCAAGAGACATTTTTCGCATAAATCTGGTCATCTTAGGGTTATTCTTGGTCTTAAAACAAATATTTGCTTATTGTTGAATTTTTATCACAGTACTGATGAAAACCTTTAAATTTGCGAAGTACGGCCAAAGTATTTGCTTTGAATCAAACCACAGAAAAAGGAAACGATCGATCGTTTCAGGGTAACGGAGTCTGTCAGTTGGAGCAGGTCCCCCCCTCCCCCCCGAGTCCACACACGACAAAATAGTAGTGTTTGGTCCAACTTTTTTTTACTCATACGCATATTAACTACGACTTGCACCTTTGACGACCACCCACAAATCTTCGGCAATCCAAAATACTCGTAGTAGAGGCGTTTGGCCAGTTCAACCATGGATCGTGAATAGTAATGCAACTCTTTTATACATTTATTGCGTACTTTTATTTTTATTTATTTATTTTTTTTGCACATAGCACATTGTGTCACTTAGATTCTTTTTATCTTTGTGTTCTTGTTGTATTTCATTTTATGTACGTATGAATCACATTTTATATAATCACAATGTTAACTTAAACTAAGGGTTGAAGGTCTAACAGTAATTTATTGGAATCTTCTACCACCTCTGGGACTTTCACTCGTCAACCAACTCTTTGTGCAGCTCTTCGACGACACTTCCACTCATGATGGTGCGATGACCAGAATAAAATCTTTTTCATTTCTCTTGTAATAAAAATGAATACTCAACAAACACCAATTTTTTCATTTCCTTTTTAGCATGTAAGTTTCATTTTGAACAGGCTCACTATTTCGGTCAAAAGTGCATTTGTAAAAGTCTGATAGTTCAACCTTTGTGCAGATCGACATTTATAATTTACTTTCAAATCAAGAGTCCAGTAACTCAGTATTTACTTTCAAAGTCAAGAGTCAGTTAGGTCAGTCATTGCATATCTTTGACATAGCATTTAAAAGTTTTACATTTCAAAGTGAAAAGAGCATAATAGTTAAACCTTTTTGCATAATCGACATTACATTTTTACTTCCAAAGACAAAAGAGTCTAGTAAATTGGTATTTTACTTTTAAAAAGAATCTGATAGTTTAGTATTTGTACACCTCTGTGTATACTCGTCATTTATATTTTACTTTCAAAGAGCAAAGAGTCTGACAGTGAATGATCTTAAGACTAAGTTTAGGACTGGAAAATGAAAACAATCATATCAATACAAATGACTATATTTATTAAAAAAATCATAAAACTAACATCAAGTGTATTGAAAAAATAAAAATTAAATAGCAGAAATAAAACTTTATACATCAGTCAAC
Source organism: Neoaliturus tenellus (assembly GCA_030545055.2). Lineage (NCBI taxonomy): Eukaryota > Metazoa > Arthropoda > Insecta > Hemiptera > Cicadellidae > Neoaliturus > Neoaliturus tenellus. The sequence goes on from CM061532.1 coordinate 272,683,540, forward strand.
AAAAATAAAAAATGTATAAATTAATCAACAAAAATGAATTTGTTTCATCACTAAAACTTTAAAGAAACAAAAAAATAAATAAATAAGTGACCATGTCACAGTCCAACACACTACTAAGATCCGAGCAGCGCCTACCCGATCACACTCATGCGACATAAATTAAATTGTGTCGTCGTCTACGTATATCGGTGCAGGCAGAGCTGGAGGTAGCGGTGGTGCTCTTTTGTTGTATTGCATAATGTCCCCACAGAAGACTTATTAATTTATTTAATAACTGTATTGAATTATTTATTAAGAATGACAGTGATTCGTATATAAAAAATGACTAATAACTTTGATGTTATAATTATTAACAGCACTGTCGACTGCCGATTGAAGAGATTTGTCCTAACCTCTAAAGTGACCCGGATTGGCGGATTAGCTGAATGCAATCAGGAAATAATACACGACCTCTTTTCGCAAAGAGTAAGATTACCCAAAAGCTGTTTGTTCCTATGAATTTATCGATCAAAGAAAACTAGGAACATTCCAAATTTTTCAATTTGTTTAGCCAACACCACATTGGCTTTTAAAATCGTTATATATGTTCCTTCTAGAGGTTTAGATGTTGTATAAACATACTCTTTGGCGTTTACTTTCTCTTTGTACTTTGCCTACTTTTGTTGGATTGGTTCAATTGGTTATTTTATTACGTTTGCTCTGTCACTAGTCAGGCTCACTAGCCTACTAATACATCACGTCTTTGTTTAATGACAGTTGCCCTGGAAGTTTTATAAAATAAGTTTAGGATTTGAATTTAACAAAATATGAAACACAAATAGTTTAGTTGTAAATAAATAATTGTAATCATGAGTGATTCTAACACTGGCGGTACCGCTCCAATGATGGCATCTGCCGCTTCCACAATAGGCCTAGCCTACTGCGGCTACGAACGCCGGCTAAAAATAGTTTTTGAGTTCTGCTTTGATTTTTTTCATTAAGTTAAAAATTATTTTGTTCTTTTATATATTTAGGTGACGAATTGAAAAAATACTGATACAGCATGTAGGCTACAGGCTTTTGTTTGGAAATCTCTATTTATGTTTGCAAGTTTTTATCAGCCAAAAATAAATATGTTTTCAATTATTGTTGTGATGCTGCTACTCACTTCATGTTCATTTTTACTACATAGCATTAAACTGATATCACCAGCATATATGCACAAGTGTGAAGTACAAGGACTTAAACATAAGTGATTATGATATTTTTCCTATTAAAGTTGTAACCTAGCAAAATATGGTAAATGAGGTAAATAGGTATTTGAAGTGTTACCCATCGATATTAATACTGCTAGGCCTATATTGATAACGCGTACCGTACCGTACCGATTTTGTACCGAGAACCGAGGTACACAAAAATTGTACCGTACCGAACCGTACCGACCTGAAAATTGCTGTACCGCAGACCCCTAATGCATAGTGGGTTCATCTGTTAGGAACAACAGATCAAAGTGGTTCGGTAGCTCCTGATCCACGACGCGAAGCGGGAAGACAGTGTTCTTCTTTGTTTTGTTGCTTCTTCCGCTTCTTTTTGTCCAGACCATACACGTTAATGCTTACCCCTGGGTTGTTGTGCTCAAACTTGCGGATGTTATTGATTTTCACTGGGAATGCAAGTCCCTCAAAATTTAAATTAGCTTGGGCCCTAACCTCTGTAATAAAGTGGTTAGAGGTGAGCCGATTACGACGAGCTTCATTAACAAACTTAGAAAGAATTGAATACTCAAAACACCTTTCATCCTCTTCGTTTAGCACCTTAACCACACAGTGTCTCATAGTCATATTGCGAGGAAGTAGGATGAAGGAGCTACAGTAAACTTCCTCTAATCCGGCATCCTATGATCCGGCACGCTCGATAATCCGGCACGACTTTAAGAACAATTATATTGAAAGAAACAAAAATTACAATTGAGCGTTCGAGTTTGTTTGGGATCGAAAGTTGCCGCGAAGCAACACTGTGTCCTAAAAAGTCTATTCCACAGTCCAATATAGGTTATTGGGAGACAGTCATGACACTCCGTCACACTTAAGTTGTCCACTTAAACCGCCCGGGGGGACTCCAGTTACAAAAGGAACAGTGGCTTGGAGCGCGTGTGTGGATTGTAGCGCTCGTGTTGGTTGGCGTCCGAGTTAACTCAATCACAGAATGAGGTGATTCCTTGGAGCAGGGTGTCTTTCCTGAGAAACTTAAATACACTGAAATATTCCCAATCCACAAAAAAGAATCTAAACTAGAAGTAACTAACTACAGACCCATTGCTCTTCTTTCTAATATCTCAAAAATTTTTGAAAGAGTATTCTGTGATTTTCTTACCAACTTTCTGGAAATAAATAATTTCTTCCATAAATCCCAATTCGGATTCAGGAAAAACATGAGTACAATAAAAGCACTAGCCAATTTTGTGAACAGTAACTTAATTGCTTTGGATGGTTCACAGAATACTGCTGCAGTGTTCTGTGATCTCTCCAAAGCGTTTGATTGTGTAAATCATGACTTGTTGATTGCTAAAATGGTTAAAATAGGTTTGAAGGGAAATTATATTGAATGGATCAAATCATACCTAACGGATCGGAAAATGAGGTCTGTTGTGGTTCAAAATGGCATAAAATATTATTCAGAATGGAAGAGTGTAGGAGTAGGAATCCCTCAAGGATCAATTTTGGGACCTCTATTGTTCTTAATCTACATAAATGATTTGCCAAATTTTTTTCAAACCAAATTAATTCTTTTTGCGGATGACACCACTGCTCTAGTGAAAGCCCAAAACTTAAATGACCTTCAAAATTCTGTTGCTGAGACTCTCGTTCAGTTGAATAAGTGGTTTTCCACAAACGGTCTATTATTAAATCATTCAAAAACTAAATCAATGATTTTCAAATCATCTTCAGAGGCCAGTGACTGCCAAACTCATAAGTTCCTTGGAGTGTATGTGGATAGTAAATTAAATTGGAATGACCAAATAGAATCTGTTTCAAAAAAATTGCGTTCGTTCTCATATGCTTTATTTGTTTTATCAAGTTGTTCTTCACTTGAAACCCGTAAGACAGTGTATTTTGCATATGTTGAATCAATTCTCCGATACGGAATAATATTATGGGGTGATGCCCCAAAAAGTAAACAAGTTTTTATCACTCAAAAAAGGATTATTAGGACTCTCTGTAATGTACCGTACAGAACATCATGTAAACCTCTTTTTAAAAATTTAAATATTCTAACTTTTCCTTCCCTTTATATTCTCGAGCTACTAATCTATGTTCATAACAACTACAGTGAATTTTCAGTTTTTCATCCGCAACATAGCTACAACACTAGAAATAGACAAGTTTTAAACTACCCTATCCATAGAACCTCAGCTTTGGAAGGTAGTCCCTTTTACTCCGGTCTAAAGTATTATAATAAAATTCCAAACTCGTACAAATGTCTCAGCAGCAACAGCTTCAAAATCCAGATCAAAGAGAAACTTTTAAGTAAGGCGTACTATTCAACAACCGAGTTCTTCAAAGATAACAATTTCTAATATCCATATAGCTCAAATACATGGGATGTTATCTGATTTGAACAACAAGGAGTTTATTGTTATTGTTGTTTTTATTTTTATCATTATTATTAGGTTAACTTTATATTATGCTGACAAGACACCTGTTATTACCTGTTGTGGTATTATGTAACGTTTTGTGTCAATAAACGATTTCATTTCATTTCATTTCATTTCATTTCATTTCACAGGTGATTGCAGCCATCAGCTTAACACGAATACAGCTGACAATGCCATTGACTATACAATACTGATAACAATCACAATTATCAAATTCAAATGATAACTGTCAACATGTATTTTAGAATTGGTTGCCGCTCACTGGAGATACATTTAAAGTTCCCACCCATGGCGAGAACGGCCGGACGGGGACTCCAGTCATGTCGGTTCCATCCGCTTAAAGTGCTAATTGCCCCGCGGACATCACTTAACATGGAGTTTCAATACAAGTGTAGTGACTGTCTCCCAATAACATTGACTGTGGCATATTCCGTATTGGCATGCGTGGAGGGGAGACGAGTTGTCTTCAACCGATATCGGGTGACATCGTGTAATCACGGGGTAGGCATAGCGTCACTCTACCTTTGTTTACATTTCTTCTTTGTGTTCAGTATGCCAGCGTACATCCCTTTAATATGACACTTATTGTAAATTTCTAAAACTTTATTAAATAACAACAAAAGTCAACAAAATATCTACTTAACCAAATGATTCGATTAGTTATGCTATAGTACATAACCTCAATATTACTGTATCAGAGTTTTTCCCGTATCTGAGGTGACCTCATTCTCAATTATTGTACCTAGAATTTTTCACAAATGTATTTTTCATTAAAGTAGTGTCCGTTATACAATAGTTTTATTCTTTAAAAGCTGTTTTAATAATAAAATACGTGTTTTTTAGTCATTTTTTGTTTAATTTACATTTTTCTTGATATTCATCCTGTAATACGGCATATTTCGTAATCCGGCATATGTCAAGTCCCGGACGTGCCGGATTAGAGGAAGTTTACTGTACTTCTGAGAGGGCTATAAACATTGACTCTCACCTCCAAATCCAAAACCCCAACAAAGCTCCACCCTAAACCCTTCATCTCGCATGTAGTTACAATAAGCGTCATCTCTTAACTGAGTTACAATAAGCTCAGCTACCGCCATAGATAATTTTTTAACCAACATTCCTCATATAGCTACTGTAAGAGCAGCTCTTTGATAACAGCCCTGTCAGACCATGATGGAATCCTATTAGAAATATTGCTAAAGTCAAAAAGTAAAATTAAGCAGGCTCAAAAATTAACATTGTATAAACGGAGATTTTGTCAACAAAATTTAAAAACTTTCAAAAAATACTTAGAAAAAGAAAATTGGTATGAGCTCTTTTCATCCTCCTGTAAAGATAAATTTGATACTTTCTACAACACATTTATGTACTATTTTGATTTGTCATTCCCAAAAGTAAAATCTAGATACAGGGGAAAAAATCATAAATTGGAATGGATGACTGATATCATAAAAAAAGAAAAAGAAAATCTCATTAGTCTAAATCAAGAACTTAGGAACAAAAAAAGTCTTTTCTTAAAAAAATCGTACAAAAAAGATAAAATGAATTATAAAAAGAAAATTAATAATGCTAAGAAGAAATACTACTCAAATTTATTGAATAAATCACAAAATAAATCAAAGACTACATGGGAGATTATTAACAAAGATCTTCCCAAAAGTAAGAAATGTGCTTACAAAAAAATTAAACTTAAGAATAATGGTAGTATAGAATCCAATCCTAAAAAAGTAGCAGATGTTTTTAACAACTATTACATAAACATGGTAGATTCCACACCAATTGATTACCAAGGAACAGATAGCATATGTGATCCGATTTTGCCAAAATTTTACAACAAACCAGTAAATGAAGAAGAAATTTCAAAATTAATTAGTAATTTGAAAAATAAAAAGTCAAGTGGATATGACGAGGTGCCAGTAAATGTAATAAAATCAGCCTCAAAATTTTTAACAAAACCCTTAGTTCATGTAATAAATGCATCATTTATTTTAGGAGTGTTTCCACAACAACTTAAAATATCAAAAGTAATTCCAATATATAAAAAAGGAGATCCAAAAGAAACGGTAAATTACCGGCCAATTTCTATCCAGCCAACACTATCGAAAATTTTTGAGAAATGCATGTATTATAGACTAACTGAATTTTTTGAAAACAACAAAGTTTTAGAAGATGAACAACACGGTTTCAGACGTGGTAGATCTGTCATAACAGCAGCTACAAATTTTATAGAAAGTGTAATAAAAGATATTGATAAAAAGAAAAAAGTAATTGCAGTACTCATGGATCTGACTAAGGCGTTCGATAGGGTATGTCACGGTAAACTTATCAGAGAGCTGCAGAATTGTGGAATAAATGGCTTACCTCTCATGTGGTTAGAGTCTTTTATTAGGGGGAGAAAGCAGTGTTGAGTTAACATGTACTGAGAATGGCACCATAATGAATTATAAATCAAGTTTAAAAGAACTTAAGTACTCTGTGCCACAAGGATCGATATTAGGGCCACTCCTGTTCATCTGTTATTTTAGAGGACTTAGTAAAAAACTTTCCCAGATTAACACCAACAATCAGGTTTTTCTGTATGCTGATGACTCAACTCTAAAACTTTCAGAGGAAAATTTTTTAACTCTAAATCACTTCTCCGAACAACTTTTAAGAGTCACAGTAGATTTTCTTCAGAGCAAAAATTTATTATTAAATGCAAACAAAACAAATTACATCATATTTGATCTTAAGAACACTTATTCAAACGAAATAGACGAAAGCAATTTTACAATAACTGTTGAAAATAGTATTATTGAAAGAAAAAATAGTTCTACTTTCTTGGGGTTAATAATTGATGAACAGCTAACATGGAACAACCATGTTGATCATGTATGTGCAAAGGTGAGCTCTGGAGTGTACGCAATAAGAAAAATGTCGTATTACTGTGAACTTAGTACCCTACTCATTCTCTATTATGCACATGTCCATTCGCATATCCAGTTTGGCCTAATCTTATACGGAGGAACTTCACAAAACAACCTCAACAAAATTTTGGTTATGCAAAAAAAGGCAATTAGAGCCATGTTAAAAATGACACCTAATGAATCGTGTAGAAATAAATTTATAGAATTGAAACTTTTTACAGTATTTAGTCTATATATCTTCCAAACAATAATTTATGTAAAATGTAATGGAAAGGACAATTTAAAATTAGAAGATATACACACTTATAATACAAGAAATAGAAACAACTTTGTTCTTGAGCCTCATAGAACTAGTTTATTTTCTAAACAACCCTCTTATGCAGGAATTAAATTTTATAATAGCTTACCGCAGGAAATAAAAATTATAAATGACCAAAAACTTTTTCGTAGAAAATTAAATAACTTTCTAATTAATAATCCTGTTTATTCCTTGGAAGAATTTTTTTCTGTTCAATAAAAGTATATTTGGATGCCATTCTCAAACATGTTTTATATTTTAGAATTTGAATTTTTATCATTATTATTGTTATATATATATATATATATATATATATATTTTTTTTTTTTTCTAAGATGACCTCATTTAACCAGCTCAAGCTTCTTAGACCTAAGTTTCATTGTACTTAGTAAAACTATGTGCAATCTGATGCCATTCATGTACAAACATTATGTATGTACTTTTGAATAAAGTGTTTTGAATCTGAATCTGAATGTCTCCTTCTCCAGTAAAATTTTATTGATGAATTGTTGACATATTTCATCTACATCACTCGGGACATTTTTGGTCTTGAAGGCTCGCCTGCAAGTCTCACCATGTATATTTGCGAATTCACATTCAATCCAGAGATTAACCTTGATGGCATGAACTATCAATAAAATCCGTCGCATGAGTGTGACAATTGTTTTTCGTAATGAGTTAACAAACTCCTGGAGAGAAACAATCTCATCAGCGGGCTCCGCAAGCCTGTACGTCTTCAAACACCCGCGAAATCCTGTCTCGGTCTCCACGAAGCCATCTGGTGCCAAATCATTGGGAATGACGGGGGATCCATTGTCGATGTCGTTCTCGTCGTCGTCACTGACTGTTGTTGACGAGGGGACAGGTGTTGTGGTGGAGGTGGCAGGCGTTGGTGGTTGGACTCCAATGGTCTGTTTTTTTTTTCATTTCATTTCAGCAAATCTCCGAAGAAGTTGGTCATCCAAGACTACGAATGAAGTTTTTGAAGATGACATGAACAACTGCACAGTAGCAGAATAATCCTGCAAACAAATACACATACATGCAGTGTTTCAGTTTTTAAGAACAATGTATCTCTTATCTTGAGACGTGAACAATTGGGAGAGGGAAAAGCAGAAAACAGAAGAAAAATGCGGGCCAGGCCATACATACCCAACTGATAAAACTTTTCCTCTTTCATTTTTTTTAAGCCAGGCAGCAAGTTTCGTAATTTTAAATTGCAATGGAATTAAAATTGATATCCTTTACCATTTGGTTACTTTAAAGGCAACAAGGATATAGAGTAGGTACACTACCTTCTTAAGGTATATCACCTCTAAATTCGTTTGTCAGATAGAAAAGAACCTATGGTAGAGAAATAGAATAAATTTTACGAGTACTTTTTTAATTTACAGTAAAAGTAAGCAATATTAAGTGCTACTATGAAAAATTAGCTTTTTAATTTAGATATGTTTAGAGAAAAGCCACTTTCATTATCCTCAGCTGTATTAAAAAATAGCACATTGTAGTTCAGAGCAGTAAAAAAATTACCGTAATCGGTTGTAAGAATATTGTAATTTGTAAATATAAACTTGATCAATATATAAACATTCTGCTTATTGCTTTTTACACTGGAAGATTTTAACTGTTGCAAAAGATGAGCTCTGATGCATAGCTTATTTATAAATCCGTCTTGGTTAAGTATGCAGTATAAACTGTATTAGCACAAAAATCTGACATAAAATGGACTATTTAAATCAACATTTTTACAGGCAAACATGTTTTATTTCCTCTTTTTCTCAGCTTGTGTACATCATAGGATGTATTAGTACATACCGCTAGAAAGATAGTGTCTTGTGCTACAGTAGAACCTCTTTAGTACGTCCCTCGATAACACGATTACCTTGATAACAAGTAATATTTTCTAGTCCCCGTGAATTTCCCATAACACTCAATGTTAAAAATACCTCTATAGGACGAATGCCATTCACATAAATACCTCGATAGCACACATTTTACCAGCTGAAATTAGTGCACAATCAACCTCTATAACACGCATTTTAAAATACCGGAACCTCTATAGCACGAACTCGCCCTCGGTGACACGAATCTTTCAGTATATTAACTCTGTAACACGAACATAACCCCTATAGCGCGAAGTGTCTCGTTATGGAACCTTTACAACACGAATCGCCTTTCTCATGCATTGTTCCCACAGTTTGGTCAGACATTTTGAAGGAAACAATGTCTTTATGCTCAGTTCTAGGAAAAACTTTCCTACACTTCCTCTCGGAGACACAATTAATTTGTATACAGTCAGTTGCATGTCTGCTGTCAAAACAAAAATTATTGGTTTCACGTCGCGTTTAGCACAGCTTATATGATACCAGTTTAAGTGCAGTGCTATTGTGTGACATCGTGGTTTTACATATAAGTGTGTAGTGTCAGTAAGTAGGGATTAGAGAATGTCTGCTTCAAATGCCGTTAGTATATTAAAGTGTTTTATGAGAAAAAAGTGTTATGAGTGAGAGTGTAGTTAGGGTCACTACGGAAATCAATAACGCATTGGACTACGTTCACGTGAGTAAGACGAAATAATAAAAAAATTAATGACTATTTCACTAACTTTCCTTTCTCATGCACAACAACATTGAATCCTGACGTAGGCTTAGACGTAGAGGAAATTGTCTAACATGTAATCGATAAATCAATTAACTTTCCTGGTACTCAGATTAACTAATTATACGGTAAATGATTAATTGAGAACATTTATACCGTATAAAGGTTTTTTAATTTCCATAATTTATAATTAGTTACTGTATTTATTACACTTTTTATTTTTCTTTAAAAAATTTTATTAGTTGTTTAAAGTTTTTATAATAGGCTATTTTTTCATAACAATAAAATATTATGTTTTATATGTGTGTTTTTTGTATGTTTGATTTCATAAATTTTCAATGAAATGTTTCTAGTGAGGCTTCATTAAAATTGCACTTGCTATATGGGGAGTTTTAAAATATACTCTGTTAGGGTGCACCTTGATAAGACGAATTATCAGCAAAACAACCTTGATAGCACGACACTTGATTAGACGAACACCTTGATAAGACGTCAGTTTTGTGTGACCCCTTGAGAGTCGTCTTATCAAGGTTCTACTGTATTATAATTCATATTGGTACCAAGGGTTTGCGCTATAGGTTTACAAAGTGTCAATGTTAATCTTCTGGAAGAAATGTAATTAATTGAATCAATACACAGCTGTCAAAATAACAAATGCTAAAAAAATTTGAAAAATAGTTTTTTTATCAAATTTTGTAAAAATCAACTGAAATTCTGGTTGAATTTTGACCACTCAGGTATGGAATAAATATTCACTTGGTTTGAGTGACATGAAATAAAAATCTTACATTTTAAAAAGGTCAGTAAAACCAGTGAATAAATTCGTTTTTAATTCTTAAGTTCAATACGACAAAATATTTCAAAATTAAAAAAGTTATCTTTAAGCCACGTCCGCACTGGCTGAACATATTCGCCGAACAGTGATCTGCGGAATATTAGTTTATTTTGTTAGTATTTATTTTGAATATAAATTATGTGGTAGGAGATTTTTCATCAGAATTGCTGTTGATTTTTTATGTTGGCCTAACAAGTTTCCCACGAATGTTTGGCCAGTCCAGACGCGGCTCTAAGATAGTCCTGAATTATACCTTCCGAATGGGCCAATGTGTATCCTCCATTGTGGATCTAGAGAACTCGTGTGAAGTCACAGCTTCCCTTGAAGGTGACTGGGCCAAGCATCCCTCTGAAGTCATCCATTACAGCACCATCTGGTGGTAAAAACAAACAAGGTACTTTATTTGTTTATTACAGGTCATTCCATCACAAAAATTATGAAGAAGTAGACCTACCTTAAAACATGTAAAATATTATAAATATTAAATAATAAAACATTTCTTTTATCTAACACAATTAGTGTCTCTTTCTAAATATTTAGAAGTTTAATAGCATTTTACTGTCTACGACCAGACTCTCAAATGTAAGTGTCTTGTGAATTTTTGTTTTGAATATTGTGGCGACAAATGAAATGTTTTAATTCTGTGCCTTACTTGTTTAATATTGTTCATAAGTATTGTATAATGATTGATAGACTGGTCACTGAGTGATGGACCTGTCACCCGATGCAATATCTGATGAAATGGTCATAAAAAGTTAACATTAAAAGCTGTGAAAAAAATCCTTATATCACTTGTTGAACGCCAAAACACTCATCCAGTTGAGAGTGCAAACTATTAACTACACAAAATATAAAATTTTACTTAATGATTCATTGGTTCAGATAAACAGCATTAATATCTCATTAATCTTTAACATTAGTGTCCCTAATACTGTAGCTGAGATAGTCCTGGATTTCTGAAGAATTATGACAAATGTTTAACTGAGCTATGGACTTTTAGTTTTTAAGAAACGACGTGAGCAAACTATCACAAGTTTTCAATTTGTGAAACAGTATTTTAAGTGTCACGTGTGTTTTCATAAAAAAACGGTCATATACTGATGAAATTTCCAAATATAGGGGAGCTTATACCTTCTAGTGTAGGTCAAGATCACCTCAAAATGTTGATTCCAGTAAAAGAAAAATATAATATAATATATTGATATTACTGTTTGAATGTAAACTGTTTTACACAACGGTAAACCATTAAACTTTGCTGACAAAATTTCAATCACTGACATTAGAATCCCTATTTTGCATTGATACTTACCAAGCTTGGATATTGACTAGATTCATGTCCTCCGTTCTTGACGGGAGCTATTCCGCGTGTAGTCGGAGCTTCACACGACTTTTACCGAGCCAAACGATGCCTCTCAGCCATTTCAGTACACCACCACCTGGTGGTAAAAATATTGACATTAGTTGTTAAACTTGGAACTATCAGTGTGAGAGAGGAACCAAGGATTTGGGAGGTTTTTGTTTCATATAGGATAAACATGAGTACTCTTGAAGGAGATAGGATTACTTTAGTGGTGACTCAACCAATTTCGATGAACTAGTTTACATTCAGAGTTGTAATTAAAACAATTTAGAAGGGCAACAAAATTATTAAAATTTATGTTTTCAGCTTTTTAATAGAATTTTTTTTAAACCTCTCTTAATAAAATGACTCACATTGTCACTGAGTGCCCATTGAGTGCTTTCCCCGAAGGGTTGCTACGTCTGCATTGAGCAAATGAAGTTGGGCTGCAATGGCTTAGCGCCCTGGATTTAACTTTATAAAGAGAGATCATAAATGTTTGTTTTTAGTTTAGTTTTAAATATATTTACGCAGGTGCTATGCACTGCAGAGTATCTTTTATATGTCTCAGAAGTTGGTGGCTAGCTATGAAAGCCATACGATATTTATATACATATAATACTATCATTTTGGTACATATTCAGAATATTGCTCATAGAAAAAGATTATATTGTTGAAGATTATTTAAATTAACAAATAAATGAAATGGTTGGTGGTATCATCATTGTAAAAAATTGGTCACCGTAAGCAATCACGAAAATATCTTCAACAGATCTGTGTGAAAGAACTATTTCATGTGTGTATTGGAAAATACAAAAAAAGTGAATTTCGGTAGACTTATGACTGATTCTGAGGTAGTCTACAAATTTGAACTGATTGACTTAAAGCTTATTAAGTAGTTTTTAAATTATATAGTAGTATTTAAATATTTTAAATCTAGAACATTTTTTCACAATTAATTTTTTACAATTTTCTCAATACAGAAGAGACTCTTGACTATCAATTTTTGATGGTTCTACCAACATTACGAGGTCTGTCATCCGTTATGCAGTTGTTTCTCACAGCATACAAGATACAAAAAATCCACTTCCTTTTAGTTACAGGTTATAAATATGATAAAATAAATCTGTTTTAATCAATAGGTACTTTTACTGATAAATTATTTCCTAATTTGGATTAGAACATATTTCACAGTTTTTATTAAAAGTTTGCTGTTTTGTTAATGAAATGTTTCGAACAATATTTTTGTTTTAGATTTCTTCACGATGTATACCAAACATTATTCAGTATTATTGACAGTATATTTTCCTTTAAATAGGTTTTGTAAAACAAAAACATGTTTTGCGATGGTGGAATACCACGTTTCTAATAAACTATAATAAATTTAAGTTCACTTTTTTTAGTACGAGGTCAATTTAACACAGTAGTGGTTATTTTAATTTTAGAAGCCCTCCGATTAGCCTTGCCGATTTGGTAAATGGTTCTAGAGAGACAGGGCAAGACGGAAATCTATTGCACATTCTAATATTTCAATGGAAACAAAGAGGTACCGTATCAACTGGTAATTCGGTAATGTATAACCAGAACCGTTTAAGTTATGTAAAAAAACTTGTATGCAAAAAAAGTATATTGAAATTTAATAAACAATATGAACAAGATGTAGCGGATGGTTAAAGAAAGTAACCTAGAATGAAAGACTTAAAATGAAAATTACAAAACTACAACTGCAAATTCATTTATGAAAAGAAACTTTATCAAAGAAAAAGAATCACATTGGACACATCCAGAGTATTTCATTCGTGACTACAAATATCCACAGTGTTTGAGAAAGACATGTAAAATATTCTAAAAATATTTATAGAACGTATACAATTGTCTCAGAAGTGGAAATCATTTTTGTCTAGTTCAAAATCATTCTACATCATCAATGATTGAGCCAATTAAAAACCAGTGAAAATTCATGAAAAAATGTATTAACGGGATTGGTTTTTATTAATTTGAAATTTCACCACTGAATTATGTTATTTAGTAACCATTGATCTGGACTCTTCTGGTTGATCGTTTAACAAATTCACAAATTATCTCTTCTAAACTTAAGAATTTCGCTTTCAATTCTTCAACTAGATCTTGATTTTTTTGTATCGTTTCTCAGCAATTCATATTAATTAATATTTCTAAAATCATATCAATCCCAACATGTAATATTAAAGATTGAGTACAGTAAGGGTCTGTGGGTCCCTGAATTTTTCGGGCCAGGTCGGGTCAAGGGATGGCTCAAGACATCGGGTTGGGCCAAACAATTGTTCAAGCCAAGATCGGGCCGGGTCAAATAACAAATTGATGATTACTCAATTCCAATTAAACTTGTCGTTTCATCTATTATAGCAGATGAAATAAGGGGTTTATATCGTCTTTAAAAAGACTAAAATAAACTTAAAGGAAAAATTACTATGAAGACTGTTTGTGATGTTTAAGTCAAAACCCAAGATTGCAGGTAGGGCTCTGTTGCCACTACAGCCAGTCAGTGATGAAGATGACGACAACAATTAATGTTACGGTAGTAGTGTAAAACAACAAGGTCAAAAGTAAGACTATTTATCTAAGAGTCCTAACTGATCAGACCAAATTTATTAATCTATACTGGTGTTTCTCAACCTTTTTGTGCCCGCCTACCACCTGATGTTTTTAATTTTTTTGGCATACCACCCAAGCTAAATGAGTACAGTACATTCAAATTGGAAAAAAATTGTTTCAACTATACACTAAAACCGCAAAAAGAAAGAGTTATTTGTACTCATAAATATTGGCAGCAAAGAAGATTGTTAATGGGTAACTTGCTGTTGTTTCTTGCTCAGGAAAGGCTTTACTAAATACCGAACGTATGACACTGTACACGTCCCAGCATTGTGATACTACCAAGTGATAAACCATAAATTCTACATTGATAAAACCAAATTAATTTTCCCTCACGTTTCGTTTCTGCGGAGGGTGTCTCATAACTTAGAAGAGTACTGGACACAAAATCATTGTTCGTTAGTATAAATGTGTTTGGAAAAAGGAAGTCTTAAAAATAATTTACTTTACTATGTTGGTCAAAATTGCTGCTGCTACTTACAGAAGACTCCCCCTTAACCGGCCACCTTTTTACCGGCCTACCCTGACACAAAAAACAAGATCTTTTTAACCGGTCATTTTTTATCTCATCATCGCTTTAACCGATCGTATTTCGCAGTTTTCTTATGAACTATATGATTCAATTCAATGTTATATCAAATCGACGTCAAACCAATTAAAATTTACTGTGTTCTGGACGAAAGTGAATGCTAACAGAAATGAATGCGTTAGCACCCACTAAGTTATTTAGTAGACCACAATAGAGAAAGAAATCATAATTGGTTTTGGTTAGTTGTGGATTTCATGTGTATCGGATGTTAGCTATACCGGTACATCATACAGCGATGTTTTTGAAGTTTTTTAAAATCATAATTATATTCAGGCCACATAAAATTGTAGGTTGGCGTTTATAAATGTACATCGGTTTAACCGGCCAATTCATTATCCGGCCGCGGCCTGGTCCCGAGGTGGCCAATTAAGTCTACAGTACACTCTCGTTCATCAGAACTAATGTGGCGGACGGCCGGTTCGGATGTCAAAAAATTCCGATGAAGCGGAGTCCGTCGTGAGTCATCATTTCCGCCCGTACGGTGACCTATCATGATTGTATTCACTCTTGTTTTTAAGATAACACAAGAGATTTTATGAAAATAGGGCACTCAAACTTTGAACAGAGTAACAGTGAACCTATAGGAATAAAAACAAAGCAGAAAATACCCCAGAGATCCAAAATCTTTATTCTCACATTCCATATTCATATTCCAGCAGTCAACTAACTTCCACGTAACACAGGTGCAGTGGTGACGCGAGACAGACTGAATGACAGTTTGGGAAGCGGTCGAAGCGGATGTATTGTTCACTTGCTGCCCCCTTCCCTTTCTATTTTTGTGTGAATACTCCACGGCCTCGTAAATTACATCGATGGATTGTGGAAAACGCCTGATAACTTTTGATGCAAAATGTGATACTTCACTGTTGTGTGGATAGAACGAATGAAAATTGAATGCGCTAAAACTGAAAAAATATTTATTTTGTAAGAAAAAAATTTTATAATTGTCCAGATTTTCAGTTCCGATGAAGCGGAGTTCCGATGTCGCTGAGTCCGATGAACGAGAGTGTACTGTACTGTATTGGAGTCTCTCAAACTAAATAGAAATGCATTGGACATGCAGAACTGAGCTGAACAAAACAGCCGTTGGCCTCACGCCAATCAAAAACGCTTTTTGAATTTTTCGTATATACATTATTTTTTCTTCCTTTGTCTCTCGCACACCACCTGAAATGCTCTCGCGAACCACCAGTGGTACGTGTGGTTGAGAAACACTGACTTAAACAAAATGTTAAAATGTATAAATAAAACCATATACAAAGTTTTTTTCTTTACCCATTATCTATTCCATCATCAATCACCAAAGATTAAGGAGAAGAAAATACTCATTAATCATTCCTTCATTTTTCTCTTCTCTTCTCTGATCGTCTGCTACATGGCATCAACAGGTAGGACATAAAGGTTTAAGGTACAAATTGTATAAAGCAAATTTAAGCATTAAAATAATGCTTTAGTGATAATGACTTTAGAATAAGTAATTTTCTCAACTTAAACCATTGTTTAAGGTATTTTGCTAAAATTAGCAAATTTTTTGTTTTGTGTTAATTTATTGGGGGGGGGGGGGGGGGGGGCGGCAATGGTTTGAGTTTTCAAGGATTACAAATGAACCAGTATAAGTAATACTGGAATAGTTGCTGGTTGATATGTTACGTTTAATATTGAATTTGAATTATAATGGGCGTATAAAACGCATTTGCACATTAATAAAATGCATAATTTTATATAATAGAACATTTTATACCGGTAACAACGGATTTGTTTATTACTGTTTTTGAGTTTTACATTAACTTGTTAAAACCGTTTTTATTAAATATCATCTCTTTAGAAAATGTTTCACAATGTCTTAAAAATAATTTTATGAAGTATTTTACTTTTCTTGGTACCTACATCTGTAGTAAAGACACAAAGTAATATTTTTAAGTTGATTCTAAGGGGGTAGGACATAAATAATATAATAGGCATACATTCAATCCAAATAAACTTTTTATTTTCTTCTTGTAGCTAAACCAGTCTTGAATTCTTAAGTAAAAATAAAAATTCATAAATACCATTTTCTTCATACTATTTAATATATTCAGCTACAATTTTGTTTCTGTTAAATAGTAACCCGATGATACCAATTAGCAATTTTTGTCCCAAGGCCCAAGGGTCAAAATTATGGGCCCGGCCCGATCCGACCTGGAAAAAACCCCAGAGGCCCGCAGACCCCAAGAGTACAGTCATTAACTCCAGACAATGCAGCAAGGTGGACAGATTTTGAATAATTTGTGATTTGACAGGTCTATCCATGATTTAGTGTCTGGAAATTCAATTTCTGATTCATTCGTGTTAGTCTTTGGACTTGCATAGAACCAGATTACGTCGTAACTGTCACTGTCAAATAAAATTTATAACGGCAAAGAGACATCCAAAAATTATCCATATTTCCAGATGGTTTATCAGCAATAAAGGCTAGGTATGGTTTGTAGTTTTATGGTTATATTAGTCAATGGTCTGGACAAAAGTAAAAAAAGTTCAGACAGCAGTAAATTTAACAATCCGTGGTCCAGGAATGGTTGAAGCGTGTTAGTTGTTTCTATAAGTCAAAGACTGGAACTCGGTGTAATCACAGAGGTTTTTCATGACATTGCTTTTGATTTAAGAGATCTAGTTTTTTAATAGTAGGACTCTTTTTAGGCTATATTCAGATTATAAGCACTATTGGCTCTCTAAGTAGGAATGAAATCTTGACCTTCATGTTTTCAGCTTCTTATCATACTAGTTTCTAAGAGCCTTCAATACACCTCCGAACAAATCTAATTTTTATAAATACATCTTGAATAGAACCAGTACAATTTTTTTGTATTCTCTAGAGACTCTTAATAACCACGACTATATAAAAATGTTTATCTACTTTACCTCAGACAGCTGCTACTCATTTTTTGTTAACTTTTTTCAACATGTACTGTGTTTAGAGAACAGGGTCTCTACCAAATAGGCAAACTAGGCGACTGCCTAAAGCGCCGAGGCCTGAGGGCTCGTTGGGTGCCATTTTGGCAGAGAAGAGAGCCCCTTAACGACGGTCAAAAGAACACTCGATTGGCGGAAAGGAGCACCCCCAAATAACGGAGAGGGCCCCTGATCGGTGGAGAAGAGTATATCCAATAGATGGTAAAGACCCTCCAAGACCCCTGATCGGCAGTTGTGCCCACAATTAACGCTCCTTTCACACATCACGGTTTGGCCCGTACGATTAAAAATCGCACGGCGGACATTCCAATAGAATCTAAGAGACCTTTCACACAGGCAAGGGGACGGTTTTCAACCGGCTGCCAATTACTTGTATGGTATTGACGGAGGGTTTTTAATCGTGCGGTTTTTTCCCGCACGGCTAAAAACGTGATGTGTGAAAGGAGCGTAACAGTATTTTTTCTTGTTACCTGAATTTAGATCTTAGCAAAGAGTAAATAATTGTTGTACAAATTGAGTTGATAATTAAAAGTGGTATTTCTATTACATTGTCTTTATATCATAATAAACTGTAAAAATTTGATTAATTTCTTAAATTAATAAACTTTAAAAAAATTTATTTCTTTTTTCTTACACATGAACTAAATTGGAGAGGGGGGGGGGTGGGATGGAGCGGGGGAGCTATCAACACGTTCGTCTAGGACCATAAACCTAGAGCCAGCCAAAATTGAGACAACTGTTTATTTCAATATCCTTATTAAGAAAACAGAAATTGAACTCAACAAGATTCAAAGCCCAAAATACTTTTTTTGTATGGGAAACACTTCTTGGCTTTAAAGTTAAAATATTTTACTTTTAGGCTTGTGTTTTTTTTTTTTACTGCACACTCGTACGAGAAATTTGATGTTCCTGAAATTTGTGTTTGTCTCAAACATGAAACTTGAGCACACACTGGAAAATGCCTCTTTTGGTAATTGTGATGAAATAAACTATTTTTTTCAACTTCTTTATCGATAGCCTCTGAAACACTGCTTTCACCGATTAAAATGGTTTAAATACCTGTTCTTTCAAATGATCCTTGGTTGTAGTTACCTTGACTACCAGCTGTTTCGTGTTTAATAACACATCTTCAGGTCAAAAAGTCAACAGTTAAAACTGATCAAACTGATAGTTTGAACTGTGGATTAAAAGAAATCAGTTTTAACTATGACTTTTTGACCCGAGGATGTGTTACTAAACATGAAACAGCTGGTAGTCAAGGTAAATGCAACCAAGGACAATTTGAAGGAACTGGTATTTAAACCATTATTTTTCAGTATAACAAAACCCAAGTAATATAAAAAACTGTCTGGTATTGAACTAAAGAATATAAAAACTTTCGGGTAAAATGGACATTTTTTATAAGTAAATGTCATATCTGACATTGGATGTGCAAGGTTAAGAATGGCTTGTGTCATTAAATCAAACCATGATATAAATTTAAGTTTAAGGAAGTCTGACAGGATCCTCTGTTAGATAAATAGAATCTTGGAAAGATTTGATTTGTTTGATCTCAAATCATGCACATATTTTATTGAACACACTGAGGTGAATAGCACTGCGGCCTCTCCAAAAATCTCCAATATGGTCACTATTTCAGAACAAATATTTTTTTAATTAATTGAATAATTTATAGCAAAAATTAGAATTTTTTAAAGATTTTAAAACATTCTAAAATGCAAATAAGTTAATTTTTGTGGTGAAGTATAAATAGTGTAGTAAAATTAAGCCAAAATATGGCTGGAAAATGAAATAATTTTTGGACAGCGAATTTTTGTTGAAATGTGTTCTATGCCATCCCCTGACCTCCCTCAGAAAAGTCCCCTGAAATCCCCAGTGCGCAACATGAATAAGAATGATGGGATGGCCCACGAGGAGTCAGAAATAAATCTTTTGTCGACCAATGGGTTTATGTACATCAAATTAAAGCTCTTAAGAAGTACAATTTAATGCTGCAAACTCCATCTCAAAAGGTTGCCTGAGTCAAAAACGGCAACCTGTCAAACTTTGAATAAAAATAAAATTTTAACCTAAATACTTAAAACTGTAATAATTTTCGAAATACTTGACCTTTGGAGGTACGGTTTGCGGCAAACGTTTGCTTTTACAATTACCTTGTAATGCGGATTACAATTACCTTTGAAAATGCGGATAGCTTGTCATGTGCCTATCATATTACCCTTGAACCATTCTCTACAAAATAAGGATGTACGTAATAAGGAGTTTCTGATACATAAATGTCCCAAAGAGGAAATAAAAAAAATTCTTAGTCCATAGCCATGCTATACATAATTTTAAAGGGCTTAGTAAGGGGAGAGTACATAGCCGAAAACCAGACCTCAAAAGGTGAAATATGTCAGAAGTTATTGCATCTCAAAGTTTTGATAGTATTATTTTAATTCTAAATTTTGAACGGCTGCCATTTTACTCCCGACAGCTATATTGAGGTCGGGTTTATGGCATTGTATTCTACATTTTAAGACCTTTAATTTCATATATATATATATATATATATATATACCTTCTGGAATGTATTTAAATTTAGTATGCTTAATATCAAATTTTAATGTAACTTCTTATGGGCCAACCCCTAATTTTTAAGCGTAATAACCATAAGGGATTTCTGGGGACTTTTCGGAGGAAGCTCAGGGGATGCCATAAAACACATTTCAAAAGAAATTGGCTTTCCAAAAATTATTTTATTTTTCCCGGCTAATTTTACTACACTAAAAATATTTACTGATTTTAAACAGGGGGCAGAGCAAAAATGGAAACAGACCATTCTGTGTTAAATAATTTTAATCGATTTCATTTACTGTCACCCACTGCCAAAGATATTACACATTAATGTTTGTACAATGGCGATCATTCTCTATGAATAGATATCATACGTGTAAATCTGCACAAAATGGGAACATAATAATCTGATCTATTTCAGGTAACTATCTTTGGAGCAGTGTTCAGGATGAATGGGAATGCATATCTTCTGTATTGTTATTAATTATTCAGCAAAATAAAATTATAATTTATTATGGATTTCAAAATAGTGGATCTTGTGATTTTAAGTTTGTTTTCTTACAAAAAACTAATTTTTTCTTGCTTTCAGAAGAATTTATTTATAAGTTTCTTATAGCGATTTTTAAAATAAAAAAACTTAAGAAATTTTTAATATCAAATTAGATAATTGAACAATCTAGTTAATTAAAACCACTTCCAGACTTGGGAAAAGTGTAAACTAAAAATAAAAAGTTCTATCCATGATGGATTTTCAATAAAACAAAATTTTTGAAAGCAGATTCTAAAATCAATGTATCAGCGTCTTGTTTTAAATAACCGCCAATGAAACCAGGAGTAAGAGCTGAAAGAAAAATACAAATTAATTCATTCAAAGGATAAAAAATTACAGCCAAGTCCCGCAAACTCGTCTAACTTACCGGGTTATCAGGCAAGGTGTTAAAAGCAACCAAGAATCAGTTTTTAATCATAATTTGACTTGTCTCTTAAAAGTATGAGTTTAACCGTTACAAACATTCTTTTAACTAAAACATAATAAATCAATTGGCAAAGTTAAAAAAGTGTGCAACAAACTTATTACAGTTATTTGTTCTTGGCCTTAACCTTGACTCAAAGTAAGTTTTCCTGTCAGGCCATGGCAAAATTATCAAGAGCACCAAGTTGTCGTGTGCCAAGTTTGCGGGACTCTCCCGTATTACGAGGATGTTAAACGTAAGCTATGTGACTAATAGATGACAAAACACAGTTTGTTAATAATGCAAAAGGCAAAGAAAGTTCCTGATCCTTGCTTCGTCATTTGTACGTTTGATTAATTTTCATGAGCCATTATGACAAAAAAATGCAATGATAAATTTGCTTTGTAAAAGTAGGGATCTCGAGGTAAAATAATATTAAGTGAATTTAAATGGCTAATATATATTGAACTTAGGGGCCGTCCATAAATTAAATCATCTGAAAATAGGGGGGGGAGGGTCCAGATTGAATATGACGGTAGGGTGATTTGCAAGGGGGGTGGGTGGTCGGCTTTGATATGACGTCACTTAAAAAATGATGTATTATATCAAATTATGACATTTAAACAATGATAAATTCGTTTCTAATTCAACTACTATAAAATAATTATTCAGGTTGAAATAATAAAACGTCTTCCAACACTACTCGATATATTTACACTTATATTGTAATTGTTTACAAGACGGTAAATATACAGGGTGTTTCAGAACTCCCTACCAATATTTTAGGGCATTGTTCCTGGGTTAAAAACATATCTAAATATCATATTTAAATTTTCCGGAAGTCTTAAGTTACTCACACAGCCGCCATTTTGTTTTTTACATATAATAATTTTTATTTCCATAACGGATGGTTGTATTCAGATCATATTTGGTATAAATCTTTATCATACCAATGTACATTTCCAAGAAAAAAATTAATTTTTTCCATTGTATATTTTCAAAATGGCGGCCATTTTAAATTTTTGAACTAAAATTTCTCAAAATCGGTAAATATTATAAAAATTTTACAAGACACAAAAAAGTTGCCAACTTAAATTACCTAGCCAATGGTGCCAAGTTTGTAAGGATCCGACAACAAATAAAGGAGTTATTGTGATTTTTCTTCATAAAAACATTGATTTTGCTGTTAAAATGGCCTTATTTGCATTAAATTCAATGAAAAATCCACGTTTTCATGAAGAAAAATCGCAATAACTCCCTTATTTGTTGTCAGATCCTTACAAACTTGGCACCATTGGTTAGGTAATTTAATTTGGCAACTTTTTTGTGTCTTGTAAAATTTTTATAAAATTTACCGATTTTGAGATATTTTAGTTCAAAAATTTAAAATGGCCGCCATTTTGAAAATATATAATGGAAAAAATTAATTTTTTTCTTGGAAATGTACATTGGTATGATAAAGATTTATACCAAATATGATCTGAATACAACCATCCGTTACGGAAATAAAAATTATTATGTGTAAAAAACAAAATGGCGGCTGTGTGAGTAACTTAAGACTTCCGGACAATTTAAATGTGATATTTAGATATGTTTTTAACCCAGGAACAATTCCCTAAAATATTGGTAGGGAGTTCTGAAACACCCTGTATATAAAAGATCTTATAATGGCGATCGATTTCGACCAGTCACACTGGTCATCATCAGGCCCAATCCGAGACTGAGAGAATCAAGTGTGACTGGTCAAAATCGATCGCCATTATAAGATCTTTTATATATATTTACCGTCTTGTAAACAATTACAGTATAAGTGTGAATATATCGAGCAGTGTTGGAAGACGTTTTATTATTTCAACCTGAATATCAGTACCAGCACGTATAATGCTAATCAAGAAGTTATTTGAAATAATTATCTAAGAAAATACATTAAGACTATTTTTAGGCCTTGTTTTACAGTTTATTTTAACTTTCAACTATAAATAATGTGGTACTACAGTGGTTTGTAAATGAAAATATCCGGTTTGAATAGTTCTTTGCACGAAGTAACGTCAAAATGGGGTTCAAAAGTTAATTATAGTCTTAATAAATCAATAAAGAATAGAACTTGGGCCTAAGTAGTTTTGACGAAAATGCATTATTTTTACTTAAAACTGAGGTTTGTTAAAAATGACGTCATTTTTCTGAGAGGGGGGGGGGTTCAGACAAATTACGATTTTAGGGGGGGGGGGTCCAAAAATGGCCAAAAAGCGATAACGTAATTTATGGACGGCTCCTTACCATCATATAAAATAATCGCAGTAATAAATTATAACAGAATGTGCTATTGCACAGAAATATTTATATTTCTTTTTAATTGAAGGCTTAACATCCTCTTGACTTAACACATAAAGATTACACTAACGTCAACACTATCGTTTGGAGAGTTGATTTTGGCAACTAAACTCTACAAGGACCGCTCAAAGATGAACGAACTTATGTTAGAAGCAGAGTTGGACTTGTTAACAGATCAATAACTAATTTATTTTCCAGCAAACTATGTTGTGATCATCCCTTTTAAAATTGCCAACGTTTCAGTACTGTACCTAACTGAATTTAATTGATTTTAAAATATTCTTCTGATACACATGAACCAATAGCTTCAATAAAAACTGTTCCCCATGTAATAAACAAAAAAATGTACTTTAGCCACAGCCCCATGTCCTTGAGAGTAAAAGTGCTAAAAACTTAAAGTTTATTGTAAAACAACAAATTGATACAGATTTTGTTCAAGTCAAATGAAATGTTGAAGTTTGACAAGAGAGGAGTTAGATTTGCAAAATACAGCTCTAGGTATTACATAGAAGGATGTAATTAGTGTTTAAGTCAGCTGATTGACTTAACATTTTTTTTTAACACAACAAAATCAACTGTCCCTAAAGGCAAAAACAGGAGCTTTGTTTACTTGTGTAATCGTGAAAGGCAGCTTTCGCACCTTGTCAAGAAGGGTTTTGTAGCAATCAAATGTTATGATTATGACTTTGAAAACCCACTTTTAGAAATTGGGGCAAAATATGTTTAAGAGTCTAAACTTACATGAAAATCCCCTTTTCAATGAATGTACCACCCTGCTGTAACACTAAACTTTGCCAAAATCACAACATAGGGAACCAAGAACAAATTCAAATGCGGTAAAACCAACAACAATAAAAAGTACATTTTACACATCTAAATTTACGTTAAACATGAAAGAAAGAAGTTAAACTTAAGTTAGTACAGAAGAACCTCAATCGACAGTCACTCTTTTAATCGACACTTTCTGTTTTCTATCACTGCATAAAGGCGTTCCTTTTGTTACTTTTAATCATAAAATAAACAGTATAGCAGTTTTTTATTACTCTGTAAAATGTTTAACTAATTTCTTCCTAAAATATTATAAGTCAACTAACTGTAAAGGCTTATCACAAATTTATATTGTCCTTCTATCGTCGGTTAAAGTGGTTCCACTTTAAATTATAAATAAATGATTATGATAAATCTTCTTCTTGCATCTCTTAACTTAAGATTAGTCTCTTCTTTACAAAATATTTTACAATAATTTCTTACTCAAGGTGAAATATTTTTGAATACACAAACTCCTTCATGATTCCCCTTTTTTGTTCATACTTATGATGAGTATGTGGATTTTAAATTATAAAGTGTTCTAAAAGACTGGTTATCAATAGTTTTTCTTTTATAAAAATTAATTTTGATTTTGTTTCTTTTCAACTCTCAAGGATAAATATTTTTCATCATACTGCACACAGAACAGCCGTTTTTGGCCTGTAAGTTGGTGTTCTCTGTAACTTTTAAATGGGCGCCAAAAAAACGCTGGTCATTTTTTTCCCGTGCGCTAACCTAAAAAGTTTTTTTTTTCTTAAGCAAAAATCTTACTAATCCAAGACAAATAAGACCCATCAAAAACAACTTGCAGACCACATTTTTAATGCAAGATTTTGATATTTCATTCATTGCAGTTACATTTCAGCTGTTTTGAAGTAAAATTAAATAAATATGGAAATTAACTACTAAACGTAAAGAGATAATGAAATTTTAATTTATTTATAAATTAGTTATTACTTCCATATTTTAGAAATAATTCCTATTAAAAGTATCAAAGGTTTATTAAGATGTCTTGTTAAGAAAAAAAAAGAAAAACAATTAATCTTAGTTTAGTTTGGTCTTAGTATAAATTTAGGATTTTAATAAGTCTAATAAAACGAATATTAGAAATCTACGTTCTCTAATAAAAAGTCTAAAATCTCTACCTTAGTAATTACCATAGTAACAAATTCACAAGCCAATTAAACCCTACATCAGTAATAACTGTAAGGTACTTGTCTGTTATACCTATTTTATGCCACTATTTTCTATAAGGTCATTTTGAACTGAGGTCTCAAAAACACATCATTTGAAAGAAGACTATTTACTGAGCATTGTGTGAAAATTCCCAGTCTCTAAGTTTTTACGGTTTTTTAATATTACTTGCTTGAAGTCAGCCATGTCACCGATGATCGGGGTGAATGCATTTCTCCCCGTGGCCTCCACTCCAGGCCTGCTACACACACTCCGGCAACTCTAACAGCGCGCTGCGGCAGTTACGTTATGTTTGTTATTGATTTATATGTCACTAATTAAATAATTGTTAGAAATACTTTCACTAATTAAAAAAATCACCTGGTAGCCTACTAACTTGGAATAGTACCTGTAACTAACCCAGTATCGCATACACGAGCGGAGATGTGTTCGCCGCGATAAACGGTGACATGGGTGACTTTAAGCATACAAAAACCATAAAACTTTTCTTTAAAATTACCATAAGACCTCAGTTAAAATTACCTTACAAAAAATAGTGCCTTATGTATAACATACAAGTACCTACCCTAGTAAAAAGTCAACAAAGCAATGAAACTCCTACGTTCAGTAATTAAGTTAGCAATTCAACTTTTAGTGTTCAATTTAAATGTAGATGTACCATTTGAAACAGTAATCTAATCAATCAAAAGAGGATATTAAATCAAACACACTTTATTTTCTTCTTTTCTCAAGTGTGTTTGGCAAACAGAAATCTATTCATAAAAATGTCCATGGACTGTAGAGCAATTTTGCTTCTGGATTGAGTAGGATTGCAGTTTTGAGATTAAAACTCAAAATTGTACATCCCTTAGCAACTGTAAAGTATACCAAATCAGAAAGCAAAAGCAATGGTATATTCATACATTCTTTTCAGAGCATGGCAAAAAAAGTAGAACATCTCCAGGAACAAACATTGAAATGCATTTTACCACTGAATATTACACAGCTTCCATCCTTACAAACTTTTAGTTTTACTCAAACCTTACCTGCTAGTAAATTGTTTTTATTTTTAATATGTACAGATAATTTATTTGATGATTCATTTAAAATTGTAAATACACATCCTTATAGAGTAAGAAGAAATTATTTCCATGTCCCTAGATTTAAGAATAAATATGGAATCAGATCCTTAGAAGTATTTGTACCAAGAACGTTTAACAGTTTGCCTGATTATTTTTTGAATGTATCTTCATACAGAGATTTTAAAGTTAATTTCAAGAATCATATATGGAATGGTCTCTTATAGCTCTGGTCTTGTCACTAACTTTTCCATTTTTTTTTTTTATTTTTTAACTGTTGAAAATGTTGGGTATTATAGGTATTTACATTGTTGAGTTTTGTATTTATGGTCTCAGTAGTTTCACACTTTGAATAATTTATTGTTATTGTATTTCATAGATATATCTTGTTATTGTTTTTGTTGCTCTTTTGCTGTTGTTTTTTTAATACTTTTTTGTGCTGTAGAATAGAAGAAACTCACAAAAACTGACTAGATTGCTGATTGTGAATAATTGTGTAATGGAAAACATTTTCTATTTTTGTTAAGTACTTTTCAAGTGCAGACAAACCTTCTCTGGTTTTTGCACTTTTTAAAAAATATGCTTGTATTTATCTTTTGATTGAAATAAAGATTGATTGATTGATATATATTTCATCAATTTCTTGCAGCTGTCAGTTTTATAAAATTACGGACTTCTTATTCTATTGCAAGTTTTCTAAATATCATATAGGGCAATTAAAAGTGAATTCTTTCTTATGAGTGATGGAATATTCGGATTGAGTGATGGGTCAAATATTCATGATTAGCCTCTGGATTAGTAAGGAATATTTAAGAGGTTCAAATATATGCTTTCTGGCAATCCTCAATTGTTGCTATCACAACTAGTATCAACTCAAATATGAGAAAGAGATTTACTGACACAAGATCTACAAACAATTTCAGTACTTGTTCAGGTGCTTCGTCAAAATATTATGTGCAAGTATTACAGTGTTTTAAAAGAATTTGGGACTCATTTACCTAATTATTAAGTTATTACAGTAGACTTTCGATAATTTGACATTCTTTGGTTTGCCACGTCCTATAATCCGACATTGCCTTGGAGGCAATATCTATTGTTAGTGAAATTTTTTAATATTTTTGGAATTTTGTAGTGACATTTAATGAAAGCGAAGAGCACTTTTAAGATATAAAGAAGAATGAAACAAATTTAATTTAACAATTAAACGTTTGTATTCATTGAAGTGGTTTTTTGTTTGTAATCCATTTAGACAGTTTTAACTCTTTCTGGAAAGGTTGTTTAGAAAGAATCGTGGTCCCATGTGTCCAACTATCTAGAGTCTACTGTATAGAAATATTTATGCTGTAGCAATAATATACTAAAAGATGTCAACAATAATAAAATAATTTAACATGCAGAGAGATACTTAATGAATTATATGGCATCAAGTATGTTAAAATCTTTGTCATATCGGTTTAAGTTTGTCTAAATAGATTAAAAATGTATATAATCACATTAATAAGGACATTTAACACTAATTCAGCACTATAAAGGGGAATGAGACAAGCAAAACGACTGTGCTAAAGTCCGAGTCTAGACTTTTAAATCTAGATGGGGGCATACCACCTAAGATCAATCGAGATTTATTGGAAGGAGACTGGTAGTTTTGGTGAAGACGTAAGACATGCAAAGATAGAAACCAAGATAAAATTGGTTCAATGTAGTCTTCAAGTTTGACAGTTTATTAAGTGGTGGATGCACTTATGTTCAATGCACAATATCTAGTGTTCGCGCACTTCACAATTTTCATCATGTTGTACGTAACACATACTTGGCGGTATTATGCTTCACATTATTTGAAGCAGCAGATTTATCCTCCGACTTGCTAAAATTAGTCAGAAAATAACA
Source organism: Neoaliturus tenellus (assembly GCA_030545055.2). Lineage (NCBI taxonomy): Eukaryota > Metazoa > Arthropoda > Insecta > Hemiptera > Cicadellidae > Neoaliturus > Neoaliturus tenellus. Next base: position 272,712,108 of record CM061532.1, read on the forward strand.
CACATAGGCAGCAATTCAATTAACCTGAAACTTAAGAAGCAAATTGTTCAGTTAAATTATGAAGTCTCATAATGTGCAATAAGGCCCGAGCTAGTAGCTAGTTTCTAGAAAGTTGCAAAACACAGTTCTCAAACTCATTGAGCCAAAAAAACCAAGACGTTTTCTGATAGAAACATTAACTTGTTGTGTATAAACCAGTGTTTTTTTCTTTTTTCCCCAAGTTGGTTAAGAAATATTTTTCAAGTTGATTAATTATTATATAATTTTGACTGTTTTTAACTTGATTTTTTACTGCACGTCGGCATTGATTGATTTGCCCATGAAAAATTCAGCTGCAAAGATATACAAAGGGGAAGTAAGGTGAGACAGTCTTCACTTCAGTTACAATGAGGTTTATATTTACAACTCAAGATTGAGCATTTTATTACTTATAAGAGTATAATCTTTTTCAAAACTAAGATAGGTATGATTTGTAATATAATTTTTAACCCTCCATAGGGCGCAGGTGGAGGTTGCAGCCATAATTAAAAGAATGGGAAATATTATTATTTTGTAAAATATTTGCTTATACACATATTTTTTTTATTAAATAGGTTACTTTTCATATATTTTGAGGCATATACAAAATCCAAGTTGCTATATTTTATCCGGGTAATATTTTTATACACTATTTATAGGCAATAAGTAGACTATTCAAAGAACTAAGCTGCTGTAAAGTAAAAATAATAAAAAAAACTGTAAATTATAAATTATAGTATTATTATCTTTTTGAAACTCTAAATTCAATGTAAACTGGAATGATTTTTAACATTATTATTTTGTACATCAGAAATCTAACTTTATACTATTTTTATTATAAAACACGCATGCATTAAATTTTGTTTTATTGCTTTTGCATGTTTTTAGAAACATATTTTTTCTAGTAGGCTACCCTTTATCAATCATGATACACCATCAAATTTCTAATTTACACCAGTTCGATCAGAAAAAGTGTATGTTTTGAGGGGAAAAAGGCATTCTATAATATCAATTATGAAATAATAGTGCATCTAATGTGTGGGTTGGAGGCTAATGATAAACAATACACAAACTTAATAATTTTGATAAAACAAAACAAATCCCACATAAACAATTATTTTTTGTAGCATAATCGGGCCCAAGCAGAAGGAAACTCCGCACTGAGAGCCCCACAGTCGGACAAAGCGCGGAAGTAATAAATGAATAGTTCCTTTTTAATGTCAAATATTTTGTTTGTGTATCAACAAAATAAATTTCCTCAGCTTGAATATTAATGCAAGGATTTATGTTGTTTCCGGGGTATTCCAACAACAAGGGCTGAGATTGGAGAGTTTTGCGTCCTCGCGATCGTTGAAACCATCGAGAGTAGGCAAAACGTTTTCGTCCGTGTTTTTATCACACTACGCAAAAATTCTATCCGAATGAGAAATATTTTTATTTGAACATTACGAACAAAAAATAACCTTCATTGATGCCACAGAAGCAGGGACTACAACAACAGGTATTTTTCTGGACTTTAGTAAAGCATTTGACAGTCTGAGCCACAAACATCTTCTGGACAAACTGCTAACGCTAGGAATACAAGGAACCGCACATCAATGGTTTCAGAGTTATCTCAGTGGAAGGACTCAAATGACAGAGATAACTAATGTAACAAACAAGACATCCAGAAAATACAGATCCACACAAGTACAGACAACCAGAGGAGTTCCTCAAGGATCTGTCTTAGGTCCAGTTTTATTCATCCTGTACACAAATGACATCATTTCTGTGTTACACACAAATTGTGATGCTTTCCTATATGCTGATGACACTGCCCTTGTTGTATCCCACAAAAATATACAAGAGCTAGAAATAAAATCCTACATTGCTGCCAGCATTGCCAAACAGTACAGCCAAGCGAATGACCTCGTGCTAAATGAAGACAAAACGCAACAACTCTTCTTTGGTTCACAAAGAAGGACTGCTCATGCGCTACCAGATGTAATAGCATCCCAAGAGGCAAAATACCTTGGGATAACCATTGATAGTGACCTCAACTGGAAACCCCATGTGGATCAACTCTGTAAGAAACTTAGCACTGCTCTTTATGTCATCAAGCGCCTGAAACACATCAGTAACGCAGAAACCTCAAGGACTGCCTACTATGCTCTATTTGAGGCGCAAATGCGTTATGGACTGATTGTATGGGGGCTATCATCTCAGGGGAACCTTCAGAGGGTATTACGTCTACAGAAAAAGGCAGTCAGAATCATGGCTGGACTGGCATTTCGTGACTCATGCCGGGGGGAGTTCAAAAGGTTGAAACTACAGACAGTTGCTAACCTATACATTGCCGAGGTAGTTACCCACGTAGTTAACAAAAGACCCATTATAAACTTCTCAGAGGCTCATCATTATGACACCCGAAACCAAATCAACTACATACTCCCTGCACATCATCTGTCAGCCTACGAAAAAAAACCCAGCTACATCGGAGCAAAACTATTCAACACCCTTCCACCTGCACTGAAAGAACAAAAAAACAACCGGAACTTCAAAGGAGCTGTTCTCGACTGGCTACTGGAAAAAGAATTTTACTTTGTTGAAGAATGCCTGGAGGGACGAGGCCAACCTCATCACTGAAGAAGAAAAATATGACGCCATGACTGTACTTAATGTTCATGTCAATAAAGAGTATTTTGTCTTTTGTCTTGACCTAGCAGCGTGCACTGTGTTGTGTTTCTGGTTGCTAGGCAACCACTTCACAGCTTCCGGTTTCCAGTGGAAAGTTATAGGGCAGAAAATTTTCGGCCCTCGAAATCAAAAGCAGGATTTCTGTAGAAATTTGAGGGTCAAAAACAGGTGATATTGATGTAGTGTGATAAAAAACATTTAACATATTTTCAACAACTTCGTGGAATAAAATCTTATACAGCAAATACAATTGTTTAAAAAAATATTTACTAGGCCTACTACTTATTTAAAAAATAAATAATTCTCGTTTCACGGTTTTCATCAAAGCTCTAGAATATAAATTAATACTCCAGTAAACTTTTAAATCACATTTGAAAGATTGTGCAGACAAAATTGACACTAAGTCGTTAACATTCAATCAGTAATAAGTCCTTATTGAAAATTAAGCTGCACTTTGTTGAAAATTTAATTTCAGTACAGTAAATTTGAAGTTTTCAAACCAAATCTTGAATTGAATTTAAAAAACTGCACAAAGCTTGCCAATCTATTGATGGAAATCCAGTGAGGTTTCCTGAAATTTTAGCACGGGATAAAATGTTAAAGATAAGCATTATTATCAGGTTTTTACTGTATTTTCCTGTAAAGTATAATTGGTTTGATTTCAAAATACAGTATTTCATTTATGTAATCAAGATTAAATTCTGGCCAAGGCCATTTAATGCAGAATGAGTTATTTATTGTAAAAACTGAAAACCAATGAGAGTGAAAAACCTAACTAAAACTGAACCAATAAAATTTGAAACCGATTCATAATTATAAACAATGTAAACTTAACTATATACTTACCTGTTAAAACAGAAGTTTTGAGTTTTTACCATAGATATGGTTGGTAAAACAACCTTTTGATGTGCCCAACAGGAAATCGTATGGATGATTAAGTACCAATGAACATGGAAAAGTGGCATTATTGAAAGTGATTGCTTTGAGAATGATTTGCTGCCAGAAAAATATGGAAAGAGTTTTCATCATTATTCAGAACCAGAACTTTATAATCTTTAAACTCATAGATGTATTCACTGTATTCACTAATACAGCATTTATTTATAAGATTAAGAACAATATCATATCGCTACAAGACAAGTTTGATGAGGTTGAACTTAAAATAACTAATATTCAATATGATTCAAAGCGGATTCCACACAAGAGAGTTTACAGACAATAATCAAGCAAAATGAGAAAAATTATACAGTACTTTCAAAGGCGATCGAATGTAATCGGTTATAAGAACTCTAAAAGGCATTCATGTGACATAGAGCACCTGCAAAATTTGTGAAAATAAGTTTACATCAATGGAATTATGAAGAATATATTACACGCCACCTAAATCATCTTGGTGGACTTTCTGTAATTTATGAAGGCAATGAAGAAGACGAATATAATAAATATAGAAACTTTGTTAAAATAGATCTATGGTGGCAGGAATCTAACAGACAAAGAAATGTATGTCAAATTTGAAAGCAGACTGAAGAAACGACTAGTGGTTTTACAATACAATATGAAAGAAGTTGCTGAAATTTTAATACATTATTAAAAGATCAGATTGATTGAAAAAAAATAACTTTCTGAAAATGGGTATTGAGACGATTCTGAGTTTATAAGCAACTTATTCAAAATTAAAAAGTTCTATTGAAATATACATTATAAAATATAATTACCTTATAGCATAAAGCAGTAGGTGTTATTTCTTAGATTTATATTGTTTAAACACTAGTTGAAAAGGTCAAATTTAAGATTTTATGTTATACATTTTCCATCCCTAATTTGAATTTGAAGTAATTAGTATTTTGTAAAATATCATTTGAATACCCAAGTGGTAATCAATAAAAGGATCAATGGGCTAATTATTCAGACTGGGAGGTACGTAGTGGCAATAACTATCTACATCATAAAATGTAATTAATATAAAGCATCTCAAATATTTACCTGCTCATTTTACTTACCTCTTGTTTTAACAGAATGTGGAAGCAGGGAATATTGGAGCATATGTCAACCCCAGTCTAATGCCCCAGACCACCCGTATTCCCCTTTTACAATTTAAACACTTAATATTTTACCAAAAACAAATTGTGCCATTATAGGTCAACAAGTTTCACTCTATCCAATGATGATAATTTAAGTGGACAGGGTGTACCAGAAGTAACCTATCCAGACCGGAAGTCATTAATGTTAAATACGAACCACCCCCTTATAGGGTATTTTTTTAATATAGACGTAATTTTAAGACTGCTTTACAATTTAATATATAATTGTAATCCAAACTGTTGGGGAGTTAATGTTAGAAGTTTGATTTTTTCCTCATTAGAATAACATGGAGCAAATTTTCATATTTACTAACACTGAAACTTTTACCTTTAACATTAACTGTCCAAGCATATAAATATCTTATTACCTCATTTTTAGTAATATTTCATCATAATATACCGATTATCACGTAATTCATTTTAGTTTTTAGCACATTAATAGTAATCTCCAGCGTATTGAAAAAATTACGAGAAAAATAAAATAATTGATGACAAAACAAATAATTTATGAAGCTTAAGTGTTAAAAAGAAGAAGCTAAGGCATTTTTTATGTTAGGCCTTTTTAGTTTAATGGGAAATTTACACAGATAAGATGTGAAATTTAGCCCAATCTTATTCTTATAGGAAAAAAATCAAACTTCTACCCCCTTTATCTCCCAAACTGTTAGGATTAGGGGTACACATTAAATGTAAAGTTGTCTTAGAATTATGTGTAGAATAAAAAATACTATAAAAAGACGGGGGTTCCCCATTTAAAATTAATGATTTCTGGCCTTTATAGGTTACTTCTGGTACACCCTGTACTGTACATTGAAATCATCATCAATGGATAGAGCGCAACCGGTTTACCTATAATGGCACTATTTCTTTTTGTGAATAATTTATCATGTAAATTTTAAAAGGGGTAACGGGTCGTCTAGGACACCTGGTATAAATATTTGGGAGACAGCCATGACACTCGTCTAGTTTCTAAGGGGCGCAAAAAGAAGGCACTGCAGTGTTATGTTGTATGACCTAAACTCCTTTGGGCGGTGTCTTTGCATCATGCAATTAAATAAATGTAGTCCACGTGGACTGGGTGGGGTATCTTATATCCATATCTTATAGAGTTATTGAATTTATTGAAGTCATTGAATTTACTTTAAAGTTATAGTTAAAATAAATGGACTACTTAAGGACTAAACGATGTTTGAAAACTTATAATCTAACAGTTTAACGGAACTGCACACTTTGTTAAAACAGAATACATAAGGCGGCATTCATGAGTAGGTAGCTTGAGAGACAAATCCTGTCACACTTCAATTTGCAGAGCCCAAACCCAGATGCTCTGCTAGGGGTAGTTGGATTTAGGGAGCTTTATTTCACAGTTGTTGGTAGCCATATTTTTGTTGTCTATCTTGTGCTTTCAGGATACATTGTAAAAGGCTGGTCTGGCATCACCAACGATTGTAACCCTGTTCATGAAAGATATATCAGAAGTCAATGCTTTTGGCCTGAGAAACGAACATCCTTCAGATGTGTGTTTCAACCTAACAAGGGGCGAATGTTGTATGACCTAAACTCCTTTGGGCGGTGTCTTTGCATCATGCAATTAAATAAATGTAGTCCACGTGGACTGGGCGGGGTTCTGGCAAATGATGTGTCAACATGTCTGCGATAATGGTGTGCGAACTAAATTCTGAGTAAAAGTCGCCACAAACCTGTCACTTTGTAAGATAATGGCGTGTGACCAATGTCGGGAAAATGACACAATCAGATGACATATCAGGTTGCGGTTAATATAAAAGCCCTCCGGGCTGGGAGCTCACTCTCTCTCCCAGCACCTCCCGAGGAAGATCTGCCAACAGCGCCGCCGCGTATCACGATGGGCTTCGCACTTTGGGTTACAGGTTGGTAATGCTAACCAGGCTTATGTCCGCGTCAGTTTAGGGACTTGTAACATGTTCACAATCAAACTTTAATAGTCAACTCATAGTTTTATGATACTGCATATTCCAAATCAATGTATTGAACTGTATCTCTATCTCTATCTAAAGTGTAACTCAGATTAATAAAGAAAGTTGCCCTGAACCATGGTGCCCACTCACTCGAACCCCTGACCACCCACACAATAGTTATAATAGTCTGCGACAAGTTAAAGCCCAGTGGTCCGATACGATCTGACCTGTTTAAGTCCTACCTCACTGGCCAGCCATAAAACTGTAGCCATATTGCCCCCCACTGTGATGTGTGACTCAACTACAGTAAAATATATTAAATGGTTTCAGAATTGACTTCTCATTATGTCTATTGATAAATTTTATACAAAATACGATGTTATTTGTCAACTTTCAAATTCAAAGCAGTAGCTGTCACTTCTGGTTTTCTTAACAATTAGAATGAATTAAATAAAATTTGGTATCAAATTTAACTGTTAATTGAAGTGAATTTATTTCTACTATGAATCAACCATAACATACATATTTCTACTGAAGCTGAGCCATGCGCCACTCCAAGCAGCCACAATTTTATGGCTGAGCAGCAAGTAGTTGTGCAGGACAGACTATTAACTATCCAGCAGCGTTAACTTGTAGCAGATATAATGCTTCCAATGTCTGAAATCGCAACTAATGATTTCCTGTTTTAGCTACTTAATGACTTTATTATATTGTCCAAAAAATTATGCAAACATATCATTTTGATTTAAAAATAGCATACTGTATAAATGTAGTGAAGAAGAGGAAGATGTGTCTTTTGGATTTTAGTTGGTTTGGTTGGAGCTGTATCATGGTTAAAACGTAAAAGAACAGTTCTGGATTTCAACTTTTTTGTGACTATAAACAATTTTAATGTCCTAAATACCCTATATATTAATAAAACATATATTTTACACGCATTTCTCGTAAATATAAGGTCTAGTAACAACGAAACCAACAAATAAATGTAATCTCGGGATTATCTGAGGAAGCCTAGGTAACAAAGACCTCGGATAAGCGGTATTGTACAAACTTTCTGAGCGAATATTAGTTTTGAATTAACAGCTAATAATCGAAATAACTACGGTATAATAATATTAATTTAAATCTTACTTCCTATGTATACTTTTTTGTAAATCACTTTTTTTAAGCATTTCAAGCATAGGCCTTTATTGCCATGGATTAAATAAAAATATTTCTTCAGACACTACTAAAATTATGTACACTTGTACTGTTATTACATACTAGATGTAGAACAAAAAGGAGGAAAATCTTTTACAAAGAACGTCTTGTATATAATCACATTGAGTAAAAATACTTAATTTGTTTGAATGTTGAGTGTTTATGGAGGTGAAAGAATTTGTATGATTAGGGCCCCGTTTCGCAAAGCAAGTTAAAACCATAACTCAAGTTAAAGACAAAATTTGTCCATACGTTTAACATTAAAATAAACTAAGTTTAAGTTAAAAGTGTTTGGTGAAACCGGCCCTTATAATCCTCCAGACTGTATAGCTTTGGGATAACAACAAAAGGCAAATCTTACAGTAAATAATAAACACTATTTTTAAACTGCTAATTTTATGAATATTATTTTTTATAGGATAGTTAAACTGTTTAAATAATATGTAATGCTTAGCATTTATCGCTTTTCAACAAATTTTTTTACTTCAAGCAGTTAAAGTAGCTAAACCCGCATTTATTTAAACAGCATTTTGCTTCTATCAAATTCATTCATTATATGCACAAAAACTCTCTGACGAAAAGAAAGCAAAAGAGCTAGTGGGAACCATTCACAAACAAATTAACCGTTCCCAGGCTACTGACGGATATATCTGTCCAAAAGTACAAAAAACATTTGTTGTATACATTACGGTAATAAACATCACATTGAATTATGGACGGGTAATTTAGTTTTTATAGTTGGGAATTTTGTGTCCCTTGACTTTTCCAACTGTCTTGCGCTTAAAACACATGTGGATAGCGTGCAAATGTCAATTTGCGCTGAAACATTACAGTGAATGTTTATATATACTTTTTTGTAATGACGAACAATGAATTTGATTTCAATATGACTTATCTTAACGACCCAAATTTAGCTGATGATGTTATAGAAATGCTAAATAGAAGTGTATCTGAGGGGGATAGATTTCAAATTTTTGGCAGTGAAAATGACCATACTATGGAATATGCTTCTTGCGAGGAGAGTGATGAACTTGACACAAGAGCTATATGTAGTTTCTTTGTAACATGAGTAAAAGTATGATTTCATAACTAAAAAATTTTTTATAACATGAATTATTTTGAATGAAATAATAACATAACATTACAACATTATGTTTTCAACTTGGGTTTTTATTAAATTATGCCCCAGCCCGCCATTTAATTTAGCCATGAATGGGCTAAATTAAATGAGTGAAATCATACATCGGTTGATATAATTACTAAATGATACTTCAAGGTAAAGTGTGTTACTTTAAGAGGTTGAAGGGAAATATATGATGGTTAAAAGAATCTGGGTGGCATGGTTTTATCATAATTCAAATATGGAGTAACAAAAGCTCTCTTTACCTTGGATCAACTATGGATTTTGACTTAAAAGGTTAAAAAAAAGTCAAGCAAGTTATAAAACATGATTATTAAAAAAGAATCTTTATTTAATTTTCGAAGTGAATAAATTACATTCGGTAAATTACATAATTAAATTGATCCCCACAAAGGCAAACGCCTCTGGGCGAAGGAGTACACAAAACAGGCAATGAAAAAGACAAACCAAATATATGAACCAGATTTAACCACATTCTAATAATAAAAGTAACAGCTTAAAAACTTAAAAAATTTACTGCTAGATAATTCTTTAGAAAAAAGGGGGAAAAAGGTAAATTCAACATGTTTAACTCCTAGGTGCACAGACAAGGATTTATTCAACAAAAACTTTGTGAATTTTCAGTGAAATGCTTATGAATCCATACTGTACTGCAACATTGAACCAGATATCTGGTGTTCCATTCACACACCTAAAATACAAAATTTCAAATTGATGGTCATACTAGCGACACTCTTAAAACAACAACAAACACATACACGCCCACACTCCCTCTCACATATCGCACTCACGCGCACACACACACAAATTTAGTTCTACCTAGTGACATACTGCGACAATAGTGTGACCTTACATGATCCCGCCCAGTCACGACTATCCAGTCACTTACGGATTTTTTAAGTACCTACAATACCCAGCCAAGCATTTTTAGTTAGAAAAAAAAGACATTTGTGATACAGAGTGACAAGGTTGAATTAATAGTTTTAACAAGTCTGGCAGTAGAAATTCCTATATTAACTGAGTCCCGTGTTGAATATGAAGGTGATACATGGTTGAAGAAGCTGCCTTTGTTTTTATAAATATATAGAATCTAATTTCTACTGCATAGTTGAGATAAGCAAAAAACTCAAAATTCTTCAAAAAGCAGATTTGTAGGGTATTGCCCAATTTTTTGTAATGCAGCTTTACTTATTGATTTCTGTGTTACTTCAAGAAGAGGAGAAAGAACGGTTTGGAAACATCCACCCCAGGCTTCATTGCCATACGTAGGACAGACTGAAAGTGGGAGAAGTACACTGTTTTAAATAAAATGAGTGCAAGAATTCTACTGAGAGAGGAAAAATGTATCTAAACTTGCAAAGTTTATGTAATGTTTTTGCCTCAATTGCCAAAAACAACACCGCAATTTATATTCTGAAACCAACTCAACATTCTCACTTATGGCGCGCGCGCGCGTGCACACACACACACACACACACACACACACACACACTATGGTCACTCCATGTATGTAGACACCGTTTTAAGTCAACTGGATCACGGCCAGTGCTAATAGAAAAATTCAGGCATTTAGTTTTTGAGGTAATTAAGATAGACTTGTCATCTTCAACAAGGTTCAAACAAGTTGACCTTACTTGTTGTTTGAACATAATAGGTGATTTAATTTTGATGACATATCCAGCAAGTACTTTGCTGAGGAATTTACAAAAACAAATTATTGTTCCGAGTTTCAAACATGTTGCAAAGTCGATGATTCATAGAAAAGGCAATATAAACTCATTGGCAACACTGGAGAAAGTGTTTGATCAAGAGTCCACCACAATCGTCTCTTGATCAAGAGATACTTTACCGAGATGTGTTGAACTATCATCAATTTGAATGAATCAAAGGAAACCCGTCATGAAGGTTAAACCTGTGTTCATTAAAAATCATATTTTGTTTATGGGATTTTCACAGTCCCCTACTGATTGTAAGCCTCTCATGATGAGTCTTATTTCAGGGGGGAAACAGTTCTACGGATATTAAATGGTGTAGAAGTTGTTTATCTTCAATTAATTCTTGTTTACACAAATAAATTAGGCAGTTTTTACTCAAGATGTCATGGGTAAGAAATAGTTAATTGTGTATTAACGGAGTAAAGTGTCTTTCCTGAATTATTGGGCCCTGAGCCGTAGGCATAGGCAACAGTTTCCCGACTTAAGCAATTAACTTTAACTCCAAAAATACACAAAATTTGTCCACCACCCCAACATTCCCATCCCACTGGCACCGATGGTAAGCATTCATTTTCGCTATCCATTGTGTTGGTTATGAAACATCAGTGTTACCAGCGTATCCTCAGATGATTTTTGCTTCCGCTCCAGATATAGCAACATCTTTGCTAGTTTTCACTGAACAGGTTGCCCGATTGTGAATGTTATTCTTATCGGTTTACATTGTCTATTTAGAGAAATAACTAAATTATCTCCTTAGATGACCAAAAAAGCATGGTCTCTGTGTTGAGTAACTATCCCTTTAGGTACTTGTTTGCTATACAGCAGCCAATAGACGATAATTCTTTATTTACATTATTCGTTGAGTAAAGTAAATGTGTCACAAAAACTAATACAGTATAAAATATAGGAAAGTTGTTATATGTTATTTTTACTTAAACCTTAACAGAAACACACAAATCAGAAGAAGAGTATTCTATTAACATTATGTGAAAATTGCACAATTCTGTTGAACTATTTTTTTATCCTTTTTTTTTTATTCTGATTCCGGAATGGCAGCCATGTCTGCAAGGACATTGGAAAATGCATCTCCGCCCATGTCAGTGACACTGGCCCGTTGCACATACTATGTCACGTTTACATCTGATAAAATGCTGAACCTAATCCACAGTGCACTGTAAACTACTGGCTGCTGTGTAACAAACTAGTACCCTCTTCATTAGTTGGAGTTAAATTTGAATTTCCAAAGCAGGTGAGGGGAAAATATGGTAATGATGCAAACTCTAGCATAAACTACGAGGGTCGTCCAGAAAGTAAAGAACGATTGCGCACTGCGCGCGGCGCCGATCCCCCACCACCGCGACACGCGCGTTGCCGCAAGCTCCTCCCTTCCCCTCAGTGTGAGCCGAGTCTCGTTGCTGTGCGGTCGTGCTGTTTGTTTTCGGAGCGTTTTAAAATGGCGGCGCCAATTGAAAATCCCGCCAAATGTGAAGTGCGGAGTGTCATTCGGTTTCTGAATGCCCAAAACGTTAGGCCTATTGAAATTTATAGGCAAATAAAGAATGTCTATGGTGACAATGCAATGAACGAGTCATCCGTGAGGAAGTGGTGCATCATGTTCAACCAAGGAAGAACCAGCGTTCATGATGAGGATCGGAGTGGGAGGCCGTCACTTGTCTCGGAGGAACTGAAAGGCAGAGTCGAAGAAAAGATTCAAGAAAACCGACGGTTCACTTTGAGCACACTTCATGAACATTTTCCACAGATTTCACGGTCGCTCTTGCATGAAATCGTAACAGAACATCTTGGTTACAAGAAAATGTGTGCTCGTTGGGTGCCAAAGACTTTGACCGATGCCCATAAGGCGAAACGCATGGGGGCAGCCCTTGAATTTTTGACCGCATACGATAATGATGGTGACAGATTTCTCGACCGAATTGTTACCGGAGATGAAACTTGGATTTCTTACAAGACGCCAGAAAGCAAGCGCCAGTCAATGGAGTGGCATCACAGCATCTCGCCCTCAAAACCGAAGAAGGAAAAACCAAATTTGAATACCCGGAAAGTCATGGCAACGGTTTTTTGGGACCGGAAGGGCTTAATCTACGTCGAATTCATGCCGAGAGGGGAAACAATAAACTCGGAAGCGTACTGCGAAACGCTGCAACGACTTCGTCGTGCCATCCAGAATAAACGACGTGGAATGCTGTCTGCAAAAGTGTTTTTGATTCATGACAATGCCCGGCCTCATGCATCAGCACGGACACAGCATGAACTTCAGCGCCCAAAGTGGGATATCTTTGGTCACCCTCCTTATAGCCCGGACCTGGCACCGAGTGATTTTCACTTATTCCCAAAACTGAAGGAGTTTTTGGGTGGAAAGGTGTTCGCAACCGACGAGGAACTTCAGCACGCCGTGACAGCCTGGCTCAAATCGTTGGCGGCAGACGAGTACAAGGTCGGCATTGATAAACTGGTCCCACGATACAACAAGTGTCTTGACAAATATGGCGACTATGTAGAAAAGTAGAGTAAGGTCCTAAGTCTTTGTAAATAAAGTTTTATTATGATATCTCTTGTTTTTATTTAACCATGCAAAAACGTTCTTTACTTTCTGGACGACCCTCGTAATTACTATTGAAAGGAAGAAAAATTCAATTTATTCAGTGACCTTATTTGTAAGTTTTAGTCCAAACATTACTAATAAAAAAAAATCCACATTCTTCAACCTTTTTTATCAATTTATGCCAAAAAACGTTCTTTAGGGACATCTTGTGATCTATAATATTTATACCTTCCCTGATGTTGACTAAAATAGTTCTTTACCAGCAACCTCTTCTTGATTAAACACTTGTAGATGGTATTGATAAAATCCTTATAGAAACACATCACAACAGTTAAATTGGATTTTTATAATTGTATTACTCTTTCCCTCAACATATTTAAATTAAATGCTGTTTTAAGTAACCTCTGTTTAGAATTAATTATTTGCTTCCAATGATTAACACCAACTTTTTGTACCTTTTCATTGCATGTGAATTGAACATCTTGTATGAATGCAAATCACTTTCAGCTAATGATATTAACCAAATGGTCTATCTAAATGATAGCTATATTAATAACACAGTAGAACCTCACTGGTGCTAACCTTGATAATTCCAAAACCTCTGTAATTGGCAAATTTCTCTCAGATTGGGGAATTGCTCAGTTCCCTTCAGAAAACCACTAATATTTTTAAAATATTACACCCGTGATTTGAAATGTCCGAGACGCAATATACTATGTAGCCTCTATCCAGCATTTGAGCTTTGTTGCCATAATTCGAATTGTCACCAACAAATATATTACACTAATCACTTACACTAAAATTAAATCACTACTGTTTTAACTGCAATCCCGTATGCCTCTGAAATTAAAATTGAGCGCAATACAAGCTTGTTGAAACATGAAATAATGTATATTGTTGATTTTATCGGGATGACATTGACCAAGAGAGTTAACGTAACAGGTGTGGGCAACAAAGACGGAAAAATAGTAAGTTCACTTAGTAACAAAGGAATCTCGGTGTGCAATTCGAACTACCCATGTTTATGAAGCAGTCAAATTATACTGTGGCAATGTTTTTTTAGGTCACTATTAAAACATTGTTAATCCAGGCGAGTAAATCCATACACAAAGTGAAGACATTGAAAAATTAGATCCAGTAAAATGTTTTCTTATCCACAAAGAAATGTAATAATTAATGACTGTCTTTAAAATTCTAAATAATCAGTAAATTGCTGTGGCTTTACACGGTTTTTAATTTTTCTTTAGTTTATTTTGTTGTTTTATGGATTCCCAATTCTTTCAATTAAATTTCTTGTTGTATTAATTTTACTATTTTATCTAATGAATGAACTGTACTAGCCTACATTGTCTTAAACACGTTTTATACTATATTGAACAAAACTCACCCTTGAACTATGAATAAGTGAAGTTCCACTGTAAATGTAGATAGAAATATACCAATATGAAAAAATATTGGGTATGCCTTTACTTTGGAAAAATAAGAATTGTATTTAAAACTTAAGCAGTATTTAGTATTTGTTTATAGATTGCTAAGATATGTAACACACATGGTTTTGGAAAAACCATTAATCATATTTTCCGTGTTAAAACATATACCTTTGGCGAGCTAACTACGAGGCATTTTAAGTAAGTACCGTTTTAAAATAAAAAAATGAACTGGAGAGATTTTTTATAATTCTATTTTTATAAGCCTGTACTTTAATCTACTTTTCCACATAATTTCTGCAATTATTAAGGCACTTTTGACATCATACAATTAGCTTTACAATTTTTTTTGTCATAAAATTCTGCTGCCTGCCATGAGAAACACTCCAATAAAGCCAATTTGACATAATCTTCATGGTCGTAGTGTACACCTTTTAGGTCTTTCTTCATGAATGAACATGTGATAGTAACTCGGCACTAGGTCGGGATTTTAAGGAGGGTGATCAAGTTGTTCCCAACCAAATTCTCTGGTCAAATCCTGGGTTTGATAAGTGATATGTGGAAGGGCATATCGTGAAGAAAATGATGCCACTTTTTAACCATCATGTACATTTGTGTGGGTATCTATAAATGCCCTAACAAACTTTTGTACCATTCCAACACTCATAATGTTTTCTACGTACACTCTACAGATCTCGCGATGTATATATGATCGATTTTAGGCCTTTAGCCTACAAAAAAAAAAAAAAAAAAACGGATAACAGACTACTTTGCAGTGGGTGGGAATCTCCATGAGCGAAGGCTCTTTCAACATTTTTAATAGTCCGAACACTGCGGCAAAAAATGCCGTAATGGCGTCCATGTGTTGCCGACAGATATAGGTACACAGCGTGCATGCGCAAAACGCCGACCAAAGCGGTACAGTGGCGGGATTTAAAAACGGTACTTACTTTAAAAATATGCCTCGTAAATAGGTAGTGTAAACCAAGTATGAATGAGAGGTGAGTATAGACAAACAGAAAAGTCAAATACTGTTTAACTCTCTTGGGTAATTCATAAAAATTATGAAAACAGCTGAAGTTTAATTAAGATGTTAACTAACCATGTTTAATGGTTACTGTTAACATCAGAGAATACACAGATAATAAAACTGGCAAAGTGACTTGATAAAGCAACGAACTATTAATGGATAGAAAACTTTTATCAATTGGCAATAAGCCCACACAATTCTTAAAACTAAAGGAATAAAGTGACATACGACAATAACCAGAACTTAGTAAATTAGCCAGGCCAGTGATTTGAAGTACTGGAAAGACGATTACAGCTCAGTTGGTTAAGAAGTTGGTTATGTGAATGAGTTTTCAATAACTTCGATTGTCTTGTGTTTTGGTTTGTTTAAGTCACCGTTCTTATCAATGTTGATTTTCTCTTAAACAGTTCACGAGCTAAAACTTCAGTATAAAGTTGAGTCTAGCAGACATACCTACACTTAATTTTAGTATCTAAAAAAAGTCCATGGATCAGTACTGTTCATAAAATGTCAACTTTTTCAATTTTTTTACTAAAAATCTAATATTAATTTGTCCAGAAATGGGAAACCCCAATGTGCCACGTTAAAAAAATTCAACTTACAACTAACGTTTGTGTTAAGTCTTTTTTGCAGTTTTGATACTAAACTGAGTGCGAGTAGCTTGCTGAATTTGCCAACATTAGAATTAGGTGAGATGGTGTAGGCCCGTTTAAAACGGAAATCTGTTTAAAAGGAGGCCGGTCATATGGGAGTCTACTGAAAGCATTTTTTACTTTCAAATAGTGCATAATTTTACTGCCAAGTAAAAGAGGATTCTCACTTTGATCCCGTATGCAATCAAAATCTTTTACAGTCTGAAAGAAACATAAAAAATAAATAAATAAGGGGATTGAAGTGCTAAGACACTAAAAATGTCAGAAATCACCTAAATTCATACTAATGTTTAACACTTTGAACCCTGAGCCCGAGTATAGCTCGGGGCATAGCGTATGTCACCGCGAACGAAGCCCGAGTATAGGTCGGGCCTCGAAATAAAATTCCATAGCAACCTGTATTCGGCTTATATGCGCTATTCGTTGCTACGGAACGCTTCCTTGATCATCTGGCATTGATTATAGTATCCTCAAGTCTCACAAAAAGCAATCTGTTTTGTAGCAGAAAAATAAATCCAAATGCCTGCAGCCGTTGTTTTGCGTCGCCGGCTGACGACGCAGTGTTGTTGTCTGCAGTAATGGCTGACTTTGTTTACGTTCATTTTCGTGTCAAATAAAGTGTAGTTTTACTGTTATTATAAGTGTTTAGACTGTGAATTAGCTTTTAGATTTTAGAGTAAATATTAAACTATGTTCTAAATATAAGAATACGCTTTTTTGGTAAATTTTATGTGGAATCCTAAAATTATTTTTTATTGTAATTTTATTGAAAGTTATATCATTAGAAAGGTTATATTTTTCTCTTTATTTTGATATATAATTTATATGGGTAAAAAATATGTATAGCAAGCTACGAATTTTAATTTTAACCCCAAAATTGGCCAGTAACGCACTTAAAACGGCAAATCAGCGCCCAGGGTTCAAAGTGTTAATCAAGCAATGTTATGGAAATGTAAGCTCTTTCCGATCAGGATAAAACTAAAAAAGCTCTGCAGTGCTACAGTAGTTGACAGCTCTTACGTACAATAAATGTCACTTTATCTGAGCTGTTAGATATATGACGAAGCAAGTAGCAAGGCGTGAGTGTGACGAACGCTGTAGAATTTAACTGATTAGATTATTGGCAAGCAAACAATATTCCTAAAGTTTGCTTTGGTATACAATTCTTGATAATTTAAATAACTTTTTTGTTTTCAATATAATATAGGTGTTTTTGTTGTATTTAGCTTAATTTACAACGCTTACTTTCGTCCTTATCTTGCAAAACCACACTTCAAGATGGGGCTGAATCATTTTTACTTCTTGCGTTAACAAAAGTTTGTTGTTAAATAGTAAAATTGTAAAAATATTAAAGCCGATATAAATACCGTTAAATACCTAGAATTTAACGAATTGTGATTGTATATCACCTGGCAAAAAAAGCACTCACGACTGCCTATTTCAATCACATTATGAAGTACCTGGACATCAATTAGAAATATCTCAATTCTATGTCTTATTAAGGCACTGCCTCCTACAGCCAGAAGTTTCTACTATTGATTGGAAGTGCTGAATGATAAGTAAGAAAACAAAATATATGGACAGAACTAAGCAACATTTAATCCATTCACAAAATTCACAATAATTAAGTTATTCTTATTCACCTATCACTAAATCTTAATACATAAAATCATGAGAATAAATATGACATTCTACTCCGCTCAATAACATTGCAAGTACATAAAATGTCTTCAATAAAATGAAAAAATGGTGGTAAAAAATAAAAAAATCTGTCAACAACCAAATATAGATATGTAAAAATCTATTACATACAAACTCAAAGTACAAATGGTGAGTCAACCACATAAAATTCATTAATACCTTTCGGTTTGTTCCAATAAATGTCGGTTCTTAGGTAAAATACGGCAGACGTGTTAACACATCGGTTATACAGTATGACATTGGACACGTAGAGAAGTAGTAGAGTAATGTGTTATGGATAGGAGTGTTCAATAACGACGCCTCTTGGTGGGATAGTCATCGGGTTGCGGACGACGCTCGCCGGCCGGCCCCCACCTACTGCGAGCCGCTGGGTCGGGTCTGCCTCGGCCGCCGTCTTCCATCCCTCTCAAATCACGGCCACCTTCATAGCGGCCTCCCCTCTCATAAGCATCCATGAATGTCTTCGGGTCCTACCGTAACCGCATTAATGGTTCATGGTCAATCATCAAACAAACAGAAGTTGAGGTTGTGGCAAACACAACCGCAAAGTCAAAATCGCTACATAAAGCCAGGGCAGGTAACAGGGAGTCGCCGCAACGAGCGACGAGCTTTGATCCTCCAATCATCGCTAAGGGCCCGTGGTGGGCTGTTACCAACCCTGATATGTTAGATACCTCCAGATCATGCATGCAACAGAAAACAATTTTTGAGAACCATCACTTCAATGATAACCATTACAGAAAGCTATTTGGTGAATTATATTTTTGTCTTGCTATCGACGTTTTTCATTACTTCTCCACTAATTATAAGATATGGTAATTGACATTGCATTAAATTATAATTGGTGAATCTTGTTGTTCTATCGGCGTTTCAATAATTGTAATTGTAGTAGTCATCCAGCTTAAAGTATAAAATTAAATCATTGGATGATATCGCTTCATATTAAAGAAAGTATTCACATCTTACAACAATTATTTCTAGTGGAAAGTTGAGTATAAAATATTTTAGAATTACAGGTAAAATTCAATGAAATGATAACATTAAGAATACCGTGCTAGATTGTTACAGATCTAAAATAATTCTACAAATTCACAATAAAACTAGCCATAACACGAGTGAGAGTTGTTTCACTGTCACGTCTACGCGATGATCATAGCAACAATATTGGGCTGCACTACAATGTCAGAATATTGGTGTTCAAATGACGCGAAGTACGCATATTCATTGAAGTGCCTGTCAAGGGTGAAAATCACTCTCGACAAATGACGAACAAAATGTTATTCTAAATAATATTCTAGGTCTACAAATTTCATATAATTTCATACCAGAGTAAACCGTTTGACTGATGAATAGTTAATAAAACAATACAAAGACACACACAAGATGACTAAGTGAAAATTTGCAGGGGCTCCAAGTGCCCTAGTTCTGCATGTGAGAATTAAGAAAAACCATGATGTGATTTCAGTTAAATTAGATTTATTGGCAAGAATATTCAGTATCATATATGTTGATGATGAATTACTGAACTTTTCAGATCTAATATCACTGCTGTATTGTTTCATAGATGTTTTGTGTTATCCCATCAATAACTTATCCATGGTAGAATAGAGTTTAAAAGGACCAAAGAGTTAGACATGTCAGCAAACTGAACTTTGTCCAAATATCATAATAACTAAAAAAACCATTTATTGTTTGATCTCTGGATGATTTAGGCCAGCCGCACACCGAAATGGAAGCGAAGCGACAAAAGACCTTACGATTTTGCAAGTGAAGGTAGTAACATATGGTACCCGCATAGCTAACGCAACAGTGTGTGGATATTCCATTTACTCATACTAGTATACGTGTTGCTCGAAATCGAGCAATTTATTTAAATACAGTACACATGTTACTTTAGCTCTAAATCAATGACATCCGACCAACCCAATAATGTGAATATCTTTAATCGCCAATAACTACACGTATTTACAGCTGATTATTAACAGATGTTTCAAATGCTTTATTCAGTCCCCAATGTTATTTAAATGGGAAATTTTGAGATTTCAATGTTGGATAGCGCTTTTATTTTCAGTCCGATTCTCATCAATTTTTAGCGGAAACACCTACAGACCAAGCCCTATCCAACGACACCAAAAACTTGAAAATCGGTTGGAAATTGTAGGAGGAGTTCTCATGACAAAAAAACTCTTAGCGTATTAAATAAGTATAGATGCTTTTACCTTCGCACGTGAAGTTGTACGATGATTTGTCGCGTCTTGTGGCCTCCCGTCCGTTTTGGTGTGTGGCCGGCCTTTGTAAAGACTTGTTTTCATTCAGACACCAAATTTGCAGCGCCACATTCACACAGCCACAGCAGATAAGAACGTTTTTAACAACGTTTCTAGGCAAGAGTTTATCAGGCCAAATTTTATGCAACGATATTACAATGTGTGAAAAATATACAATGCAACGGCAGTGAATTGTATTTTTTGCATTGCATTGTCGTAATTATGACAAAATTATTGTCATCATTAAGCTTACTGACTTTATTATCCTTAATTCTCATGTTTGTCTCAATTTCTGTCAGGCTGTCTTTTTGATTAATAATGTATTGAAAAATAAACTATTGAAATAAATCATACACATAGTTATTATTTCATAAGACACCAGGAAAATTTTACAAAGGCAGAGAAAGGGAGAAAATAAAAATAGCTTTCAATTTCCATTATGTTTAAGACAGTAAGTTTTAGTTACTCTACCTTGCGATAATCATGAAAATGGGGATGCCTCAATGTTGAACACATAAGTTTACCGACGTTGGCTTTATTTCCCTAAAATTCGTCGTATAAGTTAAAATTTTTAGAGTTATAAGTTAAAATTGGTGAAGATTAAATAAACCAAGTTGAGGCAGTTTAGTTTTTGGGAGTGAGATTGGACGATTGCATGACATAGAATGAACATGTGGGTAAATTAGAAAGTAAGTTGGCTAGGGAGCTATTTATTCTTAGACAAATTAATTAGTAAATTTGAAAACAATTACTTAGCCAGAATTATTGTTTATTACTCACTCTTTGAGATTCACAATAACTAATTAATTATTCTTTGCGGTTCTACCAAAGAAAATCTCAGTAAAATATTTTTGTGGCAAAAGAAAGCCATGAGAGCCATAGCCATATTATTCCCACACTATCAATATTTTTTTTTTAAAACAAATAAACACTTCAACCATCCCGTGTCTTTATTTTTTTTGAATGAATCATGTATGTTAAGAATGCAAATATACTTCCAGAAAAAGAAATCATCTCTACAACACTAGATTCCATTGTCTAGATTAGACATCAACACAATTTTATTCAGAATTTTGCAAACTCTCATTTTTTAAAAGCAAGTGGAATATATAGCTAAGAAGCCTAGTATATTGCCCTAACCCCATAAGGGCCACATCATACGAGCCCTATTGCCGTCACGCAGATGCCGTCGAGATAGCGCCGGAAAAAGCTTATGTCATACTTGACAGGAAAGGCGTCGCATTGATGCCGTCCCGCCAACGCTGGGTACCTCCAAGCGTATTTGCCGTCGCGGGTCGCGGCACATTTTATTTCCAAGATGGACACCATCCAGTTAGATTGTGTCTGCTATCTGCACATCTTAGATATTATTGAAGAGTATTACTAAAAGAATCCCAGACGATGGGTAATTTAACGTTGAGGAACCATTTTTATTTTAGTTCTCTTGAATGGCCCCCCCAACCTCGTTCCAGTATTGTGCCTTCAGTTGCTTGTTGCTTTAGCCCTCGATTTAAAGAAATAAATTTTTCAACTGTATAAATAAATTTTTCTGTGTCAACGGCACTCAAAGGTCTTACAGTTGTTCTGCCAGTAGTTGAGAGGATGCGTCCCGCTGACGCCAGCGCCTCCGTATGACAGGGTCACGGCGTCACGTGCGCCGTATTGCTAACACGTCCGTCCGTGTTGGCAGCGCTCAGCGCCCGACTAACGTGGACTTGCCAACGGAATTAGTGTCCGTATGACTTGCTCCATAAGAACCCCATTGCCGGGTTGGAGTGGTATCACTGCGACGGCAACTGTGTTAGTGTGACGTATCCCTAAAGGCAATGGGACAAGCTCTACGATACTTCGTGGACAACAGAGCGTCGCTGGATATACAATGTAAGAGATTTCACTCATGATGCACTAAGTCCTTTTTGATTCTCAAAAGTATAAAGCAATCAGCTAAGGTATTTTCATTTTTCAACAATTTCACAATTGCCACTCCTTGAATCTCTAGTCTTCGCACCCAACACTTCCAATATCATAAGTGAAGGTGTATTTTGCCTCCATAGCCTTCTCAAATATTTAAATATAAGAAAACCCTAGCTTAACATGAATTGCAAAAACAATAATATTACAAAAATTTCTTATTAGAATTTACAACAAAATGAGCATCACAGGATAAAAAAAAATAGTAATAATAATAAATTAACTTATTACAGTAGGTACAGTATACTGTAGATACACTGAAACCTGGCAAATTGTCAATCCCGTCCACCAGTATTTTGGCGTTTTTTAAACTTCACTAATAGCTTTTCGCAAAAGTTTTCCACAGCCCAATTTCTAATAGTACATGAAAAGGTCATGGGACACGATTCTGTTGCTATTGCGACCACTTTCTTCTAGATTGATCATGATTAATAAACTACCATACAATCCCGATGGCCGTTTAATACAATATTGTGCCGATTAACTAAGTGCCGATATAACTGTTTGGTAGAGAAAACGGGATTATACCGAAAGTTATATAAACCTTTTCCACTGATCTGGTATATTCAGTAATCAAGCAGCATCATAATCAAATGAATGTCAGAGACCACTTTGTAGCAAGAACAATACGACGACTAGAAATTGATTTGAAGTACCGTAGGTTGTAAATTTATGGAAAATTTTATTTTAATAGCCTAGGGGTTGTTTTCTTGAATAAACAATAAGCTACCTTTTATAGTAAGATGCAGGAAAATAGTCCGATGAAAATTTTAACAGCTGTGTCCCCCCTCGCCCCTGCAATGTTGTCATTTGTGGTTATGTTTACCATCTGTAATACGATATAAAAATGTGTTTCATAATAAATTTGGCAACAGTGTATCGACTCTCATCGGACTATTTTCGTGAATCCTACTATAGTCAACAATCCAACTATCACTGATTACGACAGTTGTTTCGAGGACCGAGT
This sequence comes from Neoaliturus tenellus, assembly GCA_030545055.2. Lineage (NCBI taxonomy): Eukaryota > Metazoa > Arthropoda > Insecta > Hemiptera > Cicadellidae > Neoaliturus > Neoaliturus tenellus. The sequence continues at coordinate 272,735,455 of CM061532.1, forward strand.
CCTCATCTATCTCATCAAAAACAGTTCCCTTGTTATAAATAAAGAGTGTTTTGTCAATAGATATATGAATTTCAAAACCTACATTAAAAAAACATATTCTGTAGTCTTTTATGTGCTGCAAATCCAGACAGATGGCAAAAATGCCTAGAAAAAAAGAAAGCCAAAGAGATGTCACGATGATAAAAATCCAGAATTAAGAATAAGAACATAATAATTGACCCAAAATATCGACGTGGCATGAAAACAAAATGGTATAATTAGTTATCTTTTAAATAACACCTTGTTTACAATAAAATAACATACAGCAGGTAGAAGACTTCTCTACAAGAAGCATTGACAAAGTGATAATTATAATATAAGATCAGATCGTCGAAAAAAATTATTTTTTTATGATCATCGATAATTGTTATTTATGGAAGATAGGTATAAGTTCTTTCTTTTATGGCAGTATAAGTATTTAAGTGATTCATAATGGTTAGTTTATAATAAATTCTAGTTTCAAGTACTTAGAAATAACCATATGTTTCATTAATTAATTAATGAAGCGATTGCTAGTTTTAGAGAAATACTAATTACTAAGCCAGAAATAGTCACATATATGATAGTTGATATTTCTATAAACATTGATTTTCTCTCACATTGATAGTACATCAGCAGTATTGGCTGACTGATCAATGCAAGTTAATAATAAAATAAAATCATGTTATATTTATCATAAATTTCACATTCACTGATCGCCTTTTCAGTTATATTCACGCATACAGTGATAGATTATAATCCATCATCCTGAATAGTTCACATTTATCAAGATTGCTTGTTCTGTCATAAACGCCAATTATTATCGACGACACAATGAGAATGTGATATAATTACCAAATAACTTCTGAAATGTGTTGAACACTGAATGGTTATCAAGTATAAAATGATGGTTCAATAATAATCTGTATCTAGTAACAGCACTAATATTTTTGTAGCGCGAATTTTAAATATAAATAATTTTCAATAAAAAATCACAACAAACATACAATTATGAATATTTTAATGGCTAGAAAAAAACATTGTAGCTATGCAAAGAAGAATCAATCTAAAATAGGGGATAATTTTTTTAAGCTTTTGAATAAATAGACATCATCTCAATTTAAAAATGAATGGAAAAAGGAAATAAGTAGCTTCAGCTTCCAAGCTTATTACTTAAACCAACTTTGTGATCCATTTATAAAAATGAACTAAATACGTGAGTTACAGTTGAAGGAGGATTAGAGCCAATTTATTAATGAATAAGATTTGATGATTAAGCCTTGAGTAGAAGCCAGTCCTAATTCTAGAGAGACACTTTTTTGCATTACTACTTTGTAAAAAAAACAATGACCTAAGATTCTAAAATATTGTTGTGAAATAATCCTTTCCCTGCCATTTTACTTCTCTGCAGTTTCAATAATTCAAGCAAGCTAAAGTGTTCAGTTTTCTTAAACAAGAGACCCTTAATAGAGTATTGTCTGCATATTGACGACAGGAACATTATTACGGTTGAATAGATAGCAAGTATCTGATAATAAAGATTCACAATGAGAAGATTTTACCCGACACCGAATTATTGTTGTAAATCCTGCAAAAGCATCAGCATGAGTTTAATGCCTAATACTCCTCATAAGACCAAATTACAGAAAATTGTGGTGTTATTAATTGGACAAAATTTCACAATTAAAATTATTTTAGAAAAGTAGTACAGTTGAACCTTGATAGTTCAACACGGTCCATGACAACTTAGTTAAGTTTATGTCAGTTAAGACCGAGTTTGTCCATGTTGGAGACTGGCAAAGGTGAAAATGTGAACAAAGTCACAATGGTTTGAATGTTGGTTATGTTTAAGTTCAATCAAGTTATAGTTTCATTAAAATTTAGGGTTTTGTAAATTCAACTCATGATTCTTATACTCCCTATGTTAAAATTTCCATACACTACCTGTAGTTTGACATTTCGATAGTTCGACACTCTCTAAGTCAAAAATGGGTCGAACTACCAAGGTTCTACTGTATTAGCATTCAGTTTGTAATTTGTCTTATTTAGATGATATTGTCTTATTTGTCTTATTTAGTGTCCTTCACTAGCATAAAAACAATCTTAAAGCTCTCCAAATCATTTTGCCAAAGGAATTATGCGATAGTATAAAATCATCATTGTAAAAATAGCAGCTTCTTTAGCATATACCGGTATAAAGAAAAAAATAGAAATCTAAAAGAATATTTAAAACAACTTTAACTTAGTAGACTTGGTAGAACATTCAGAAACAGAATAATTCAACTAGCTACTTCTAACCATCTTCAATATTTTTAAAAATCACATCTTTAACTAATAATATCATAGTTAATTCTTGATTCATAATTATCACAATAATTCATTATGCATGGTGAAAACGTCAATATTGCATCTGAAGAGTTTACGCAGAGAGAGAATAAGACAGCAAATAACTTTGTGTATAAAGAAGTAACACAAGAGTATGTTCTTAAAATCATTTTTGTTTTATACATATATCATTTTTTTAAGCTGACTGGAAAAAAATGTCATCTGAAACAGTCTTTAATATCTAATTAATAAGTTTATCTAAGTACTAGCAGTTTCACTAAAAACTTATTAGCAATATATGTTAAAAATGTAGAAAACCCCCAAGTTTAAAGAATATTAAAAACATTATGATTTTTTGCTTTGTAATGTGAGAGAACTGACACATGTCCGTGATGAAATTAAAGAAACCGGTACACGAAAAATATAAACAAATTGAAATTGACAGAAGGAAGTAGAAGAAAATTGTCTTTCTAAACCTTTTAGTTGTTTTTTTTTAGCTAAATTAAAAAAAAAATAATGGTGCGTGAAAAATGAAATAGTTTGTAATAATATTATTATTTTAAAGCGGTTAGAAAGTATAGCAATAGAATTAATTAAAAATTCTTCAAAGATTCGTACGTATCGTGGCTTAGAAAAAAAGCCAGGAATGCCTTGATTTGGAAATATTACAAATTTTTTCTCAGCTCTGAACTGAAATATAAAATATTCTAAATAAATGATTGTTTTATTTAGAACGCTAATTGTGGATTAAACAGAAATGAGAGTTTCTACACATCTCTAGGATCGTGGTAGAAGACATTTCATAAAAAAATATCAATATATAAGAGCGGTGAAATCGTATTTCCTCATATTTTGGAATTTTTTGCTATAGTTCGATTTTGTAATTTCAATTGAAAGTCCTTTAATTTATCATCCATAGGCTTCGGTAAAATTGATAACGATGGTATGGAAAATAAATGGTCATCTCTGATCATGTTATTAGAAATCGCTTGAGTTGATAATATAATATGGCATTAATTTATCATAGAGAGTTTGCCTTACATTGCAAGAATAATACGAAGAGTAAATTCAGTAATTCCAAATCACTGAGATGACCGTAGTGAATGATTTGAAATTATCAATATACATAACAAGTTCTAACAATGATTATTGTTATTGCTGTTCCGATTATTACAATCAGAAAAAAATACATTTCACATGCAGATTAGAAAAACATTTCTAGCAATGTAATAAGTAATAGGGAAATAATTTATTCAATAAGGGCCATATCATACGAGCGCTACTAACGCCGCGTTGATAGCGTCGCGTTGATAACGCTCCAACCCGGCAATGGGGTTCTTATGGAGCATGTCATACGGACGCTAATAACGGCGGCGAGTCCGCGTTAGCCCGACGCTGGGCGCTGCCAACGCGGACGGACGCGTTAGCAACGCGCGTTAGCAACGCCGGGACCCTGTCATACGAGCGCTAGCGTCAGCGGGACGCATTTTCCCCGCGACTACTGGCAGAACAACTGGAAGACCTTTGTAGTGATGTTTGACATCGAAAAATTTATTTATACAGTTGAAAATTTTCCTTCTCTGTACGTGGTTAAGTCGAGTGGCTATAGCAGGAAACCGAAGGCACAATGTTGGATCGAAGTTGATGAGCATATGCAAGAAAACTAAAATAATAATGGTTCACCATCGTCTTGGATTCTTCCGATAATAGGCCTACTCTTCGATATTATCCAAAATGTGCAAATAGCTGACACAACCTAACTGTATAGTGTCTATTTTGGAAATAAAATAAGTGCCACGACGGCAAATGCGCCCGGAAAACGCTACGTATGATGTACCCGGCGTTAGCGTTAGCGTCAGCGGGACGGTATCAACACGGCGCATTTGCCACCACGTATGATATGCACTTTTTCCGGCGTTAGCGCGACGCTATCAATGCGGCGTTAGTAGCGCTCGTATGAAATGGCCCTAAGGCTATTTTACAACACAAATTGACAAAATTGCATCACTTGTCAATGTGAAACTTAAACAAATTCAGTTTTTGAAGTCTCATTGAAAAATAAATGTAAGGCACTATGACCTAATAATAAGCATTAAAAAAAAAAAAGAAAAAATTAGAAAATCAATTGGTACGTTACCGTTGGCAGAGATGTGGCTCCTGAAACAAATTAAAAACTTTGTAGTAAAATTAAAATAAGCTATGTAATATACAGTTTTAGTGAACTGCATGTTAAATATGATTATAAATTATGATTACAGTAGACTCCCGACTATCCTATAATCAGTGGTGGGGGCATGCTTTTATTACGTTTAATCCAATTACAGTCTAAATCAACTACAGTAGAACCTCTTTAGTACGTCCCTCGATAACACGATTACCTTGATAACAAGTAATATTTTCTAGTCCCCGTGAATTGCCCATAACACTCAATGTTAAAAATACCTCTATAGGACGAATACCATTCACATAAATACCTCGATAGCACACATTTTACCAGCTGAAATTAGTGCACAATCAACTTCTATAACACGCATTTTAAAATACCGGAACCTCTACAGCACGAACTCGCCCTCGGTGACACGAATCTTTCAATATATTAACTCCGTAACACGAACATAACCTCTATAGCGCGAAGTGTTTCGTTACGGAACCTTTACAACACGAATCGCTTTTCTCATGCATCGTTCCCACAGTTTATTCAGACATTTTGAAGGAAACAATGTCTTTATGCTCAGTTCTAGGAAAAACTTTCCTACACTTCCTCTTGGAGACACAATTAATTTGTATACAGTCAGTTGCATGTCTACTGTCAAAACGAAAATTAATGGTTTTACGTCGCGTTTAGCACAGCTTATATGATACTGTACCAGTTAAAGTGCAGTGCTATTGTGTGACATCGTGGTTTTACATATAAGTGTGTAGTGTCAGTAAGTAGGGATTAGAGAATGTCTGCTTCACATGCCGTTAGTGTGAATAACGATAAAATCACGAATTTAATACTGCAAAATAAATTATTTTGAAGCAATGTGAAGTGTTTTATTTTCCTATCCTCCTCACAACATCAAACTTAAATTGCCATCATAAACGGTTAAACTATGGTTGGACTTCCAAGATTATTTGAACTGGACTAGAGACGGCTCTACGGCTGCATCTGCACGGACTGTTAGTGGTACTGACAAGTGACAATCAACAGTAGTGGGCGGAGTCAACATAGCTTCTGATTTATAAAATAATTCATTTGTTTGATAAATCTTTAGAACATTGGGAAAACTTTATATACAATAAACAATCATTATTTGACATTTAATTGCTTCAAGATGATTATTTAAAACTGATTAAAATAATTTTTGACAAATTTAAGAGCTGTTTTGACATTGGCAGTAAGAATAGTAGTGACAATCAGATGAATGACAAGGTAGCCAATCAGATTGAATAATGGCTAACCTCAAATATCCCACGTAATACAGAATTTAATTTACTTTCACACTCTTAGCAGAGTTCAGCTATTTTAAGCCATAAATGCTTAAAATCGGCTGATGGTTGATTTCATTTCAAGGTTTGGATACTAAAAAAAAACTGAATAGGCCTATTAACAATAATTGTTGAACAGCAATAAATAGGTTGTGTTAATACCTAGAAAATCAATGGTCTTACCAGAACCATACAGGCTTCATGGCTACACTAATGCTTGCCTTTATTCAGTTAGGAGCAAAATAAAAACCTTACCACTAGCAGACGACAAATTGAGGGAATTACATGAATTCGAAAGCAGTGAAAGTTATGTATACTGGACTTGAATAGTTTGGTGAAATGACAATAAATAGCAAACAAAATGAGAGCTGAAGATTGTCTTATGGACAAAGACAAAGAAGAAGAGATTGTTTTAAAATTAAAATCCTCCAATTGAAAGTTAAGTTATTCTTGTTAGCCTCCCGGCCTCTAGGCTTGTGATTCAAAGTTAGTAGGCCTATGCCTACTAGAAATCTGTGAGTGAGGAAAAGCTCTTATTTGGAAACATTTTAAAGTAGGTTAATAGTGAAAAGTGAAGTAAGTAACTGTAACAGAGGATTCTCTTTTTATGTTTTACTAAACGTAGGTCGGTAGGGTTTATGGTGAGCCTATATCTTCTCAACCTTTTTATTGGGTACATTCCTTTATAGGCCTAGACCTTTTGTTAAGAAAGTGACTTTTTTAACTTCAGTTTATTATCATAATCAGCAATTTACAAAGAAATATTTGTTCCTTCACATTAATCAGGATTAACCATGTTACAAAATCAGATTAAAATCCCGAACGCACATTTCTCGTGATGTATGAGAGGGAAAATCTCGTCTCGATCTCGTCTCGAAATTTTTTGAGAATTCAAAATTCTCGTCTCGTCTCGAACTGAAAATCCAATCTCGTCCATCCCTATTTTATATGTGTGTTTTTTGTATGCTTGATTTAATATATTTTCAATGAAATATTTCTAGTGAGGCTTCATTAAAATTGCACTTGCTATATGGGGAGTTTAAATATATACTCTGTTAGGGTGCACCTTGATAAGACGAATTATCAGCAAAACAACCTTGATAGCACGACACTTGATTAGACGAAAACCTTGATAAGACGTCAGTTTTGTGTGACCCCTTAAAAGTCGTCTTAGCAAGGTTCTACTGTAATGTAATTTTGTTTATCTTGTTACTCTTAAGCCGTTTTTCTCAAACAGATAATCGAGAGTGAACTGTATAAATTTTCTCGTAGGATATAGTCATATTTATAGCCAAATCTCTTTATTTATTTTTATGTACAAATAGTACATAGTAAATAGCGTCACATCTTTTTTACAAGAGATATCACTCTCTTTTATAACTAAGGTACAAGGTCATTTATAGTAGGCTAAATTTTCAGACTGATAATCAATTTATTTTCAAAATCATAATTTTTTATGACCTTAACCCAATTGTCCATATAATTTCTGACTTTTTTCAAAAACACATTATTTTGAAAAAAGCCTCACAAAATAGAACTTATATTCAGATAAAGATTGATTTACTCTTTAAAATGAAATTTTAATCACTTAGTGTTGAACATTAATGTAAAAACCAGGTTAGATCTAGAAATATTAAATGAGGTAAAAGCAGATTTCAACAAAATTTTTTGGACTCTTCTTTTTTCCATAGTATATAACTGGGCTTTGGGCATTGTTTCCATAGTTGTTAGTGATACGTATAACAGGGTTTACAATTCTGGGGGCCCAGATAAGATGCTTTGACTTCTATTGCGGAAGTAGGGGGAATGATAATTAATTTAGTTTACACAAACTAACGGTGTATGTAACTTTATCAGGGTACATACAAAATGCCCGTATATTTATAGCAGTAAAGAACATCGCCAGTCGCCGTACACGACTCTCTTCAATTAGTGGACAAAAGGTTTGTCTTGAGAGTCTCCTAGCGCTGTCTATTGCTGGTGTAGAGCAACACCAATCAGAGGAGATTTAAGTACACACTACTAAATCCAATTTTTACAAGAAAATTTAGCAATTTTTTTTAGAAATTTCCATATAATTCCTACAGAGGGTAACTACCAAATTTCACTAATGAAATTCCAGACTTTTTAAGACCACTTTCCAGGAAAATCCCAACCAAAAAATTAGCCTTGACAATTGAATATTTAGCTCTGTAAATAATTTTTTAAGTTTGTAAATAACTAATAAATACTCATATTTTTGTTATAAAATAAGTTTTCCACGACCAAAGACCTAACTTTCCTAATTTTCTACTAATTTCCCAGGCCTTTAAAAATTCCCAACTTTTTTATGACTTCTTCACTTTTCCCGACTGATAAGACTCCCAGCTATATTTTCATGCCAATAAAAAAATTAAATCCCCATTTTTGTGGCATTTCTGTTGTGTGTACATCCTGTTAATATTGTAAATTGAAAAAAAATTAACTCCTCAAGAAAAAATTACGCCTATTGAAAACTTGAAACTCACCTCCCAAAGCGTCATAATCGCGGGCATCAGCGACAGCGGCCGCAGATTCGTAGCCCGATGCGGGTGTCCGCTGCTCCTGCATGAACAGGCTGTTCTCCTGCTGCCGGCGGCGCAGCTCGTCTTCCTGGTGCAACATCCGCATCGACATCTCCTCCTGCTGGCGCCTCATCAGCTCCTCGTCGGCACGCCGCTGCTCCTCCGCCTGGCGCTCCTTCATCTCCCACTCCCGCTTCTGCCGCTCCCTGTCCAGCTCTCTCTGCCGCAGCTCTGCAAACGACCCAACGCATGATACATCATGGCTATGCAATATTACGAAACTGGAATTTTCTAGTTGAAACACTTCTTTTTGAACTTCTTATCAAACGAAAACGGTTTCGGAGAGGGGAAATAGCATTGAAGTTGTAATTGTCGGATAATGTTCCGGTGCACTTCACACAAGCGGCAATTATCTTTATCATTCTTTTCACGAAAAGAAAACTTCAAGATATTATTTTGAACGAAATTACTATGTAGGTTAGTTATTTATTTTGGATTCTTAAAAGCCCAGAAACAGTTCAATATCGAATTATTACGAGTCAACTGTACTGGGCTCTGCCTGGTTCCTAAATGTAAATGTTATGTACTGTTTGAAGAGAAATAAAGATTATTATTATTATTATTATTATTATAAATCAAGTAGTTTATTACATAGCGGTAAACCAATCAATTGTGTTTGAGGCAATTTTAAAGTCATCTTTGGTAACAGGTACAATGATACAAACTTATTTTGAACTATCTTTGTTATCCGTTAGGTTTTTCATAAATCAGAAAAAAATTTCTCCAATTCCAAAAGGCTAAACAGCTGACCACTATTTAGCCTGTGTTTTATGACAGGTGGGCCAACTATCAATCATCATTACATCATCATATGACTATGGTCATTGACTACATAAACTAACGCGAATAGACTTCTCGTCCAATGCTTATTGTTTGATACCAAGTCTTGGAAAGTTTGTGTAAACAGCCCCAGATTCGCTGCAATCGATGTTGTTATTATTCAGCTGGATATACAGTGCTGCAAAAACACCTTACCAAAACATAAACATAACTCTCAGTTATAAAATGTTTCATCCTTGGTTGAGAAGAGTGGTAATGCTGATTTATCTATCATATGTCAATTGTACTTCATGTACACCGCAGAAGATTGCACCACCGTCAATAGGTTTCAAACAGGCCTATGCTATGAGAAGTCTATTCACGTTAGTGTATACACTAACTGTATACATACAGGGTAAGTTCCTTAAATAGATCCAATAGCTAACTTTTTTATTTATCTGACAGTATACTTCTTATGGGGGACCCCCTTTACTTTTTTATTTTGCTTTCAGGTATGTATTTCAATTTTCAAAATTTTCCGCCATTTTTCCAATATGGCGGCCAATTTAAAAATTTCTTATAGAACACCCTACATTTTATGATGTGTTTTTGAAAATTTCCATGTGATTTTAAGACTTTTTTATTCTTTGCCACTTTTCTCTAAACCTAAAGGTTAGGGAGCTAGAGTCAATTAAAGTTAATTTTTAGTTCCACAAGAATAACATAGGGCAAATTTTATCAGCCCATATCACTGAAACCATTGATAAAAATAAAAAAAATACCCAAAACTAAAAATGTCTTAAATTGATGTTTTAAGAACATTTCAATCATAAAAATTATTGTCATTTACGCTTAAATTAACTTCTTTCCAATATGGCGGACAAAAAATCAAATTTTCAAATTTTTTTTTTATTTTGAAATAATTGTTTTTAAAACATTAATTAAATACATTTTTATTTTTGGGTATTTTTTATTTTTATCAATGGTTTCAGTGATATGGGCTGATAAAATTTGCCCTATGTTATTCTTGTGGAACTAAAAATTAACTTTAATTGACTCTAGCTCCCTAACCTTTAGGTTTAGAGAAAAGTGGCAAAGAATAAAAAAGTCTTAAAATCACATGGAAATTTAAAAAACACCATAAAATGTAGGGTGTTCTATAAGAAATTTTTAAGTTGGCCGCCATATTGGAAAAATGGCGGGAAATTTTGAAAATTGAAATACATACCTGAAAGTAAAATAAAAATGTAAAGGGAGTCCCCCATAAGAAGTTTATTGTCAGATAACAAATAAAAAAGTTAGCTATTGGATCACTTTAAGGAACTCACCCTGTATATAGTTAAAGCTATGGTATATCTTTTCTACTACTCCACAAGTTTGTAAGAGTCAAGTTGCTTACGTTCTCTAAGTAATTCAGTCTCTTGTTCATATCTGGCATATTCCATTTGAGCTTCAAGCTTCTCCTCGTCCAGTTTCATTTCACGCAGAAGTGCCTCTTCTTTCTGCTTGTAAAGCTCGTGCAGTTGCTTCCACCTTGTTCCGTATTCGTACTCAAAACTGCCAGGAGATGCCATCCTTGGCCCAACCTAAAAATAACATGCATTATTAATTAAACAACACAATACTCACAAAACCTGGACTAAAATGCTGATAAGGGTTACAGAACTAAAAGTTGCAAGGAAGGTGTTAGTCTATCTTTCAAAATAAACAATTAATAATAGTGTATTACTCAAATCAAACAACAAGAATATGTTCAATCCTCGGAAACAGTTTATAGGAAACATATTTACTGAATCAGACTAAACTATAACAAAAATAATTTACCTCTCTAGCTTTATAGTAGTCGGCACTTTTCTTGGGCAGATTCTTTTCAGGGTAACCGTCAATATCGTCATTAGGTTCAAAAGGCTCCAGTACAACCGGTCGCAGGGAACTAAAACAAATTTTGCAGTGTAAATATTACGCCTAGGCTACCATTTAAAAGATTGTCTAGTTAAAACCAAAAGCACATAAAAAAACACACATTCAAGCAGCATAAAATAAAAATGGTGTCTTAATTACTTGATATAGTTACTCTCACACTGTAAAAATATATAGGCCTAGCTAACAAGTAATATAATGTTGGAAGAGGTAGTTTTATTCCTCCTTAGTAGTATCAACACCTACAGGGTGAGTTTCTTAAAGTGATCCAATAGATAACTTTTTTATTTTAAATGTGACAGTATACTTCTTATGGGGGACCCCCTTTACTTTTTTATTCTGGTTTCAGATATGTATTTCACTTTTCAAAAGTTCCCGCCATTTTTCCAATATGGCGGCCAACTTTAAAATTTCTTATGGAACACCCTACATTTTATGGTGTTTTTGAAATTTCCATGTTATTTTAAGACTTTTTTATTATTTGTAATTTTTCTCTAAACCTAACGGTTAGGAAGCTAGAGGCAATTAAAGTTCATTTTTAGTTCCATAAGAATAACATGGGGCAAACTTTATCTGCCCAAATCTCCGAAACCATTGATAAAAATAAAAAAATACTCAAGAATAAAAATGTCTTAAATTGATGTTTTAAGAACATTTCACTGATAAAAATGATCATTTACGCATAAATTAACTTATTTCCAATATGGCGGACAAAATATAAAATTTTCAGAAAAAGGTTTTGTTATTATGAAAAAAATGTTTTTAAAACGTCAATTTAAGACATTTTTATTCTTGAGTATTTTTTATTTTTATCAATGGTTTCGGAGATATGGGCAAATAAAGTTTGTCCCATGTTATTCTTATGGAACTAAAAATGAACTTTAATTGCCTCTAGCTTCCTAACCGTTAGGTTTAGAGAAAAATTACAAATAATAGAAAAGTCTTAAAATAACATGGAAATTTCAAAAACACCATAAAATGTAGGGCGTTTCATAAGAAATTTTAAAGTTGGCCGCCATATTGGAAAAATGGCGGGAATTTTTGAAAAGTGAAATACATATCTGAAACCAGAATAAAAAAGTAAAGGGGATCCCCCATAAGAAGTATACTGTCACATTTAAAATAAAAAAATTAGCTATTGGATCACTTTAAGTAACTCACCCTGTATATAATAAGTTACTTATCAAGAAGCTATTCATGCATTAAGAGTTACTCTCACACTGTAAAAATATATAGGACTAGCTAACAAAATGTTGGAGAGGTAGTTTTATTCCTGCTTAGTAGCATCAACACCTATAAGTTACTTATCAAGAAGCTATTCATGCATTAAGAGAAACTCAACCTGATCCATAATTTAAATTTGGTTAGATGAAATATAAAGTGTATGGTAGAGTTCTGTCCACATCCAAACCCCGCTAGTCTGAAAATACGCTTATCCCAAACACATCTTGTTATAAAACTTAGGCCTAGATTTTTAACTTAACTAACAGGAAAAAAACCAGTAAAACATATTTTTTGTGAAAAAGAATGTGTTGTTATACAGAGAATTTTGATAGTATAATTAAATATGTTGGTTAAATATAATTTAATACAAAAAGGAAGTATAGTCTAAATTTGGAATTAATTACTCAAAGTACACTAACTTAGAGACTCTATCTAAACAAGTCTTTTAACATTAATACACTGTGAATAAGAAATGAAAAGCAAACGTCTACAACAATCGAAAATACTGCAAAGAATAGAGACGGTAAATATATCAAAAGATGGATAATGGCAATCGATTTCGATCGGACACACGATCATTATCAGGCCCAAAGAGAGAATGAAACAAAACTTAACTAACTGTTTGCTAATAAAAAAAGTGTTGTGAATAATAGTAAAAATCATATCATAACTATAAAAATTAAAATTAAAAAAAATAAAAAATAAAAAAAACATACAGTAAGGACTAAGATAAATAAAATTTAAGGAGCACCAAATCGACTTGAAGGTGCAATACTGAAATCATGCCAAATGAATGACACTGTTTGTCAACACAAGCAAGGTGGAATGTGTAATTAGGAAATCAAGTTGGAATGTAGGGTGGGAGGATGTACTTTTAAAACACTTTCTACTGTATAAGCTATGTTAATTATCAAAGAATGTCAGCCCCTTACAGTCATCACTGCACCTCTTCAAGAGCCAAGCAATGCTCTAGAGCTGAGCTTTGGCATCAGATGTTTCTTGAATGAATTTCAGATTGCCTACAAATACCTTTATTGTACATTTCAATATTTACAAGTGTCTAGTCCCAATTTGTTCGGGTTGGCAGGTTACTGTGCTTAATTCACATTTGCCAGGGTCACTAAATTCTCTCTTACTTTCCTCTTTATTTTAATACTTTCCTCTTGATTTTGATGTCTATTTTTTAGAAAAGAAAATAGTTTACTTTCCATAAGATATTCACAAACCATTAGTAGGTTTATTTAGATCAGAAGAAAATCAAATAAAATCAATAAAAAAGTCAATGAAATCGGCAAGTTACTGACAAATTTTTTAGTCTGCAACCAATTCAAGACTGTGTGCGGATAACAACTTTTTCAATAAATTAAAGCATTATTTAATAAATTCTTTATTAATTTAGTTGAAACTGTACATTTACTTAAATAAACTATCAATCAGCCACTCATTTCTAACAATTTTACTATCCTCTAACTTCTTAAATTTTTTCTATTTTGTAACTTTCCCCTGACTTTCTAAAAAGTGGGAATCATGAAATTTAATCTTTGAAGATATATTATCATGTACCTGGTCAGGAAATAACAGCCTTCAGCACACTTTCGCAAGGCAGTCAGAGCACTGTTCTTGCGAGCGAACTCAACCACTCCTTCCCTCTTAGAGTTTCCTCTTTCGTCAACAATGACAACCGCGCGTTCAACCTAGAAGGAATATTAAAAAGAGAATGTTAAGAATCTCAAAGCATTTTACATTATATCAATTCCAAAAAAATGTGGACTGATTACAACTTGAGAGCGTTAGAGAATTCACCTCAAGGTAGACAATAGACAATAGACAAATATCTTTATTCAAGCATAAGCATACATAAAATGTACAAGAATGCGTCAAGTACAGTAGAACCTCGATAGTTCGACTCTCGATAGTTCGACACTCCTGATAGTTCGACATGATCCATGACAACTTAACATGTTAATAATGACCGATAGTGTCCATGTTGGAGCCTGACAAAGGTGACAATGTAAACAAATTGGCGAATGATTTGAATGTTGTTTATGTTTAAGTTCAATTAGGTTATGGTTTTACTAAAATTTAGTGTTTCCTCAATTCAAATTATGAGTTTTATACTCCCAGTAAAAAGTGTTAAAATTTCCCATATACTCCCTATAGTTCGACACTTTAAGTCCACAAAGTGTCGAACTATCGAGGTTCTACTGTATTTACAAATAGTTCTTAGCCTGCTCTCAATCCACCTTTACTTTCCAGTCAAATCAAACATTATACAACTTAAGGAGTATTATTCTTATAAAAATCTTCTAGATTGTAACATGGCAAATTAATTAGGAAATCTCTGAGTTTGTTCTTAAATCTTGAAAAATCCACTTCTTCCTTTATGCCACTTGGGAGGAAGTTGTGAATTTCACCCCACTATATGTTGGACATTGTTTGACATATAGGTACAATGATTAAGTACTAGGACAGGCCTATCATACCTGACTTCAATGTTTAACTCACACAACTACTTTGAAACATCACACCAAAGAATCATTCAGTTTTAAAACTTCAGCTTATTAAGCTAAGTCGATATTTTTAAATTCTATGTAATTATTAAATTATGTTTTACAATTCACAAACAAGATGATTTCAACAACTTAAAAGTTTAATTAAAGCACAAGAGATGTCAATTCTTACCTCTCCAAAAACCGAGAAAGCCAACTCCAGAAGTTCATTTGAGACCCAGGAAGTCAAGTTCTTCACCTTCACACTGGCTCCAAGAGGCGCAAATCTCACTTTCAAAACTCGACCCTTGTGCATTGAACCATCAAGTTCCCTTTTGGCTTTCTCAGCGTTTGATCTGTAGTCCTGACAAATGATAAGGAAAAATTAATTTTTGTTAGAGCACAATCGAAACATATAATTTTGATTAACAATACCAATTTTAATTTTTACAATGGATAAGGAAGTCAACATTGATGATGAAGATACTCATGAATCAATTTACAAGACATGGTAATTTTTACAGGAATATTTTATACTCTCAATGTTATAAAGACCTAAAGTAATTTCCACATGACAAGAGAGCTTGAGTTTGTATGTAGGCTACTTAATAGGAGCAAGCCTTTAACTTTTGCATAAAATAGTACACTTATAAAAAAGATCAATCTAAGAAAGATTCCTCCACACAATTTGTTATCAGAGGTCTTAAAATATGCAAAATTAAGAAAGGATAACAATAATGTTATGAAATAAAAATTTTATAGGTATTGTGGATAACTTCTCATGATCAATTTAAAGACAAACAACAATAGAATTTGGAGAGCACATGCTTAAAAAACCATGAGGTAGCCAAGAGTAAGGGTAAATTTATTTATTTGTAAAAAATATAAACTTACCATTCTGATAAAAGCAAAATTCTTCTCTCTGTTAACAAACAATTCATTTGTTTCTCCATATGACGAGAACAATCCATTCAAATCATCATCTGTGAGGTCATTTGTAACATTACCGATGTACAGTCTTGCTCGGCCTGCAAACTTCTTCTCAACATTTACACTTGGAGGCAGATCAACTGTGGGTCCCCCAATACCCATTAATTTGTCAGTAAGTCGGTCCTAAAAGAGAGAAATACATACATTAGTACACTTCCGTTAGTTTGATATGTGATAACCTTGATGTAGGTTTTGTAGCAACTGCAATCAATCATTTTAAATTTTAATTAAACTTAATTCAGATTATATGTAGGCCTATCCAGAAAAGTAAGAAAAAAATCAGGGAAAGGAAATCACTATTTATGAGAGCAGTTAGTTTAAAAGAATTTAAAACACTTTGACTGTGAGGACTGATTTATTCATTCTGGGCAGTTTTAGACCCTAGACACGTCAGCCACTTCTAGTTTTAAGAGATTTGATAAGGTAGAATAGGTTACCTAAAAATTACAAAATCATTCAATGATTTAGCAAACATTCATCATGATCAAATGAGTTATGCTGCCTGCTGGTTATACAACACTTCCAAAATATTCTTAATTTTACAAAAGAGAGCAATAAGAATAATGTTAACCCTTCACTGGGATATTTTTGTATTGTGATCATTTCTCAGCCATGGGCATAATGACGTTGTACTGCATTTATGTTTACCACACCATTCTTGGTACCAAGAAGTTTTTTTCTGAAAAAAATGTTACCCAAACTAGGGGATAATCATAAATATGACACTAGGCATAAACAAAATTGCTCTTGGTGCCCATAAGTTAGAATTTTACAATAAAAACACATCATGTGCTGGAAGAAAATTTTTGGATGGACTTACAGAGGGGTTGAGGAGAATTGATGATGATAAAAATACTTTTAAGTCATCTTAAAATATACTTAGGCTTAACACAAAAAGTACTTTATAATTTTGATGAATTGTACGAATGATTTTGTGTTTTTAGTTTGTAGTTGTAAGAATCTAAATGCCATTTAATGTACATATATGTATGATGGACAGAATAAGTTATTTTCAATTCAATTGAATTTATTTTAACATTGTGTCTACCAATTTCACAAATGAAATTACCGACTTTTAAAACCACTTCTCTGAAAATTCCTAACCAGAGCCTTTCCAACCATATATCTAACAAGTCTGTAAAATAATTAGTAAATTTTGCAAAATATTGTGAAAATTCCCTTAAGGAATAGGCCTAAATGAGTTTTTTTCAGCGCAAAGACCTAAATCCCCGTCTTTTTCATTACTTTTCCCGACCTCACAAAATTCCCAATGTTTTTTTTTTATGACTTCCATACTTTTCGCAACCGGTAGACACTCTGTTAAAGTAATACTAGGCCTGCCAATATTTTTCTATTTACGAAAGAATCAATGAAGACTTACGTCTTGAGAGCGAGGACCCCTGTCCTCTCCTCCTCTGAAGCCACCTCTACCACGGCCTCGGAAGTTCCCTCCGCCCCGGCCACCAGGTCCATGGCCCCCCTCTCCATCCTGCTCCATATGCTCTCCTTGGTTGTTCTGCTGTACAATCATAAGTTACACTATTAAAACTTCGCAATGAATTTCGAAGGAATATTAGGGTAATTTTGTGGGAGGGGGTATAAACTACATTAAATTATAGAGCAAATAGGCCTAGGCCAATAGGACTGAGTTTTGGTGAACAGAATATTTACAGAACATTATTTTAATGTAGATCTGAGGAGACTCCTTATAGGTAGCTTAGGTTTGCCACTATTACAGTAGACTCCTTCTTAACCGGCCTCCGCTTTAACCGACCTACCCGGGCACAAAAACAACATCTTTTTAACCGGCCATTTTGTATCTCAACATCGTTTTAACCGGCTGTGTTTCGCCTGACGTAGTTTTCTTATCTACTGTTTCATTCAATTCAACGTTAGCCTATATCATACTGTATTGACCTTCTCAAACCAATAAAAATTAACTGTCCTGGACGAGAGTGTATACACCAGAAGTGAAAGCGTTTGGACCTGCTATCCAGTAGACATCATAAGGAAACAAATCATTATTAGTTTACTTTGGTCGTGGATTTAATGGGTGTCAGATGATAGCTATAAATTATATTAACAAAGAGTTGTTTTTTTCAAGACATAACTGCATATAGGTTACATAAATTTTAGGTTGACATTTTTAAAGGTGCATCGGTTAACGGGCCAAATCGTTATCCTGCCGAGGCCTGGTCTCAAGGTGGGCGGTTAACCCTAGGAGCGGCCAGGCCAAATCGGTGCGTGTGCACCAAGCGGCCAGTCAATTTCGGCCATTTTGCAGACGTTTTTAAAAAAATAAGCAGTGTCCAAACTACTAATGATAACCTAGTCATATGCATATTCATTTTGTTCGGAAAAAGACGTAGATTATTTCTAAAATAAATTAAATGAAATTCCTGTTGGTACGTTTTTTACAAAATGCGAAAAAACCAATTTTTTTAAAAATTTTGAAATATTTTTCAAAAGTAGAGTGCTAGAACTTTTACACAGATTTTTATACAGAAAATCTAAGATGTACAAAATGTAGGCAATTTATTTCCCTACGTGGAAATATGTTTAGTTTGTTAGAAATAATTTTTTTACAACTGTTACAGGAGAAATTACGTAAAATGGAAAAAATTTACAAACGTGCCCTGCACATTTGAAAGATAAAAATAAAGTAAATAATATATACGTATTACAGTAAATGTGCTATGTTACTAAACTGTACAATGTAGTTATTGGAAATAATGCGTTTTTGTACCATAAAAAAGTTTGTTCTTTACTTTATAGGTGTTTAAGTTTTTTATTTTTATTTTCAAAAAACCTAATTTAGTTACTCAAAGCTTCATATAATTTTTATACAACTTGATAATATGATCAATTGTACATATTTTTCTAGTACAGATCATTCTGAACAAGAAAATATACATTAGTATAGGGAAATAATAAAAAAAAAATTTTCTTAAGACATTTGAGAGAATGGATGCACGGGTTGAAATTAGAACAAAAATCTACCCCTCAGGCCGTATTCCAGCAAAATCTGCAGAGGTTACTTCAAACCCTCACTGTGACATAACCTCACAAGATAACCCTATCATATGCATACTCATTTTGTTCACGAAAGAACATAGCATTTAAATAAACTAAAATTAAACTAATCGCTGCTAGTATATTGTTAGCAAATTGCAAACAACCAATTTTATAAATCATTTAGAAATATTTTTTAATTAGACTACTAGATCTCTTACAATATTTAATTTAAACTCAATCTAATGCATAATAAACTGTATTTAATTAATTTCTCTACATATAAATGTGTTTGGTTTATTGGAAATATTTTTTTATCCTCAGTTATTGATAAAATAGGTAAAATGGGCAAAATTGTCAAACTCAGGTTGTATGTTTGACACAAAGAAATAAAATCAAAGTATAGGTAAATATAAAAAGGACTTGTTATTTTACTAAACTTTACAATATATTCTTTGGTATTAATACACTTATGAACAAAAAATAACTGTTTTTCTTTTTACTTATCATGTGTAGGAAAACATAATTTGTTCTTGACAAAAACCCAAATTTAGTTATTAAAAGCTGGTATAATTATCTTACAATTTTTAATAATAAGATAACTGGTACATTTATTTGAAGTGGATATCTTCCTGAACAAGAATATACACATATATACAAGTAAAATATAAAAAATATTAAGGGGATCCGCCACTATCTCCGGCTGTTTTTTTTTTTTTTTTTGACATTTTTCAAAATTGAGATTTTTAGAATCAGCATTTAATAGTGAACATGTGTATGCAATTTTATGCCAATCTGAATATTTTTTCATGATATAATTTATATAAATGTAAAACAATGCGCGAATCGCAATTTCGAGAATTTTCAACATAACTTATGCATTTTTATTTATTTGTCACATTATTTTTATATTTTTTACATATGTATATTATAATTTTATAATGAGAAGGGTGTATTGTTGGTAAAAATATATGGCTTTGGTAGATTTAGAATCATAAAGTCATATAGCTAGGCCTAATAAAAATAACTTGTAAACTATTTTGGTAAATTTTTCAATCTAAGGTTGCATCACTGTTGTACTGTTTGTCAGCTGTCAGATGACTACTATTGTTGTTTTGAATTGCTTTTTGGCTATGTTTGTTTGTTTATATACATGGTTACTTACAACAACTAGGCCTAGCCTATTGAACTTGTAACTGATGTTTCCTTTAGTTTACTTCTGTTTATTTGCAAAAGTAACAAATAGTAAAGTAAAGTAACAAATTGATACATTTTTTGTTCATGAAAAGTGAAAAGTGATCAATAGTTCAGTGTGAAATATTGAAAATATTGAAGAGTGCACAGCTTAGAGAGAAAGAACTTAAAAAAGATAAAGAAGGTGTTTCATATAGCCTAGGCGAGTTCTAGAGTGGGAGAAAAGACTTATAAAACTTTGAGAGCCGTTTTTCCGCAATTGTGTTTTTCCATGTTTTGTCCAACAAAAGTTTGAGTAACTATGAAAGTACTAGGCCTATTGTTATAAAATTTTTACCACATCATCTTAATACTATTTGAAAGATTCTGGTGTATAAGAATCCCAATACAAGCATATTTAATATAAAATTTAATGATATTTATTATAAAAAACCTGTTTTTCCCGTTGCAAAAATTTGATATTACAAAATATGCTCACCACATTATTGTTTTTTGAGTTACCATGGTTTCCATACACCAGATTTTTCCTTTTTATATAAGGAATAAAATGGTAGTTTGGTTTTTGCAATTAGTTGAATAATAAAAAAGATATTCAAAGAAATAAAATATAGGAAAAATTGGTAAAAAATATTATAAAGGACCAAAACTATGAAATTTTGTTTAAATATATCCTATATTTCACATCAAATCTTCTAATTAGCCAAGTACCCATTTTAAAAAAATACTCAAGTAATAAAAGTCAAAAATAAAAAAAAATTTGGAGATAGTGGCGGATCCCCTTAAGGTTCCTTAAACATTTTTGGGATGAGACGCGTGAGGCTTCACACCGGCAATAGGTAGAATGGCCTAGCAATACAACTATTTCCATCTTCTTCCACAGACCACCGGACGCACCATAGAGGAAGGAATCACTACTAATATGTATAACTTTTTCCTAGCAACAAAATTATATGATTTATAACACGCTAAACTCATTATTACAGTAATTGTTTTAATAGACGATTTATAATTTGCCGTATTTCCGGCAAATTGGCCAAACTATGCACCGCACATTTCAGCTGATTTAAAAAATTATTTTTCGTATTTTCTGAAGTCATATGACAAATATTTATCACTGGAAACGAAAGAAGAACTCGTGCTCTTTTCAATCATACCAACGGCTTTCTGATAGTCAAAAAAATACAAAAAGTAAAATTTTTTAAAAAACTTATGTTTTTAGACGTTTCGCCGTTTTTGAGCCGGAAATGGTTCGCGCGCTTAATTTCGTTCAAATTATAATACGAATTGCGTCAATCTCTTAATGGTACAAGGTTTGATTAGGCTATATACGAAAATGAAAGTTTGGAATATCCTCTTTAAAATGGTACCAATATTATTACATTTATTGATCGTTTTCCATGTGTAATGAGTAGTTGAACAAAAATTGACCTATATTGCCGGAATCCGGCAATTGACGATTTTCGCAAAAATGAAATTGCCGGATATCCGGCAATGGCCGCTTCTAGGGTTAAGAGAGAGTCTACTGTATAGACTCAAACTGAGATGAAAAGGGTCTAAAACTCCACCACTTCCATCGGCCACTAAAGTACACAAAAGTGTTAAATAACATGAATTAACTGTTAAAATACAAACAGAATACAAAATTAAAGGCTATACAATTTTAAAAACTAAACAATTAACAGAAATATAGAGGTAGGGTATATAGCCTATGTGGAAGTTTAGTCAGTAAAAATTAAAGCTTTTCAAAATTAGGGCCTACTGTCAATTTTATCCTGAAAAAAAAACCCTGCAAATGTTAAGGGTTGGAAGTAGGCTATATAATTTAGACTTGACTACGGCTCGATGGGGGCTCTGCTCCCATGCCCCCTATTTGGTTTCGCATAATTTGTTAATGATTCAGAAAGTCTCCAATACTGGTACTCCGTCCCTTTTCCCCCCTAGGTTGCCCCGAGTTGGTTTAAGTCTCAGACAAAAACAAAATACCGATCAATGCTCAATATTGGTTTTAAGGCTGGCTATGGATCCCCCAAAACTTAAAATGTTTAAAGTTATCTTTATTTTTAATACTTTTACTAAAAAAAAACATCCTAGCAAATTCCATTTAAAAATAAATAACTTAAATGAGTTTAAAATGGTTCAGATGCTCCACACACACCGCACCCCCTCCTAAAAATTCTTGGGTCATTCCATGTCAAATCAACACAGTCAATAAACCTCACCATCACATATTTTGATGAAATTTGGTACACATGTTACCTTGATATAGACTAAGAAAAATACCAAATTTCAACTCAATATCTCGAACGGTTTTTGAAATATAGCTATGTAAAGTTCGCAAAAAAACTCAAATTTTGCCCGGCCGCGTTATTTTTAAGTTGAAGTTGTAGCTCTTCTAGACAAAGATAGAGAGTTGAAATTTGTGTCATTTTAAAGCTAATTTTAAGACCTTTCATATGACATCCAACTTAATAGGGGTTAAAATAAAAAGTTTTTTTTCAAAATTTGAATTAAAATTTCAAATTTAAATTTCTTAAAATGCGCATTTTTAAAAAATTTGAAAAAATTATATAAAGTTGATAAGGTTGTTGTTAATGAGTGTTAAAAAAACTATGATGGGACAGCAATGGGTTCATACTTAAAATAATTATTGAATAATGTACGTTTTACTCGTCCACCATTTATCATCTATTTTTGGGACACAAGTTAGCTGGTTTTACTTAAGGGTTTTGTAACATTTCAAACTCTTGACTGTCATAAACTAAACTAAGTTTTAAAATTCAAAGCTTTCTATATTTTAATAAGTTTTAATTTATTTGAATGTAAAAAATAACATAAAAGAATTTAACCGTTATGACTGGTGAATAGCAGATTTACAGGGTAATACAGGACGTCTGTCAGACATAAAGAGCAGATAAGGGAAGTCTTTTGATGGCCAGACAGACTATTATACAATTGTCTGATCATCTTTATCTAACTTATCTCTCTCACTATAAAAATATATTTATATTTTAAACTCAACATCCCAGGAAATTCACTCACTGGTCAGTCTCTCTATGGATCTTGTAGTGAACAGAACCATTAAATCTGTAGTGACCAAGTATTGGTGTTTCTTTAAATTTGGTGTGTTAAATATATTTATAACAATAATTTTTTTATACTACATCTCCATAGCCTATATAAAAATGAATCCCTATTTCTCCCTGGTCATGGCATCAAATGCGTGAACGGCAGGACCGATTTGCCTAATTATTTTTTTTTTGTAGTGAGCTTTACTGTCAGGAGAAGGTTCTTATGAAAGAAAAACTTAAAAAAATTCCACAGGGCTCCGCCCCACACGTCTTCAAAGATACCATGTTATTCTTATGAAAGCAACATTTTTGTACTGGAACATATGATTACATTTAGGAATATTAATATTAACTTGTATAGATGTTGCTATAAATCGAGCAATTTATTTTAATACAATAACATGTTATTTCAGCTCTAAATCAATTATATCCGACCAATACAATAATGTGAAAATCTGTAATCGCCATCAATAACTACACGTATTTACAGCTGATTATTAACAGATGTTTAAAATTCTTTATTCAATCCCAATGTTATTTTAATGGGAAATTTTGAGATTTAAATGGTGGATAGCACTTTTATTTCAGTCCGATTCTCATCAGTTTTTGGCGGAAATAACTACAGTCCAAGCCCTATTCAACGACACCAAAAATTTGAAAATCGGTTGAAAATTGTAGGAGGAGTTCTTAACACAAAAAAACCCTTAGCGTATTAAATAAGCATAGATTATAAAACAGCTGTTCACATTTAAAGTATTAAGGGGAGATCGGTAATTTAACAAAACCAGAGGATGTTATAGATTTGTGGAAGAAGTGGGCGTAGCAAACAAGCTAAACCTGACGGAAAGTGAGCGTAGCCAACAAGCTCACCTGAAGAGCAAAAACTTCCTCCGTCTTATATAAAGTTAAATATTATAACACTTGATTATAATTCGTTATCACTTAGTAAGTATTAGGTATGTACGGTATGTGTTACAGTTCTTAGAGTTTATTCCCAGCGTTTATTATTGCTTAATATTTTACTGCACTTGATCCAAATTAACTACCCTATTGAGTTAAAATATACCTAGGCCTACACATTATATAACAGATTTCATGACAGGTTATACTAAATTACATAGTTGTGTAGTTATACACTGAGAGGTATGTATGTACATACATTTGATTTGTATGTAGCTGGTCGTGGTTCATTGAAGAGCAGAAACGTACAATATTCAATAATTATTTTAAGTATGAACCCATTGCTGTCCCATCATAGTTTTTTTAACACTCATTAACAACAACCTTATTAACTTTATATAATTTTTTCAACATTTTTAAGAATGCGCATTTTGAGAAATTCAAATTTGAAATTTTAGTTCAAATTTTAAAAAAAAACTTTATTTTAACCCCTATTAAGTTGGATGTCATATGAAAGGTCTTAAAATTAGCTTTAATTAATAGGCAAGCATGTTTCGTTTCCTCCTTTTTTCTCAGCACGTGTGCATCGTAGGAGAAATTCGGGCATACCGTTAGAAAGGTAGAGTCCTGTAGATGAGCAGAATCCCATTATAATTCACATCGGTCATCAGGGCTCCGCCCTGCCGGCTTTCAAAGTTTCAATGTTAATCTTATGGGAGAGTAATAATTGATTGATTCATTAGACAGCTGTTTTAAAAACAAATGCTTTTAAATCAGGAAGAACAGATTTTTCAGTTATGAAAAATTTTAAAACTATTGGCTCAAGATCATTTTTCGAGTTATGGTCGAATTTCGACCAGTAGGCGGTCCCTAGTTAGCTTTAAAATGACAAAAATTTCAACTCTCTATCTTGGCTAGAAGAGCTACAATTTCAACTTAAAAATAACGCGGCCAGGCAAAATTTGCGTTTTTTTGCGAACTTTACACAGCTATATTTCAAAAACCGTTCGAGATATTGAGTTGAAATTTGGTATTTTTCTTAGTCTTTATCAAGGCAAAATATGCACCAAATTTTATAAAATTCTGAGATGGTGAGGGAAAAAATTGTTTAAAAGTGTGTTGATTTGAGGTGGAAAGACCCTCTTACTAGCCTATTCGCAAGAAGAATTATGGGTGAAGAGCGGTCTTAATACTTCTGAATGAGATAGGGCAAAATTTCATGGGACGGAACTTGTAGAGCATCTAAAATGGAATATAATTCTGGCAAAACAAATATCACTATTACAGTAGGCCTATATTTGGCAGAATAAAGTACGAATTTACGAACACTTTCCCCTACATGAAATAGTTTTCAGAACTTCATGTTTGTTTTTTCTCGATTTTTTGGGGCTTAACTTTGATTGAAATTGACCAATAGCTGCTAGGCCTACAATCACTAGATGGTTATATTATATATACTAAGTTTCAGGCATCTGTGTGCCACAATAGTAAATAGAATATTAAAAAGGCGAAATTTTGTTAAAAGAATTTAGAAATTTCAAAAGTAAGCCCCTTTTTAAGGGTGAAGGGTGTAAGATACGCCAAAAAGTCAATGGACTAAACTTGTAGGGGGTCTGTAATAGAATATAATAATGGCAAAACATATATCGATTTAGCGGTATATTCCCCAGGTTAAAGTAAATTAAAAACACTTGAAATATAATATGAAAAATGTAAAAATATCAATAGGCCTACTTACAATTGTTTTGGGCAACAATTTTAATGGAATTAACCAATAGGCATAGGCTAGATGCTACCATCGTAAGACATAGTTGAGGTCATAATGTAGCCTACTGAATTTCAGGCACATATGTGCCAATAGAACAATTAGAGCCATGTTTCATGTTAGTTACGGTTTTTCCCTCATCTGTTAAAAATGCATTTTTATGCAAATTTTGTCATTTAACCTTACTTTGCCCACCTCCCACCCCTTAGTGGGGGTTGAATGCTTTGTGTTAATGCAATATAGGCCTTCTGATGAAGCGGAGTCCGTCATGAGTCATCATTTCCGCCCGTACAGTGACCTATCGTGATTGTATTCACTCTTGTTTTTAAGATAACTCAAGAGATTTTATGAAAATAAGGCACTCAAACTTTGAACACATGGTAACAATGAACCTATAGGAATAAAAAACAACGCAGGAAATAAAGAACCAAAATCTTTATTCTCATATTCCATATTCATATTCCACTCACATTCCAGCAGTCAACTGACTACCACGTAGGCTAACACAGGTGCAGTCGTCGCAACGCGGGACAGACTGAATGACAGTTTGGGAAGCGGTCGAAGCTGATGTTTACTTCCTGCCCTCTTCCTCTTTCTATTTTTGTGTGAATACTCCACGGCCTCGTAAATCACATCGATGGGTAAGTTTATACAGATTAAGGAAAACGCCTGATGACGTTTGATGCAAAATGTGATAGGCCTACTTTACTGTTGTGCAGATAAAACGATTGGAAATTGAAGACGCTAAAACGGAAAAATTATTTTTATCGTAAGAAAAAATACCCCCGTCGCAGCAGACCTGCGTACTCAGCGAATTTCCAAACGATCTTGAGATATTGTATTTGCCCCATAAACACCATAGGAATGGGAATGTAGGTTTGCTGCCTTGGGATGTTGTTAGAAAATGTTAGTTTTGTTAGGTGTAATAGTTACGTTAGGTAAATGTCAAACTGTATCAATATTCGGCACTTTTTAATTTTCCCCATAAACCCCATGGGGGTGAGTAGCCTATGTAGGTTTGCCGCCATATGGGGTAAACTACCCAGTCTTTGTTAGCATCCCAGTGTTTGATAGTTTGACACTATTTTGTCTGCTGCTAAGCCCACAGCAATCACAGCCACATGTTTTTAGGACCATTTAAAAGATTTTTTCTCCTTCTTCAATGCTCAACTGATTTAAATGTCATCTGTTGTTCACTACTTTGGAGGGAAAGTTGGAATTAGTTTATGTCAGCAGATCACAAGATTATTACAGAAAAAGCTAAGAGGTAAGTGTATTTTTATCCATTTTAATCTCTATTGTTAAACAAGGTAATAATATTTGTAGGGTACCAACAGATAATTTATTTTATTCTCTTTCATTTTATGTAAATAAAATTAGGCTAACTCTAACCTAAAAAGCATGAGGTTTAATTCAAACACTGGTATGAGAAATCTCTCTCAAAGCTAGTGTTTGATAGTTCCTATCATTCACTAGGTGACCCTTGTTCCCAGTGTTTGATAACAACATTAAACTGAGTTAAACAAGGCTTGGGCCTTATTTTATTCCAGGTTAACCATAATAATACACAAGTGTAAGTATCCTACTTATTATTGTATACTGCTTATTTTAATTATAAAACTTTAATCGGGGCCTTTATTTTCTTTCAGATGCCGTCGAAGAAGAAACCCAAGTTTGCTTATACGCATGAGCAGCTCTTGCTTGCTCTCGATGATGTTAAAAAAGGGGTACCTGTGAATGCAGCCAGCAAGAAATAAGGGATACCTCAGTGATAGTTATAGATAAAAATGTGATAGTTATAATTCTATTTTAATAATAACTTCTATTATTCTTTATAAATGATGTGTTCCTTGAATTTACCCTTCACTAACATATTCTTATGAATATTTGGGTTTATTAATGAGCTTCCCATACCTGCTCATTATTCATTAATGTATTGAAACTTTGAAAAATAAACGTCATAGTGTCATTATCAAACACTAGGTTAGTAACCATCAATCACTGGACTTACATATCAAACACTAGGCAAAGTGTCATATCAATCACTGGATTTACATATCAAACACTAGGCAAAGTGTCATCTTTGCATTTGGATTAAATATCTCAAAATTTATTTTGTTTTCATATACATATTTAGTAGCTAAGGATGGTCAATAGAAAAACGAATGAAATGCACTAACCCAATTTTTTCTATGATAAAGGGTCGTCGAGATATAAATTTTAAAATAAAATTATGTCTTAATACTATCAAAGACTGGGAGGTTTACCCTGGGTGTTGTAGGCAAATATCAGTTAAATCCTACCTAGTGAATGTACATACCAAATATTATCAAGTTATGGTGTTCTTTTCATTTTCCCCATAAACCCCATAGGGGTGAGTACGTAGGTTTGCCACCATATGGGTGTTGTAAGCAAATATCAGTTGAACCCTACCAAGTGAATGTATATACCAAATTTGATCAAGTTATTCCAATAAATAAGCGAGATACAGGGTTTTGTTGATTTCCCATAAGATCAACATGGAAAACCTATTTTAGGCTTTTCTCCGTAACCTGTTAAGCTATGTTAAAAATTCAAAATACTGTACTACATTATTTATTTTTTTAAGTTCTTTTAAATGGTTTCAGTTAAAATTGTTAAATTTTGAAAATTATGCTCCAAAAATGCAAAAAACCCATTTTTGACCCCTTTGAAACCCCATAAAACCTTGTTCCCATAACCCGATCATGCTGGTTCGCGAACTCATGAAAATAGATCTAGTCTTACACCTTCATACCAAATTTCATCAAAATCGGAGGTCCCCTTCAAAAGTTATCAGTACCACGGACACACAGATATATATATAGATATATATATAGATATATATATAGATATATATATAGATATATATATATATATACATATACAGTAGACTCCCTCTTAACCGGCCACCTCGGGACCAGGCCGCGGCCGGATAATGAATTGGCCGGTTAAACCGATGTTCATTTAAGAACGCCATCCCACAATTTTATATGACCTAAATAAAATTATTACTTGAAAAACAACCTTAACTACATTACTGTATATGATTTATTGCTAATATCCACCACCCATGAAATCCACAACAAACCTACACTAATAATAATTCGTTTCTTTATTATAGTTTACTGGATGGTAGGTCCAAACGCATTGACTTCCGGTGGCAGTCACTTCCGTCCAGGACGTTATAGTTTAATTGGTTTGAGAACGTCAATATGAAATAATGTTGAATTGAATGATACATTAGATAAGAAAACTTAGTTTCCGGCGAAACGCGGCCGGTTAAAGCGATGTTGAGATAAAAAATGGCCGGTTAAAAAGATGTTATTTTGTGTCAGGGTAGGCCGGTTAAAGCGGAGACCGGTTAAAAGGTGGCCGGTTAAGAGGGAGTCTACTGTATATGAAAATGAACGAACGGTGTTTTTGGCTTCTGGGGACCTCAAAATGAAAAAGTAACATGGTCCCGGGCTTAGGTCTTACCATGGCTACTACCGTAATAGCGTATTCCCTTAGGGAAATTCGCTAAAATTTAAGAATATTCAGATTTTCAGTTCCGATGAAGCGGAGTTCCGATGTCGCCGAGTCCGATGAACGAGAGTGTGCTGTATTTTTAGAAATTCTTTTGGCTAAGGCCAATTTGGTTTTTTATCGCTAAAAATAACAAATTTGGGATTTTTTCCCATTTTTACCCCCCTCCCACCCACAAAAATTAACCTAGGGAATTTTGCAGGGGAAACTTTGGGAGGTAGGCTAGTTTTTGTTGGTGAGGGATAGTAGCCTATTACGGTACCCGATTTTGGAAAAAATCCCCGAAAATACCCCACCCCACTAAGTCAAGGGGCTACCATCAAAATTTTAACCGCTGATAATAAGATAGGCCTAGCTATAAGCCTATGGAGTAGATCTAGGGCTAATAGCCAAGAACCGTTTTCCCTATTGTTTGAAGAGGCCCGACAGAAATCCACAAGAATTTGATGGATTAACTTTAAGTTACTACACCAGGCCTGGCCCAGGGCAGTACTGAAATAGGCCTAAGGCTAACTAAGCCCTTCCTTCCTTCTGTTAGGCCCTAGGGTCTAGGCTAACATAGACCTTGTTTGCATCTTCTACAATCGAGGTAGGACCTATATTTCAAACGATAATCAATTAATAACACTTACATCTGGTCGCCCTCGTCCCCCAGGAGATCCCTGAAACCTATTTTGTCCAGGCCTTGCACCTCCTCTGCCGCCTCTAAATCCACCTCGGGGGCCTCCGCCGCCACCTCTGCCTCCATGTTGTTGATTTTGCGTGTGTGAGTTTTCTGGTCCATTCGTTTCTCTCTTCTCGGTCTTCACTTCTGTTTTAGCGGCGTTATTTGACATATTACTTAACGCGGATATGACTTTAACGATAGATATTAATTAAAATCACAGAACTCGCAGACAAACAGAACTGACGGCGTCAAGTATGGCGTCTAAGAGGAACAACGAAAATTTGGAACCGGTATCGGCGAACTCAGATAAACACGGGGTTCACAAAAGTGAACAAAAGAGTTAAAGATTTCTCCAATTTTATTATCTCGTACTATAAAAAGTGTACTGTCTTTTATCATCAAATCAAGTTACCATCAAAAACTGAGCAAATAAAACGTGATAATATATGAAAAATACCATTATTCTCTTTAAAATTTGTTAACTTTTCAAGAAAGACCCAGCAATAACTAAAAAAAAGTTAAAACATCATGAAGAGAAATGAAATAAGAAACATAACTTTGAAAGGCAGCCAAAATAATAAAATAACAAATCCAAAACTGGTGGATAAAATTTTTAATGAATTTTTCATAGTAGGGGTTGCAGACAGAAAAAAACATGCTAAATAACACTTGAAACCCATAGCGTAATTTGATAATTTTGCTCTTATTAAGATTAAGATGGGCTGTCAAAAGATTAAAAAGCTCTAGATCCCATGATTTTTATGGAATGTCAAACAATCTCTTAAAGGCCATAATTACAGGAATTGTATATCCTTTCACAGAATGCGTAAACCGATGTCTGCTGAATGGGTTTTTCCCTGATGAATTAAAAATTTCACGAGTATGTCCTATTTACAAAAAAGGAGCCAAAGATATTCCTGAGAGTTACAGACCTATCACGATTATTTCTCCGATATCGAAGGTAATAGAAATTCTGGTCTCAGAACAGGTTAGCAAGTTCTTTGAAGAAAATAACTTATTTTGTCCATCTCAGTTTGGGTTTAGGAGTGGGAAATCCACCTGTGATGCTATTGATTGCCTGCTTCGGGAGATTATTAAAGCCTTTGAAGGTATAGGTGTTTTGCCCAGGCCACTTTCTGTGACCTGAGCAAGGCATTTGACTGTATAGATCACAATGACCTTACCACCAAGTTAGAGCATTATGGTATAAAGGGTGCTGTCCTTAGGTTTTTTGAAGCCTACCTTAACAATCGCAGGCAAACTGTGTGCCTTGACGGAAGGTGGTCAAGTGAGAAAATTGTGAAATTTGGCGTCCCGCAAGGGTCGGTTCTTGGGCCATTACTATTCATAATTGCCATTAATGATCTGCATCTTAATATCTCTAGACCACTTAAAACCCTCCTATATGCAGACGACACAACGATTTTATCTGTTGGAAATAATCTAGGGCAATTATGTGAGCAAGTAGACACTGCCATAAATGAAGTAACTCTCTGGTTCGAAACAAACGGTCTCAAATTGAACAACAGTAAAACACAAAATATAATCTTTAGTTGCAAGCAGAATGATGTGGCAGAAAATAATGCCAAATTTTTGGGTGTTTATATTGATGGTCAATTGAGATGGGACAAACACATTGAATATGTAACAACCCGCCTTTCTAGATTAGTCTACTTATTCAGACGCCTGAGGAGTCTAGTAGACGAGAGTTATATCAAAATGGCTTACTACGCACTGTTCCAAAGTGTCTTCAGATATGGCCTAGTTTTTTATGGGAACTGCAGTAGAATTGAAGAAATTCTCCTTATTCAAAAGAAGGTTATCAGAATATTGAGTAATGCACTGCCTGATGCCCACTGTAAACCCCTGTTCATTGACCTGAAAATCCCAACAGTCATTAATCTATACCTGTATGACCTTCTAGCCTATACCCTTAAGAACCTTCCATCCCTCACTCTTTGCAACAATGTTCACTCTCACAACACTAGAGGTAACTTTAACATAAATAGAACATTTTCTAGACTAAGCAAAACACTCAAGAGTCACACTGTAATGTCTGTTAAGGTTTTTAATAAGTTAAGTATAAATTTTCAATCCTGTTCGAACAGCCCAAAATTATTTCTGAGGAGATTTTATGACTGGCTTTTGGTTCATCCTTTTTATACAATAGATGAATTTATGTTTGAGAAGAAAATTGAGTTTGCCTAATCAGATTTGTTAGAATTTCAATATTAAATATTATTTGTTATTCCTATATGTTTGTTATAGCCTATATTTATATCTTGTTACCTCTGTTATGTATTTAAATGTTTATATTACCGAGTTAATTTCTCTTTTGACTTGTGTAAGATTTTATAAATTGTTTTCTGTAATTTTAATGTTAAATTTTATTGTTTGTTGTTTGGTAAAATAGTTTAACTTTAATGTTAAATTTTTTATTGTTTTTTTATTTGTTAAAAATTTAATGTTGAATTTTATGGTCTGTTATTTGGTAAAATAATTTATATCACTGCATTACATTTCTCTCTTTTGACTCTTGTTAAGATGTTTTATGAATTTTAGATTTTTTATGATTCTTATGATTTTTTATGATTCTTGTCAGTGACACTGCCTACTCCTGACCGTAGCCTCTCTGCTATTAATTGTAGTATACCTGACAATTGCTAATACATATGTACAGTATGTCAATGGCAAATAAATGACTGATTTCTGATTTCTGATTTCTGTGTAATTGAAACGTCACAGACGATTTAATGTTTTTTTTTCAAGGAATATATATATATATATATATATATATATATATATATATATATATATATATATTACTTAGGCAAACAAAATAAAAAACTTTAGGTAATTTAATACCATTAATGGTTAGATTAATGTTGTTGAAAGTACCAGAGGGAGGTGACACCGCGCTTATGCTCGGTAAAAATATATGAACCGTCACTTCTCTTTCTCAGAAAAAGCTTGTTCGCTCCACTCATTTGACAAATTCTTTTTTGAGGCGAGCTCATTCGCTTCCCTCACTCACCAGCTCAAAGGTCGCTGTGCTTAAAACTTGTTGAACTATATGTATAGATATAATTGGTTTCTATATATAATCATCAGCTGGTTTTGGTTAAACTTGTTTGCTAATTTAAAATATCCATCTAAATCCATACTTACTGAATACAGTAAGGGTTTTTTGTGTTGAGAACGCCTCCTACAATTTTCAATCGATTTTAAAGTTCTGGTGTCGTTGGATATAGGGTATGTAGTTGTTTCTGCCAAAAACTGATAAGAATCCGAATAAAAATAAAGGTGCTATCCACCATTAAAATCTAACGATTTCCCATTAAAATAAAATTGGGATTGAATAAAGCATTTTAAACATCTGTCAATTTTCAGCGTCAAATACAGCTGTCTTTGGTTATTACAGCTACAAAATAGCACAAATAGTTACGGAGAAAATCCACAAATACTTATTGTAATACTTTTACTTACTCGTTAAACTTGAATGTCGTTATATATTAGTCGTTGACCAACAGTGGTAGGATGGATTTTGTCAGTTTTAAAATTTTTAAAAACAACCATGAATACATCCTGTATTTCTTAAAACTAGGCATGGCAGAGCGATTTGGGGGGGGGGGGCATTAACCCTTTCAGGGAATCTGTCCCATATATGGGACGCTCAGAAAATTAATTCTGACAACGTTCTATTATAGTTATCTTCCTTCAGTTTCGCTTTAAAACCAACATATAGCATCACAGAGCAGTACTGGACTGGTGCTACACTCTATTGGAAGGATGTGGAACTATTCATAAACATAGAGAAATGCGAAGTCATGGTTACTTGAAAACATATGGTTATGCATTACAATATTATTTTATTTGCATTAAACCGATTAGTTTACAGCCATGAATTATTATTATTATTATTATTATTATTATTATTATTATTATTATTATTATTATTATTATTATTATTATTATTTTTTTTTTTTTCTAGAGGAGGGTTTCAATAATATTATGTAACTATAGCAACAGTTGTTATGAACATATATTTACCATAAAACTAGTTTTTATAAGCGTCTCATATATATAGGACAGTTTCCCTCAACCGCTAAGATGCTTGCCTGGTTTTTATTCTTCATATTATCACTGATTAGTACTGGAAATGAGTTTGTTAGCTCTTATCAACCATGTTTCGTAAACTTCGTGAGATATTTTATGATGACGAAGGCATTATTATTATTATATATATACAAAGACTCTTCATTAAGTAGAGTCTTACCTTACTTAATGAAGTAAGACTCTAGATAGTTTGGAAATAACATTATTTGTTTGTGGTACCCAGGTCTAAACTAAACCAGGGCACCGTGTTGAGTCTCGCTGCCTGGAAGCAAGGGAAAAGGTCACTGTTATGGAGGTTGGGAGCTGTCAGGTGCAGCGCTTCTTCGCCATGCAGTTGCTTCGTGCTGTTACGTCATGCTGGGGGCAGGTCTTAGGGGGTGAGGAATGTGACGGGAGAGAAAAAAAACCAAATTTACAACGATAGCCTATCATTTATCCAAAAACCCAGAATTTTCACTGCTACTTCCCTCTCCTCCACAGACTTCGGGGTGCAGACCCAGGGACTGAGTCTTTTCCTCATGTATCTCAAGCCTAATTGGCACAAACCAGTCTTACCACCATTTACTTGGTTACCATAGTCAATGATATAAAAGTAACAAAATAAATACAGCGATACACCTTTCTTTACAAGATTGTCAATTGTGAAATTGACTGCAGTGAACTCCTCCAGCTCATTGATTTCAGAGTTTCTTCCAGAACAAGGTCCCATGAACTATTTATTAGACGTAGCTATGCAAGAAATTATCTGCAGCATGGACCAATTGCAAGAATCCAGAGACTGGGCTGTGATGTCCCCCCGGATGCTGACTTCTTCTTTGACAAAGTCACAACGTTCCGAAAGAAAATATCTTCTTCCTTTACTCCTCCATAGTCCTTTTCACCTTCCAACCAAACACTCCACCCATTAGTCATTTTGTAAAGTAATGTTTCTCACATAAGACTTTTGTTTTCTCAATTTCTTTATTATTTCCAATTTCACTCACATTGCCAATCATGGTTGTAAAAACCATAAAACCCAAGAAGTTGTACACTGTTCCATATCATATAGGTTTGTTTGTCAACTGCTGCAGATAACATATATTATGTCAAGGAATCTAAAATAAATAAAGACAAGGTAGGGGTCAAGACATGCAACGCCCTCTATGAACCAGGTGTTCTTTTGCACCTATGACATCACCATTTACTAATACTGTTAATGCTAATGATGACGTCATAGGTGCAAAAGAACACCTGGTGGATAGAGAGCGTTGCGTGTCTTGACCCCTACCTTCTCTTTATTTATTTTAGATTCCTTGTATTATGTGATTTAATTGAGTATTTATTATTCCATAGCACATAGAGTATTATTCCTACTTTGTTTCTTGTACAGTAACTGTTTGTATGCATGTATATTGTAAGTGCCAGTAGTTTAGATATGGAATCTGTTGCTTTTTATGTATGCATAATCAACATGAATTGTGAGCATGAAGATGCATGAACTTTTTTCCGTAGCTGATGAATTTTTTGCTATGAACTGTGAACTGCAAAATTATTGTATGTTGTCATAAGCATGTTTTGATAATGTATAAATGGTGTATCCGTATGATTTGAAATAAATAAATAAATAAATAAGATACAATAAATATATATCAGTAACAATAAATAGAGCATGAAAAAAATATATAGAATTTTCATTTTGATAAAAGTAAACAAGTTTTGTCAAGAAGCAGCTTCAATTGAAGTAGGAGTTTTGTTTATATTTCTTTAAAAATTATATATATATATATATATATGAACAGTATATATAACATACCTCTCATTACCTTTATTTCATTTCCGTTTATTGTTTTCGTAAAAATATATAACGATTGGTATTTTTCATACACTATATTATTTTACGTTATGAAATCAATATATTGCAGATTCATTGTTCGTTAGTTGGTTTTCCTGTAACAAAAGTGGTCTGCCTGTGGTGCCTGTGTGTCTAATCATCTGATCGTTCTGGTGTGTAGATAGATGCACTGATGATGTCTGTCTGTTGACCACTGCATCTGACAAAGCGTGTATTGTCTTAAAACCAAATTCATCACAGTAATAATTTGTGCTTTGTTTTCAAGTAATTTTTAATAGTTTATAAGTTAATCCTTTTTGTATTCAAGTTTGTCCTCAACTGTATTTGTTCGAAAGGGACTGTTTTAGTATTTGATTTTTCCTTATAAGGGTATTAAATTCATATACAATGGCTGCAAGACGAGCTACCCATTCAGGAAGTTGGTATTCCGATTCAAGTAAGTTTAAAAATATATTAGGCTATTTAAAAACATTTAATCTACCAGTGATTTTAGTGAAGGATATAATAAAAATATATTAGGCTATTTAAGAACATTTAATCTACCAGTGATTTTAGTGAAGGATATAAAAATAATGAGAGATTTTGATTCCCACTACATCTTTATTTAATCGTATCCATAGGAGGAATGATGATACAAATTGATGATAAAATAAATTTCTTTGTTTTACCAAAGTTATGGGAGAGAGAGAGAGAGAGAGAGATACTTTATTACATAAGCTTAGAGCTTAGAAATGGTGTCAACAAAGTACAATACATATATACAATAACTTGAATTGGGTCAATTGAAATGAATCAGTCTCTTTTACATAGTTCAAAAAATTCGTCCATGGGCATAGTTCGACTCTACACCCAGTCTAGCTTTAAGTCCTGGTTTTGAATTAAAATTATGTTTAGACCATCAACAACTCTAAAATTCCTTGAAATAACTGTAGACAATAACTTAAATTGGATTCCCCATATTGAAAACCTCCACAAAAAATTATCTTCATCTCTCTTCGCCCTCATACCTCAAACCTCCTTCTTCGTCTTTTACCCACGATGTGGGATTGACAGCGTCAGATTACTTGAGATTCAGGCTATACTAAAAAATATATATACATATAAAAAAGAAAAACATGGACTTCCGGTTTGCTCAATACAGTTGGGGGTCCCTATAATCTATTGAGGTCATCCTCCTCAAACTCATGAATGGAGTAGTATGCCTGTTCTTTGATATAGGCAGCCATCTTATTCTTGAAGGCCACCACCTCAAGCTGCTGCACTGCACTTGGGAGCCTGTTAAAAAACTTGATGGCTCTGTTTTGGTATCCAGCCTGGGTTCTCGTGAGCCACACCCTAGGAATGTCAAGTTGTCCACGCTGTCTGGTGTTGTACGTGTGGACATTCGCCTGTGTTGCAAAGGTCTCAATGTTTGCCCTGACGTGCACAAGACAAAGGAAGATGAAGTGTCCATAGATGGTAAAAATACCAAGTCTTGCAAACAGTGGTTTGCAATGGGCGCGATAGTCACTGGATGTAATAGTTCTCACAGCCCATTTCTGCAGCTTGAGCACATCAAGGGCCCTGGGCGAATGACTCCAGAGGATGAGGCCATAGGAGACATGACAATGGAAAAGTGGTACACCATTGTCAGGTAGTTCTCAGTGATACAGTGTTTAAGTTTAAGGATCAGAAAGCAAACCCGAGACAATATGGTGGTGGTTTGCTCAACATGGCTATCCCAACTACCGGTAAACTTATCATCAAGCATAGAAGCCCTTAGAAGAATTAGAGTTAACAAACTGCTCTACCGCTATTATAGCCTACCACGCACTTTTCGCCTCCCACCTAAGATTTGGAGTAATCGCCTGGGGAGGATTAAGTGAGGTCCACCTGCAACAAATCTTCACACTTCAGAAAAAGGCTGTCAGGGTTGTTGATCAAGCACATTACCAAGAACACTGCAAGCCGCTGTTCATTAAACATAAAATCCTAACCCTAACATCCATCCTATGTCCTAGAAACTATCTCCCATGTTAAACTGTATCCACCATTGGTTAGAAAAGAATGCCACAAATACAACATTCGGTCAGGACAAAACTTAAATTTACAACAACACAGACTCACAAAGGCAAGTAAAACACCCTCTCTGATGGGGGTAAATTTTTTTAATTTACTCTTCACAAATTGAAAATTTATTGAAAATGACAAAAAATTCCTCAAATCACTAAAGAAATACCTTTTAGATAGGCTCTACTATAATGTTCAAGAATTCATTACAGAACATTCATACAGTAAATAAACAGCACAATACACGCACAGAAACACGCACACACTCCCACGACTGCCATGAAAAGGACTGATGTAAGATGTAAGGCCTATATTCACTAAGAGGCTTAATTGTTGTGTAACTGTACAGCAAGCATACTCTATTTAGGGCCTAGTCTGTAACTTAATTGGGTTGGACTCTCCAAAGGTATAGGCTACTGCATTGTTAAAAGAAATAATGTTTACAATTTCAATATGCTGTCTTTTATGTTTCCATTAGTATCCGTTATAAACCAAAACTAGGCTAACATTGTTTAAAAACACTTTCAACTTTTGTATGAAATCCTCCTAGGCCTACAGTAGGTCTATATAACAATTTTCTCTAATTGGCCTAGTAATAACTTTATTTAAGAATGTAGTTCAACTCAGTATTAAGCTACTAGTATTCTATAACTTATTTACTAGACATAATGAGTTACTTTTAGTAAATTCTATAAATTATTTACTTGAGACCTTACATGCCTTCAAAAGGCATCAGTTAGGTCGGCGAAAGTTTGTTATCCTAAGTTACCCACATTATTAACGATGGTGAAATTTCGATTTTGCGACATACCTATTATAATAGAAAAAATTAATAGGCCTACCTAACTCGAATTGATCAAACAAACTAGGCCTAGATTTGTAGGCAAAATAATCTATAATAGCCTCTCTTGGGATGGGCATGTAAATTATGTTTGAAATAAAAATAATTTTGGTTTATTTGCAATCAGAAAGATGTCAAAATCATGTAACTCATATAAGTATATGTAATGTATTTATGTATGCATATATATGTAGATGTATATGTATGTATATGTAACTCAGATATTTTGCAAAGGAAAATTTGAATGAAATATTAAAAATTAAAAAAAAAGCAATTAGAATTATCTTAACCTACAGCTAAAATATCAAGATTTGGCAAGGGGATATTTCAAACAATTAAAAATTATGACGTTTAATGGACCTTATGAGTTATTTTTGACACAATAATGTAAAAGACAAGACAAGACAAAGACAAAATACTCTTTATTGACATGAACATTAAGTACAGTCATGGCGTCATTATTTTTCTTCTTCAGTGATGAGGTTGGCCTCGTCCCTCCAGGCATTCTTCAACAGAGTAAAATTCTTTTTTCAGTAGCCAGTCGAGAACAGCTCCTTTGAAGTTCCGGTTGTTTTTTTGTTCTTTCAGTGCAGGTGGAAGGGTGTTGAATAGTTTTGCTCCGATGTAGCTGGGTTTTTTCTCATAGGCTGACAGATGATGTGCAGGGAGTATGTAGTTGATTTGGTTTCTGGTGTCATAATGATGGGCCTCTGAGAAGTTTACTATGGGTCTTTTGTTAACATGTTGACTGCGGCATGTATCCGATAGGATACAAAGGTGTCCCTTCGCGGGTGCGGATGTATCCGATCGGTTACATATGACAATGTCAAAATAATGCGACTGTTTCTCCACTCTAGCGTTTGAGAAAGAAACACATATTGTGCATTAGCTTGTAGGTAAGGGTATGAGCTTTTAGATTATTTGTGATTAGTATATATCCTACAGGTTTTTAATTTCCCGCTATCGTTGGAGAATGTAACGAAAGCATGGGGGTTGAGTTTTGACATTTTATATGCCGCAGCGAACGTGTTAAGAATAATCATAACAATGAATTCATCCCAAACACAGATTAGAAATTTTCAAAAATAAATGGTCTCATGCAGGTAGTAGGATTGACGCCCAATGGGTGCCATGTCATTTTTATAGAAAAACAAAGTGATTAGATTTTTTCACTATGGATAATATCAGCTTTAGAAACACTACCAGGAGGCCAAGATCCCACAACAAGGTTTGGGTGAACCCAAAAACACAAGCGCTCCAGAGCCTGCAAGCAATGGGTGAAAGACCTCCCAGACCAGTCCCCGAAGACTGCATATGTCAGAGACCCAAAAATACAGTCTTGTGCAAAATGTGTGGATTTATGATGAATGGTCGGGTTCGCACTGTCTGTCCAGCACATCCACAGACTATTTTTCTCTATGATGTGGAGCGATGCCCCAAGTGCCTTGGATACCACAAATTGAAAGAATTTTGAAATGAATCATCTACTGGACCACTTGCCACCATTGACGGTCTTTCGGTTTAAATTATTTTGTTATTTTTGACATAAATATTTTGTTTGCATTTGTTTTAAATTAATTTATGGTAGTCGTTGGATACATACTAGCTGTTATCCTTATTAATAGGCTTGATAGTACTT
The DNA here is from genome assembly GCA_030545055.2 of Neoaliturus tenellus. Lineage (NCBI taxonomy): Eukaryota > Metazoa > Arthropoda > Insecta > Hemiptera > Cicadellidae > Neoaliturus > Neoaliturus tenellus. Next base: position 272,775,882 of record CM061532.1, read on the forward strand.
TGTTGCAATCCCGGTGTCAAGTATATTATGACTTATGGCAAGTTAGTTAAAAGCTGTTAGCTTTTGATAGCTTTCATGCAAGACTGTGTTGTATTAAGTAATTTGATCATACCATTTTTTTTTTGTGGTATTGCTCAATGAACAAACTAATATTTTTATTAGCCTACTAATAAGTACTTTTCATGAGATGTTGTGTGTGATTTTATATTTTGTGATGTCATAGCCAAAGAAACAGTTGTTTCTACAAAAAAAATTCTAAAAAGGAGTTTGGAAAGCAGAGATTTGTATCTTTGAAAAACGCTCATAATTAAAGGCATTATTATTATTATTATATGAAAATGAATAAATGGTGTTTTTGACTTAAATATATTATGGGGACCTCAAAATAAAAATAAAAATTAATTGGCCCCGTTCTTAGATTTTACCATATGGCTACTAACCCTCATAGCGTCGTATCGGTTAATTGGCTAAAGAAACCTCACCTCAAGGATGAAGTGTTTGAATTAAGTTTATTTCATCTAGCACAATTATTGGACCACTAGGGCCTACCTAAATTAAAAATGAAACAAAATGAATTATGAAATGAAATTGTTTATATCTTAACAGTCGAAGTTTGGGCCACATGGCCCTTTCTTACAATTAACCTGATTAAACAAATTTATTAAATTATTACGGTAGTGATTAGGCGTATTTTACTGAAGCCTACAGATGTCACATGTATGTATACTGTATTGGCACTAGGTGTCCGCCCCCAATTTAAATCATGAAATGCATCCTACTAATTGTCAACTGAATTGAAGCAATTAAAATTTGAATTTAATTAGGGTAAATTAATTTTTTGGCCCTGTAGCATAACGTTCCTTGTTTACCATTATATATATTTTTTTCTTAGGTAAAGAACTCAATAAACAGTTGGAAAACTGGTTGAATGCTGCTGATTTGGTTCACGGGCCTGCTCGTGCCATCATTGCGCCGTATGTATTCATGCTGATGTCACTGTTTTATATTACAACACATTTCTTTGTCTGGCTTACACTACTAGTTTAAATTAGTAGTAAAACAAAGCGTGTTAAATTTTTTTGTTTAAAATGTTATTTTCAGGGAAATAATCAAGATTATCACACTTCTGAATTCAGCAGACAGATCATCTGTTGTAGGATATAAAATGTAGTTTTGCATTGAACATAAATTAACAAAACATCACAATTCTTTGGTTCTATGTTTTAATATCATGGTGAATATACCAGTTCACTAGGATAATCAAAAAATTTAGCTATTAACTTATTTCCAGTTTTACTTTCTCCCCCTATACCATAGTTTATGGAGAAAGTATTGTTTTCGTCAAAATTTTCGAATTTGAGTTGTTGGTGGATTTATCCATTTTGGTTCCCCCTGAGTCCAAAAAAGTTGTTTTCTGAGTGATGTCTGTGTGTGTATCAGGATGCATACAGAGCTAGAGAATGTCCCAATTTTGGATTTTGGTGAAATTTGGTACGTAGGTCCAACCCCATGATAATTCCAGGCGTTTTTTTAATTTTTTTGAATTTTTGATTTTTAAGGGTAGTTCACTCCCAAAAACCCTCAAAAAACGTGAAAAATCAAAATTTCTCAAAAACGGCTCTAACGATTTTGATTAAAATGTTGTGGTTTATTAAGATTAAAATTCTGAATAAAATGACACCACCCCCATCTCCGAGAAAATGCACGTTCAAAAGTTATGGCTTAGTAAGTGTTTCAAAAAATCAATTTTTGGGATTTTTAAAATAGCTGTTATCTTGAAATAAATTTTACTTATGATCATTAAATCAAGCTCAAAAAACTAAATAATCTAGTATTTTAAATTTTTGCTCTATGTCAAGTGGTTGCGGAGAAAATTCAATTTTTCGTTTAGCGGTAAAAGCAGTACGTTGTTAAAAGTCACAGACGTAGGGTCAAATGAGTGCTGCTCAGCTGGTAGCTATCAGACTGGGTCATGAAGACATTAATGTTTGAATCTTTTAACATCTTTTTTATATTGTTGGGAGAAAGTATCGCTCCTTTCACACATCACATTTTTAGCCTTGCGGGAAAAAACCGCACAATTTAAAAACCGTCCAAAACACCGTACAAGTAATTGTCAGCTGGTTAAAAACCGTAAACGTGCCTGTGTGAAAGGTCTCATAAGTCTCTATCGGAATGTACGCCGTACGATTAAAAATCGTACGGGCAAAACCGTGATGTGTGAAAGGGGCGTAAGTTAACTGACACCGTTTATTTACCATTTGGGGGCATACTTTGTGCTTTTAAATTTCTTGGGGTTGCTTGTGTACTTTACAGCAAGAAATCTAGGATAAGAAGTAGGTAGGTGACATAAAAAAAAAAAAAAAAAAAAAAAAACAACGATATTGATGACGTCAAAGGTCATCAAAAGGTCACTTAAAATATTCAAAGCAAATCACTCATATGACTGAAGTGCAGGACCGCTTCAATCAGTTGTTGGTGTCACCTACTTTGGTTTCTTCTAGAAACATTGCTTTACAGTACTGGTACTTAAAAATTTTTTGGCTGCTTTGACTGTTCTGAGTTTCAGTTATGGTTTTATCTAGATTTACCTGAATAAATGTACAGTAGAACCTCGATATTTTGACACTTTGTGGACTTAGAGGGTGTCGAATTTATCAAAATTTCAAACTATAAGGAGTATATAGTAAATTTTACTATCAGGAGTATTAGAAAAGCATGATTTGAAATTGGGAAACATTAGATTTTAATGAAACTATAACTTGATTGAACTTGAATATAACAAAAATTCAAGAAATTTGCTACTTTGTTTAAATTTTCAACTTGGTCAGTCTCCAACATGAACACTATCGGTCGATATTAACCTGTTAAGTTTTCATGTCGAACTATCGAGGTTCTAAAACTACTGTACTATAAATATAAATTTTATTGTGGCCAAGATATTTCAGTATTCCTTTCAAGATGAGTTAGGTTCAGAATCCTAAAATGGTATGAAATATTTACTAATTGTGTGAAAACTTTACTTAAAATAACATTTTATTAAAAAAGTGCTGTTTCAACAAGCTCCTTTAGGTCTATTTAAAAGTCTTAAATTTTAATTTTACTTAAAAACATGAAAATAAACCTTGACCTCAGTGCGTAATTACGCTATTATCTCCACTACTCATACAACCTATTTGGTTTTTACAACAGAAAAAAGTCTTTTTGCAACTAAATTTGCTGTTTTTTTTTGTGTTCATTTTTGTAACGTAATAAGTTGGTGATATGGTAAAATAACTGCTCACTTTTATATGTTTTTGAAAGGTTATGTTTTCAGTCATGCGGGGTACCAGTACTGTGGGGCTTGCAGTGCCTTTGCCTATCGCCAAATTAGTCCAGCCGTTGTGTAAGTACTCCAAAGATTCTCGTTTGCTGTATAAGTTCATAACTATTAATTTTATTACAAATCATTATTTGACTCTTATGTTGTATGTTTTTACTTTTAAATTGTTTGTTTTACTGTAATTATAAACCCTTGATGCATATCCAAGTTTGATGGATTGGTTTTTCACACACAGGCAGCGTATCTTCATCCTCGGCCCGTCCCACCACGTCCGGCTGGCTGGATGTGCCCTCTCCTCAGCTGTCAAGTACAGGACTCCTCTGTACGACCTACGTATCGACACTCAAGGTAACTTGTGCTATTCACACTTCAGAGGAAATATTTAAACTTTTTTATTTCAAAAGTTGTTTTAATCATTTTTTATAACTGATAGTAAAAAATTAATTAATTCTCTTAGTTTCAGGGATAGGCTATTTATTTTTCTCTAAGAAGTAAAATAATAAGTAAAATTAATAGTCATGGTTGATTTCCTGAGTGATTAACTGCACGTTTTTTTCACTGTTAGTAAATTTTGAAGGTATTTTTGGCATGTTTAGTAATGACGTTCATAACATACTTACCTATGGTATGTGCGGCACTTGCCGCAGCGCACTGTAAACTAAGCTGAGTACATTCAGTGAAACCGGTGTTGCAGCCGCAGGTGGGGTTGCATTTGAAAAGATCCTCATGTGAGAAGAATACAGAATAACATTCTTACAGAATACATGTAAGAGAATACAGGAGACTTCCAATTATTGGCAAATGGCAAATAGCCAATAATTGGCCAATAATAAATGGCCATTCAGTGTAGTGCCTTAACTTAAACGGCCTAATTTTCAAAAGTTTTTCTCATATAGCGATCATTTAAGTGACTATTTAGTCATTTATTTAGTCATAATTTTTTCCATTTTTAGGCGATAGACCTCCAATTATCACTAATAATTGGAAGTCTACTGTAATTAAAGACAGACTGTTTCAACTACATCTGGCAATCGGTAGAGAACCTGTTAGACACAGCAAATGAGGAGTGTTTGATTGGTTGTAGTTTACTCGGAACTGGATGCAGCCGGCCAGTTCGATCGGATGAACCTCGATGTGGACGAAGACGAGCACAGCATTGAAATGCACCTTCCCTTCATTGCTAAAATAATGGAAGAGTAAGGCATACTTTTAATTACAACCTATAGTACATAAAGTTTGCTAGTTTTTCTTAATTATTTCAAGTCAAATAATTTTTACTGCAATGTGTGTATATCAAAACCATAGAAGTAAATTACGATTAGTGAATCTATACATCTAAAACCTTTGAAATATTTAACTAAAATCCAAGAATAAAACAATTTTGATATGTATAATCCAACAGGTTGACATAAAAGTGATTAAAATAATATTCCAGAGATTTGAGTGAGAAAGGTAAATCTCTATTCATAGAATCATTTTCATAAAAAAATCAAAATTTAGATATTTTTTTAGGATAATGATAAATTTTGCTGTGGTAGTTCTTTTTTTACATATATTCCAGTTAATAATATAATAATTCAAAGGATCATGGTCCATTTCTGTCGCAGGTACAAAGACCAGTTCACCATTGTGCCAGTGCTGGTTGGCTCCCTGACCCCCGAGCGTGAGGCCGCGTACGGCCGCATATTCGCCCGCTACCTGGCCGAGCCGCAAAACTTGTTCGTCATCTCCTCCGACTTCTGCCACTGGGGTCAACGCTTCCGCTACACCTACTACGACCGCAACTGGGGAGAGATATACCAGTCCATCACCAAGCTTGACCGGATGGTGAGTGAAAGTGTAAGAATTAGAAGTGTAAGATTAGAAATGATTGAAATGTAAATGGCATTTCTATAATTTTCATTTTTATAATTATTACAAAATTATAGTATTAATAAGCTGTTGAAAACGTTACATTCTCATTAGAAACTTAACTGGTCTTCAAGAGTTATGTGAATCAATGATTCAATGATCTTTATTGGTCTTTAAGCAACAGTTAAATTGCAATGGACTTTGTCGATGACTTAAAAGTAATCTTATATTTGAAACAAAATAAAATCATACATGTAACTTACCGTATCATACCATTAAAATAAAAATAAAAACTCATTCAGTTCATAGAACACATTTTTTGTCAGAAAACCATTTAATCTGACCTTGAAAGTCTTGAAAGGTAGGTTCCTAAAGTCCAAAGGGAGTTTACTAAACAATTTGATCTGTAAATACTATTTGAAAATGGCTATTTGAAAATGTTTGTAACCTAGGCTTTTGAATATTGAGATTGTGACAATTTCTGGTTGTATAATTGTGGATTTCCATTCAAACTGAAAAATTGTTCATGTTCTTTTTAACATACCTAGGAGATTCTGTTGAAAAAAATGGCCTACAACTTCCTCGGCTGAGAATTCCTACCATTATGCGAAGGGCTCTTTTTTTGCCACAGAAGGACTTGTTTAGAATGTGGACAGCTCAAATGAAAGGAAGGGATGTGTAGAGTTGCAGGATGTCCTTCAAGTTCACGTTTTTCACGTTGTCACGTTCAAGTCTTTAGGGTTAGTTAGGTCCTAAGTGTGGGCCTACGTGAATCTTATGGAAGACTAAAATTCAGTTTAAACATAAGTCATTTTCCAAATCAGCTATGAGAAGTTTGTTATTTTTTATATGACCTCAGTTTTGGCATTCATTGTTTTATAATTTAGGAGGTTTTGTGTTTAAGTTTTGTGTCATTTTTATACTGCTAGGAATTTTGAAGCAATAAGGGATAAACTAAAAGTAATAGGTACAAGAGACAAATATTAATGAGATAGCAAGATAAGAAAAATGCATAAAGTAAATCATTTTTTATCAATAAAACTATTACTGTAGCGGAACACAGGCACTTGGCTACTACTTTATAATCCACATTAACATTGAATTTTCAATGTCCGATACTACTTATGTTTGTTTATTTTCAGGCCATGGACATCATCGAGACTTTAAACCCTGCTGCCTTCACTGACTATTTAAAACGCTATGCCAACACTATCTGCGGTAGACACCCAATTGGGGTTTTACTTCAGGTAACGCTTTGTTTAAAGTTATCTCTAATCATTCAAAGGTTGTCATTGTCTCAAGTTATTCCTCTGGAGACTTCAAGGTTAGAGTTTGAATCAAGTTTTTATAGATTGATTTTATTTACTTACATACAAATAAATTCAGTGTCATATGAGTTTAAAGTGTAATTTAAAGTTTCCAAGATAATTTACCATGGCGTAATGATGTTCCAATACCAATAGCTAATTCAGCCCCACACGATCCTGAATGCATACAGACCAAAGGTAAATAATGAAATTTTATTTGTCTGGTTGATCGATCAGCTTAGATAGAAGTTAATTCAATTCAATTCAATTCGATCTTCTTTATTCATTATTATATACAATATGTATACCTTGAATAGTGTCAGGTTATACAACAATAGTTGGTTAGTATAGATTATTAAAATTAACTAGTCTATTTGTTGTTCGTAATCGAGCAATTTATTTTGATGCGATACTAAAGTAACATTTAGTTCTAAATCAACGACATCCGACCAATCCAACATTGTGAATATCAGTAATCACCCAAAACTACTCATATTTACATGAAAAGATGTTTAAAAAATTCAACCCAAACCCAATGTTGTTCTAATGGGAAAATTACAAATTTAATTTTTTGTATAGCACCCTTATTTTATGTCCGATTTTAATCAATTTTTGATGGAAACAACTGCATACAAAGTTCTATCCAACAACACCATAAACTTGCATATTGGTTGAAAAATGTAGGAGGAGTTCTCAACACAAAAAAACCCTTAGCGTATTATATTAAACTAGTATACGTGTTGCTCGAAATCGAGCAATTTATTTTCATACAATGCAAATGTTACATTTAGCTCTAAATCAATGACATCCGACCAATCCAATATTGTGAAACTCTTTAATCACCAAAACTACACGTATTTACAGCTGAAGATATTACACAAAAGTATAGGGGGGTAAAACAAGTTGTAAAAGCTCTACCAATTTTTGGAATCAGACATATTGTCAGCAATTTGTCATTTTAAGTCAGCCTATTCTCTAAGCTTACATTATTTATTTACATTATGCCCTTTGGCCCACAAAAAAATGAATTTTTAAACCACGAGTAAGAAGAATTTTGTAATAATTAATCCAAGTATCAAGTTAGCTACGATTGCAATTTTTGAACTCATTTGAAATGTTCAAAGTTAGTTCCTAGCTAATTCTCAACTGCAGGCCGGTATGAATTAAAATGATATTTAACAATCTTCATTTAAACAACTTGTGTCTTACTTGACAGCTACAAGTCATTTCACACACTATTCACTTACAGTTTGAGTTATCGTGAGTGATCAGTTGAAATGTTTCCTCAGGCCGCCACCTGCCTCCAACGGGCCGATGCGTACTCACAGAGAATGAACCTCAAGTTTTTGAAGTACGCGCAGTCAAGCCAGTGCTGCAACATGAACGACTCGAGTGTGAGTTACGCGGCTGGAGCGCTCATGTTCGAATAACACCAGCTGCCGGCTAGGTACAGTATTCACTATGATCTCTGCAATAGTTGATATATTGCACGGACCGGCTCCCGGCACTCCCGAGGGACGAGCTTCGCTGGAGGAAGCTCCACTCGGCAACAAGACTTCCACTGGGCTGGCACATGGACTCATAAAAAATTGTAGTTTCGTGGATTTTATATTCCAAACTAAGTGCTATATTTATTACGAGAAAAAAGACTATTTATTTATAAAGCGATGTAAATTTAATATGTATTCATCTCATTAGTGAGTGGATTTTTTTTAATAAATCGTAGGGTAGTTTTTTATTTTACATATATTGATTTTCGAAGGGTCAAGTCTAATTTGTTTATTTAATACCGTTTCGCGATAAGTGATACATTTAATCATTGTGCTAATTATGATCATGGATGTTTATGATTTTTTATGTCAGAAGTGAAATCAGATATTTAGTAAATTTTTACATATTCCTTGGATTTTGTTTCCATACCACCTCATATTCTTTGACTTGCTTGGGATTGTATTTTCTAATGTTTTATTTTCAACAAGGGTGGGTGCTATTAAGTTTCAATTGAGGACACTCAATTGAAAATTCACCATATAATTTATATTTTCAACAGTAGATGAGTGGACATAACTCTTTAATTTTTTCAAAGTCTTTGAAACATTGCATGTAGTTGATGTGATGCCTCACTTTTCCAGAGCCATGTCAAACACTGCCATTCAGCAGCCTTTAAAAGATATTACCTTACATTTATCATCAATCTAGCTTTGCTAGTCAAAAGAAGAAACAAAGAACACATTCCATCTTTTAAAATTTTTTATTGGGAATATATATACGGTATTCGGAAACTCTTTCCGAAACTCTGCATGTTGATTCCTTCGATCAAAATGAACAAAGAAGTTGTAAGAACATATGTCCTAAAATGCTTTGTTAAGCCGCTAGCTGCCATTTTGTTTTTTACTCTTAAGGCTATGTCACACTATGCTACTTTACTATAGTAGGATTCACGAAAATAGTCCGATGAGAGTCGATACATTGTTGCCACATTTATTCTGAAACACATTTTTATACTGTATTACACATGGTAAACACAACCACAAATGACAACATTGCAGGGCGAGAGGGGGTGAGGGGGGACACAGCTGTTTAAATTTCCATCGGACTATTTTCGTGCATCTCACTATAGCAGCAATGTATACAGAACCGAATAAGTAGGGACATCCTTATGGGGAAGTGAGAACGCCTCCCCTGAAACACAGATAGCACCACCAAGATGGTAAGGATTATGCTGATTGGTTGAATGGAAACAGATGACTAGAATAATTTTACAGAAGTTTGTTATTGTTTTGATTTTTTATAAACAAATATGCTCATTTTGACATTTGAGAGGTAGAAAGAGCGCTTCCCGTGACAGTAAGGAGAAGTAATCCTAGCATCAGCGCTTTATTTTCCTCTGGTTTTCGGAGGCTGTAGTGACTTTCTGTAATAAGAGTGTTTTAAATAAGCACGCATTCGAAATAACTCTATAAAATTTATTGAAATGCACATTTTTGAAACATGTAAACAAAAACTGTAAACAGAATAAACTAGAATAATTAATAACAACTGAAACAGCTGATCAGCTGATTATAAAAGATACAACAGTCTCCCCCACTTATTTTGGAACTTCATGACAAGACGTAATCGTTCAGATGTTCTGGAGGCTTACGTACTCTTGTAGAACGACGAAGTGGTGGTTGGATTGGTACTTGACAATTTTGTGGAGGTGGTCTGTCATTCACCAATTCTGGAACTGGATGTTCTTGTCGAGGTATAATGGGTTCTTGACGTCGAACAATGCTTGGGATTTGAATTGGTTTGGATTTATTATTTTCTGGCACTTTCTCGTCAGTGGTCTTGAAGTGTACTTTCTTCACTTCTGTTCTACGAAGTTGATCTAGATGTCGCTTCAATGTTCTGCCAGAATCTAACTTCACAATGTAGTGCAGTACTCCTAGTTTTTCAACAATTTCTCCAAGAGTCCAAATATATTTGTTGTTAGCTGAATATTCTCTTACGAGGACTCTCTCCCCGACGTTAAATGATCGTACTCGAAATTTCGAGGGAGGATTCTTCGTACTATGATAGGGCCGCAGGGCATCTAGCTTTATGCGTATTTGACGATTTAGGTATCGTTCTGCTGGTGACTGTCCATTGGAAAGAGGAGTTGCACGGTAGTGTAGGAGGATTTCCTGAACTTTGGTGTGAACTGGTCGAGAATCGCTTCCGAGGGCCTTCAGTCGTTGTTTCAAGGTTTGAACTGTTCTTTCGGCGAGTCCATTTGTAGCAGCATGTCCAGGTGCAATTAGTTTTTGAAATATGCCATTTGAAGAACAATATGATTTAAATTCTGTACTGGTAAATATAGAAGCGTTGTCCGAAACCATTACTTGAGGATAACCATGAGATGAGAAGATGTTGTCGAGAAGAATTATTGTGTCAGAAGATGAAGGCGCGTTCCTTAAGACCTTAACTTCGACCCATTTTGATTTCGCACAAACACAAACAAGGAAGTAGCAATTTTGAAAGGGTCCAGCATAGTCTATATGTATGCGCTCCCAGTTGCCTTCGGGTTCTGCCCATGGGTGTAAAGGCGCTTTCTTAGGATTGAACTTGATGTGAGCGCAATTTTCACAGGCTTGGACTAACTTTTCTATATCCTTGTCGATTCCTTGCCAATATACATATCTTCGGGCCAGTTGCTTCATTTTTGTGATTCCGATGTGAGTAGCGTGAAGTTGCTGTAAGACATGGGGTTGAAGGCTCTTTGGAATAACAACACGGTTTTCTTTGAAAATTACTCCATTATCGAGAGTGTAGGGTAGATCTGTAGATGAGGTAAGTAGTTTTTGTTTAATTTCTTTAAGATTCTGGTCTGCTTCGGTTTCCTGTGCCAAGATATCTGCATTTAGATTTTCAGATGATATTTCGAATATTGTCTCTGAATGGAAAGTGGCAGTTTCATTATTTAGGAAAACATCTATAGTTCCGGATTCTTGAATTACTGGAGCTCGTGACAAACAATCTACGTTGGCATTGGCCTCTCCCTTTTTAAATCGTATAGAATAATTGAATCCTGACAAGTACGATGTGTAACGCAGTAGTCTACTGGAAGTCATAGGAGGTAAGGATTTACTTTCATGGAAGATTCTAGTAAGTGGGGCATTGTCAGTGGTCAGTGTGAAGTGTATACCATATAAATAATTGTAGAAGTGGCTTACCCCAAACACGATGGCAAGTGCTTCGCGATCGAGCTGACTGTAATTACGCTCTAAAGCAGTTAACGATCTGGATGCGTACGCTATCGGCTTTTCTTCGCCTTCGATGATGTGACTCATCACTGCGGCAATTCCCGTTGGACTGGCATCACAAGTTAAGACAATTGGATGGTGAGGGTCGTATGGCACAAGAACACGGTCGGAAGTCATTTCTCCCTTGAGACAGTCAAAAGCGGCTTGGCAATCTTTAGACCAATGAAACTTTCGATTTTTCTGTAGAAGCTGTCGAAGTGGTGCTGTTTTTGTAGATAAATCTGGTATGAACCGCGAGTAGTATGTGACCATTCCAAGGAATTTCCGGACATCGTCAACGTTCCTAGGTCTCGGCATTTCACAAACAGCTCGAATCTTTTGAGGGCACTTTGAAATCTGATTGTGTTGAATTACATGACCAAGATATTCGATCTTTTCACAGAAAAACTTACATTTGTCTTTGTTTAAGTGTAGGTCGTGTTCCTCAAGGCGCGAAAGACATGATCTAAGGTTGGCATAGCACTCATCTTTGGTGGTACCGTGCACAATTATGTCGTCGAAATAAACCTCAGTCTTGGGCAAACCTGATAGAATTTGGGATAAGATGCGATTGAACTCTGCGGGTGCCGTTTTAATCCCGAAGCTAAGTCTGTGCATTGAATATGTACCCCGGTGTGTAGTGATAGTTTGAATTTTACTGCTTTCCGGGTCGACTGGGATGTGCAAATACGCCTTGTAAATGTCAAGTTTGCAGAAAAACCTTGAATCCCGTAAACTGTGTAAAACATCTGGAATGTGTTTGATTGGAAAGTTTGCTGAAACTAGACGATCATTTACGCCTGTTTTATAGTCTACGCATAACCGTACAGTACCGTTCCCTTTGGGAATTACTACCAAGGGTGATCCCCAATCGCTAGCATCGACTTTAGATATTATGCCGGCTGCTTCAAGACTGTTAAGCTCCTCTTCGACTTGAGTTCGTAGGGCAAAAGGGACATTACGCTCTTTGGTGTAAACCGGACTAGCATTCTCACGAAGATGGAGGGACACTGTATGATTTGGTATGCAGCCAATTTTCTGTTCGAATACAGTAGAAAAATCAGAAAATATGTCCTCAATAGAAAATACTGTTTTTGAAGCATTGAAACAACTGTCTTGCACCGGTACTGGGTTTCGGTCGATTTCCTGGAGGCTGATTTTAAGATGTCGGATCCAAACTCGTCCAAGGACTGCAGGACGACCATTTGGAACAATGTACATGTCCTCAGTTGACTTAACATTCTTATAGGTAACCTCAATCGTAACCTTCCCCAAGGGTCGAAATACTTCGTTTGTATACGCTCGAAAGTAAACATTAGTTGGGCTAAGGGTGACATTGAGATTCAAATCTTTGAAGTCATTTTCAGGAATGAGTGTAAAACCAGCCCCTGAGTCTACTTCAAATCGCATAGGCTTTTGATTTATGTGCACTGTAACAAAATATTTGTCTGAATCTAATGCAACTGGTCGTTGACTGTGGTCGAAAATATCAATTACGTCATGTGCAGGAGTGTTATCAGGAAGGAATTCCGTGACTTTATTTAAACCTAAAGGGATTTCATCAGAAGTTGAATTAACATATTTTGTAGAATTGGAGTTAGAATAGTCATTTGAAAGTTTGTTCTTCATCTGACTCGAAATGCACACTTTAGCAACATGCCCTTGTTTTGAACAGGAAGTGCAATGATGGCGTGATTTACTTGTGCGGCATTCAGAAGCGCGGTGGTTATTTCGTCCGCAACGAAAACAAAGGTCTGCAATACCTAGGCGATTGTAGTCGACTTTGGACCTTGAATTTCTTGAGTTAGAATATTCCGTCCTGGATTTCCGTGTATTACGATGATTTGAAACACTTCTAGCACGGGCTTTACCTGTTTGCCTATTTGAAATTTTATTGATGTCAACATTGGTTGAATGAGAAGGTTGATGTTTGTTAAGGACTTGGGTTTCTAATCGGGATGCTTCTAAGGCAGTAGCCTTTGTTAGAATGTCTTTGAAAGAGGATGTATCTGATTGTAATAACTGTTCACGGATCCAGTCATCTTTTAACCCCCTGATGAACTGGGCTCTTAAGAATAAGTCTGAAACTGAAACATGTTTGGTGCACACACACTGGACCGTAAATTCACATTCAGTTAAGTCCTTTTGTAGTGAAGCTACATATTCTGGAATTGATTGGTTAGGTTTTTGGTACGTACTTAGAAAGTAATGTTGTGAGACTACAACATTCCTGTGAGGAGAAAGCATTTCATTCAATGACTTAACTAAGGTTTGAAAATCTAAGTCTTTGATTGGTTTTTCAGGGCCAATTAGTGCAGAAAGATTGTTATAATGAACAGAGCCAATTGAAGCGCAAAGAATTTGTGCCTTTTTGTTTTCATCTGCAATATTTTTAACTGCTAGGTAATTTTCAAAACGTTCCAAATAGTTTTTAAACTTTTCTTTATTCTGGTCAAAGTTTTCAAATGGTTGAATGTTACTCACTGGTACATTTCTTTGATGTTCTTGGCGTTCTGAACGTAGTTGCTCCGTGATCTTCGTAGCCAGCGTGGTTGCGAGTGTGACTTGGCTTTCCGTGAATGCTTTTAGTAGTGCGGTAAACTGATCGGCATCCATTTTGAAGTATTGAAATTTTGAATACTGTTTGAAAGTGTTGCAAGATTAACTATGTTTTATGATTGAAAGATAATTATAGAATTGAAATGTAGCCAAATTTTTCTCGTCGCCAACTTTTACTGTAGTGACTTTCTGTAATAAGAGTGTTTTAAATAAGCACGCATTCGAAATAACTCTATAAAATTTATTGAAATGCACATTTTTGAAACATGTAAACAAAAACTGTAAACAGAATAAACTAGAATAATTAATAACAACTGAAACAGCTGATCAGCTGATTATAAAAGATACAACAGGGGCAAAACTAAAATTTTTTAACATGGGATGTCCCTACTTATTCGGTTCTGTATACATTGCTAGCAGCTAGTGAAGTAGCAGCTACCATTGACTATGTACACTGCCGTGAGTAGACTTCTCATAGCATAGGCGGTTTGAAACATATTGACGGTGGTGTGATCTCGTGCGGGCGTACATGGAAGTAAAAGAGTCATATGATAATCAAGTCAGTGCTACCACTCTTCTCAGTCAAGGCTTAAACCTTTTATAATGGAGGTTTTTGTTTATGTTGTTATGAAATGTTTTTGCAGCACTGTAAATTCAGCTAAATAATAACAACATCGATGGCAGCGACTCTGGTGCCGGCGTACACGAAACTTCCAAATTTTTGCCTCAAACTAAAAGCATTGGATGAGAGGTCTATTCACGGTAGTGTACATAGGCAATGCAGCTACTAAGTAGGCAAGTAGCCAATGTGACATAGGCAGTAGCAGCTACTAAGTACTTTAAGTAGCTGTTATTTCAGTAGCTGCTACTAATTAGCTGCTATTAAGTTGCCAAGTGTGACACAGCCTTTAATAGTCCACATATATAAATACACTACGACATAAATAAAATAGCGTATTTTTTAACGGATGTGTGTGTGTATTAAGTTAATATTTGGCATGAACCTTATCACACTAATATTCATTTCCACAAAAAATTTCAATTCGTATTTTCAAAACGGTGGCCATTTTAAGGTTTTAAACTCAAATATATAAAAAATTTTCAAAATTGTTCTAACAACATAAAAGCTGAAAAATTAAATTATTCAAACAATGGTACCAAGTATGTGAGAATCTGACAACAATTAATAGAATTATTGTGATCCACTTAAAAGCTAAAAAATGATATTATAAGTTCATAAAAACTTTTTGTTACAAGTTAGAGTGACGGCCAATGAATAGTGAGTACATTGTCTTAAATGTTAAAGGTCTCTTAAGTATTGGAATATGATAATAAAAACCCAACCTCAAATGGAGTAGTTGGTCAAAAATGAAAGTTAATTTACTTTAACTTTGATCCATTATAGCTTAAAATGGATTCAAAGTAAAAATCAAATCAATACCTAGAAATATAGCTTAAGTCTTTTTCTTTCATTTAAAACCCCTCCTTTTATCTTCCAACTTTTATCGGATTTAAAATAGCTGCATTCGGAGCTGGTGAAACACTGCATGATGGATTTTGACTCGTGATACCCCTGATACTGACAGCGTCAGTACTGTAGGCAGCCGCTGAATCTGCTGGATGCCCAGGCTATGAACGTATCCAATGAATAGCATATACAGGGTGATTTAAGTACCTTCCCCCCTATTTATTTTCTATGCACTATAATTTAGAAGGTTTAAACTCCGCAGTTCTATGTTAGACCTAAATATCTTGTTTTTCATGGGTTCATTGAATCTCCATCTCCAATTGGGGCGGTCCATGAGGAGTAAGCCGAGATTCTTAAATGTAAGCGTAGGTTCATATGCACATCAAGTTAAGCGTTGGAGTGCCGCCATGTTGGGTTTATTTCCCATAAGAGCAATGCTAAACTTGTCCCCGGCATTTGTCATATAATTTCTTTATTTTTTGTCCGATTGGTTCAGAATAAATAGCGTTTGAATCACAATTAAATTCCCCGTTCCTTTTGCGAGATCGATTCTTTGTAAATAATTTTTAAAATTCTGTAGAAAATGTTTTAAAAGTAGTAAAAAACTTGCTTTGTTATTTTAAGTTAGTAAAAAGCACTAATTTTTATAAAAAAAAAAATTAAAAATCAAATCCGCCTTGATTAACCCTTTATTTAGAGCTATAAACCATTATTTTCTGATTATAAATAAAAGAGTTATTTGACATCCCGTTTAACATTGCTCTTATCGGGGAAATGCGGAATTTGGATTGACTCCAACAATTAAATGTTATCACAAATAGCTTGCCTATTTGCCTATTTGCCTGTTCGCGCAACGTGTGTGCGACAGGCCTGTGCACGTTGATAAATGTCTATTTATTTGTTCGTGTGTTATTTATTTATTTTTATTTATTTTTTTACGTATGACGAGGCTACTGCAGCTGAACTTGTGTGTGTCTGAGGATGGCATTGTAATGCCGAAACAGCCGTAACATCAAGTTACACCATTTGGAGCTTATTGATGACAAGGTAAATCCTTATTTAGTTAAAATTCACATTTATAAACATCGGACAATGAAAGTTGGTCAATATTTTAAAGCGCCCTGTAAAAATAAATCAAAGGCGAGGGGGGCGAAGCCCAAAACGATATGACCTTTTTAATCACGATTCGCCCACTCCCTATGTTCTAAGCTTTAAAATGACACATCAATCTTAAAAATCGGGTCAGTAGGTCGAGAGAAAAAGGGACGTAACAGACGAAACCTTTATAGGAATAAGAAGACATATTCTATGAGGAAAATACAAGTACCAGTATTGAAGTTTCATTGAAATTTATTAAGGATGCAGGGATGCTGCATTGAAAGAGAGCAAGAATATTCATACTCTTTAGAAGATTATCCACTTTTAGTACTGACACTGAGCCTTTACGTAATGAGTGCATTAACTTCATCAATAATTTTGTTTGTTTGCTATTTAAAATATTGTTAACCTTTTTAGAGACCTGCAGCTATATATTGTTGTTGCTGTCATTCCCGAACAGTGCTTTGGAATGATATTTCATAGTGCATCTTTTATCTAAAAAGTGCTTTTCAAAAAATTTATATTGTAACCGCCGATGTCAGTGCTATGGACTAGAATACAAATATCGGGTGTCTTGATTGTTATTTACAAACACCAATGATTCCATTTCATTTTTTATAAGATTGAGATACATCACATATCATCCTTTAGCACTTTTGGGTTGAAAATTGAATTTTTACAGATTATTTCTTGTGTGCTCGCTATTGCTAGCTTGGATTATGATTCGGCATTTCCAGAACTAAGGTAGAAACTTTGCTTGCATTCATAGAGTTATCCCCTTAAATTTTACATGTTATCATTAATAACTTCATTATTGTGTTAAAAAATAAAATAAAATTTTCAATTTTTAATGCAATATCAATTGAAGGTTTTTGGATTTGTTTTCACTTTAATTCTTGTTAGGTGTAATCCCACCATTTGAAAAGGAGTTTTTTATGTTGCTGAAGGTTCTTTATTACTCTGAACCTCTTTGGGAGGGGTCGACTCCTGTGCATTAGGGAACCGCCACTGAGATAAACAGAAAACCCTAAAGTATAGACATTTTATTACTTATCCTTTACAATAACATACAAAAATGTATAGTTTTACAAAGCCATAGAACTACAGACGCTCTACATCAGTCATATAAGCTAATACTGTTTGACAAGTAATATCAAGGGTTCTGCAACATTTAGCATTGTAGGCCTACTTAAAGCAAACCCTGCCACAATACATTCTTAACCTACCTTAATATGTATTTACAAGCTATATATACATTAATCATACTATACATTTTATTTACACTTTTAAGACTAATACCACCGATAAATTCTAAAATAACTAAGTGATGATTATTCATGTGTTGTGGTGAGTCATAAAATGAACAAAAATGAGTAGTTAAAAAAAGGGGCTTTCTGTCCATCAAACACTGTGGTTCTGATAAGTTTTATGTAAAAAGTTTTAAAAAAATAAAATAAATTCGAAGCTTACAAGCTGGTATGTTCATAAACTTCATGGATTCTCCAAAATAATATAATTTTATGCACATCAAGATAAAATTAATAAAATTCTAAAAGGGCTAATCGTAACCTTCTGAACCCTACGTAGATCTTTTAATTGTCAATTAATTGTCATTAAACACCTGAACTATACATTAATTGTTTGTCTGTATAATTTGATCTAAAATTGAAAGTGAATCTAAAATTGACTCGTAACATTTTGGGTGGAGAATATGTGTGTCTAAGACCATAGTACACAAAATTCACGGGCTCTAAAAGAGGTTGTTTTGATTCTAAATATGAAATAACAACTTAAAGTACTTTTGTTTGTAGATAAGCTTTATCTTTGAATCTTTCTTTAACTTGCACCCAGACGAATATAATTTCTTTAAGCTTGGTGATCATTTTGGTAAGCTTCATTCTTGATCCCTTCTTGACTAGCATTCGTACGTGGTGAAGATGGTAGAAGTTTCCTGTAAAAGTTTTTGTTTTTATAAATACTTTTACTAAGGTACCGGTACTGTTTGACCAACTGGTTAAGGTGTTATAAATAAAAAATAAAACTGTTTTTTTTTTATATTTTGTTGGTGTTATAGCAAGAAATAAAATTACACAAAAACTATTGTCCTAATGATAGAAAGAAGTCATTGATCATTGGTAAGAATTGTAGAGTGCAAAAATACTGAGCTTTCCACAATTAGTGCTCTCCCATTGTTAGACTATCCAACCATCATTCTTTAAATTTTAAGTTTCAAAAGAATTAACCTGTGAAAATACCAAGCTTCAAAAAACAAGTTACACCCTTTCTGCAGACTTCAATAAATACAGATTTAGACAAGCACCATCTGGTTTCAAATGAAAAGGGACCAGTAGTACTTACTTGCCAAAAAGTTCCCCCTCCTCCAGAGTTTGGGGTAGCACTGTGTTGCGAGTCTCGGGCAGCAAAAGTCCCAACAGTCCGGCTGCCAGTGGGATCAGACTGAACATGAGCGGGGGCAACATGTCACTGTAGTAGTTCTGTAACATGCAACATGTCAACTGAACATGAGCGGGGGCAACATGTCATTGTAGTAGTTCTGCAACATGCAACATGTCAACACAGAACGTGAGCGGGGGCAACATGTCACTGTAGTAGTTCTGTACCATGCAACATGTCAATACAGAACATGAGCGGGGGCAACATGTCACTGTAGTAGTTCTGTAACATGCAACATGTCTCAATAAGGATTACTTCCTATCAGAGATTCCCGAGGTGTGAAGGAGACTGGATTGCATGGCTCCAACCATATCAAATCTGATAGAAAATGTAATCAAATTTTATGATTGTTTGATGAGGGTCGTCCAGAAACTAACTTTGCTTTGCTCTATTTTGGTGGGGATGATGTAAAAAGAGATATACAGTTGACTCCCTTTTAACTGGCCACCTCGGGACCAGACTGCGGCCAGGTAAGGAATTGGCCGGTTAAACATAACCTTAAACAACATTAAATTTCAGTTTTCTATTGCCTAAATGTAATAGGATGAAAACTAAACTAACACTTATTATATTATTCTCTGAAATTTATAACTGCCTACACTATAAACCTTATTTTTCTGGTATAACAAAAATAAAATACATCTAAACACAGACTGACGAGACTAAACTAAAAAGTTATGTTTTGTGATCGGCTGAAAAGAAGGTAGACTAATGCATTCACTTGCAATGGCTGTCACTTCCGTTCAGTGGAGTTCACTTAAATTGCTCACTGGAAATCACTATAATATGTTGAGAAATTGATTTAAGAGATAGATAACAAAATTACCCGCAATCAAGACTGATCAAGGCGGTATCAGGTAAAAAATGGCCAGTCAAAAAGAAGTTAATTGGCCAGTTATTTTGTGACAATACAGGTTGGTTATCTAAATCGTGAAATCTTTTTTTCTTATCCACCCATACCACAATGTAATTAATATTTTCACTCATAACTGTTTTTGAAATTTATCGCCAGTTAAGGACTTAAGTTGTCATGAGGGGGCCAGTCATTACGTACCAAAGAGGCGACGAAGGGAGCAACCATGGAACCCACACGGGCGCTCATGGACCCCGAGCCGACTCCGACGTTGCGGACGACAGTGGGGAACAACTCCCCACTGTAGAGGTAGGCCGTGGGGAACGAGATGCCCATGCCGAGAATACCCAGCGATGCCAGCGCCACTCGGGGGAAGTCAGACTTGCCGGGGGCTGGAACATGGGTAAAGAAACTTTAAACGTCAGTAGTGGAGCTTGAAACTTCCAGTATTGGTGATTTAAATGTCAGTAATAAACATTGGTAATAAAGCTTGAGGCACTGATATTTGAACTTTAAAAATTTATAGTCCAAGCAAAAAAGGCAATTATGTATAAAGAAGATTTAGTTGGTTTGTAAACTTAAAGGTGGGATGGTTGTATAATAAGTTCAACTTAAACAAAATTACTCTTGATGTAATTTAAATGAGCAAGTTAAAAAAGAGAACTGTTAATAGCCTTTTGGTTCAGAAGAATTTTGTGTCATCATGTTGAAAAAAGCAACACTTTATAAAAGCAAGCAATCATAATGTCCATATGAAATAAATAAATTATTAGTTAATCTAATTGTTTAGTTAACTTCGTTATTTATAAAAGTCACAGTAAAGTTTTTGTAACCTTCTGTCTAAGGTCTAATGCTCAATTTCCCACTGTGCATTTAAGGTGACCTACATTTTATAGTTTGAGCAAAAGCTTAATGTGTGCCTTCTGATTTTCAATCCGAAACCCATTGAAGTCTAATTTTAAACTTATTATTTGATCTGTAATTTTACGGAAATTGAATCTTTGCCATAAGGACAAAACGCAACCCACTCAGATGTAACTTATGTTTTTAAAAATACATTAGTCGGCTCACATAAAACGCTAGAATTCAAACTTCAGTGCTGAAATTTGGTTGAGCTACCAAATAAAGAGCAGTTTTACCTTCAGGGAAGAATATAATGAGAAAGCAGCAGAGAGCAGCCAAGAATTGTCCACCAATGAGAGTGAATTTGCGGCCAAACTTGTCCAGAGTATACAGCGTGACCAGCATGCCTGGCACCACAAACGATCCTGCCACAAATGTCAAATAATTAGATTACTCTACATGTAGAAGCTGAAAAAAGGTTAAAAGAAGCAGTAGAAGAATTAAAAAATTAGTAATTATTAAAAGTATAAAATATAATTTATTTAGCATAATGTAAGAATATTAAAATTATGTATTTCATTATCTTGATGTAAAAAAGTATTAATTTCTTTTAAAGGAGGAAGATTAGCAAAAAACAAACAGTTTTCCTCGCCTGAGAAGTCTACACTTTTGTTTTTATGCAAGTGGACCAAACTATAAGAGCGATGAAGTGATATTTTGCTCTGGGCCGAGAGTTTAAAACTAGGTCTGCTGAATTATGTAAACAAATTTGTTAACTAAAATTTATAGCATACTAAGGAAAAGAAAGAGTCCGAATGAAGAAAAATTAAGATGAATGAGGCATAATCAACAATAAATGGATCAGCAGAACTGAGCATATTGGCAATACTTTTTTTATATTGACTTAATCTCTAACAAATATATCTTAAATCTTTCCACTAACTCATCTACACCTACAGTACTGAGTTCAACTGATAATTTAAGATAAGGGGTAGTTAAATAGTGATCTCCATGTACTATTTTCATCTATAGAACTCTTCAATCAAGACTTTTGAAGGTCTCTAAAAACAATTCCTAAAAACGCAACTGACCGGCGAGAGCGACGTTGACGAAGATGTTTCCCCCGATGGTGCTGACGTATTGCGCCAGTCCATAGAAGCAGAGGCCACACGCCATCCAGTTGAAGCTCATGGCCAGCGTCTTCTTGCGCATGTTGGGCGTGCGAAGCAGATCCAAAATGTTGGCTTTCTTCTCCTCCGACATATCCATCTGTAATGTAAAAATAATAGACACATTATTATTTGAGGTAACAAAGATCGTAAGCTAAGCTACTGAGTACTAACTACTTGTAATGAAAGAATGAAAATTCCTAGAAAATCATGAGTGTAGAAAACATTTTGCAAATGACAATCAATAGTCGTAACTAGTCATAATGTGTTGTAATATTGTAATATGTTGTAAGTATAGAGACATTTTAGTACTAAAACATTATACACACAATTTTCACATTATGTACAGTGAAAAAGTTTTCAAAACATCAAGTTAACAAAATGTTGGCAAATAGGTTTTAGTGTTGAAGTTTTAAGTAAACACTAAGTAGCCGACACATTATTCTTATTTAATACCTTGGACTCATGAGCTTTTAGTTCCAAAGGTTGTTTGAGTACAAGGAATACCCATTAAAATTCTCACATGGTTGGAAGGACGTTCAACAATCCGTAATTCTTAAAGGATGACTTGGTGCTTAATTAGTGTGGTGGTTTCTTTTCATCTTTAACTCTGTATTCTTATCTCTTTTTATGACTCCAACACATTTTCGTTTCACAACCATAAAGACACTTATTAAGTTAACTTTGTTAAATCAGACTTTGTGACATATGCGATATGTAGAGGTCACCCAGGCATCCTTTAAGAGGCATTACATCAGACGGTGATCCTCTATGTGGATGGGAAACCCCTTCTAAAAGGAACAGACATCCACTGCCATAACACCAGGCATGCCACCAGGTACTAGCTACCACTCCATCACAGCGCATTGTTTGAGAGGAAGCCGTCATACACCGGCAGAAAACTCCACAATCTGCTCCCAGACGACGAGAGAAGAAAAACGGGAAAGAAACTGAAGACCGCCCTCACCAACTGGCTGTCAAAGAACCCATTCTACTCCCTGGACGAATTCCTGCAATGGAGGGACACGCTTCCAGTTACGCATCGATGAAGATCATTAAATTGTAAACATTTGACACTATAACAAATTTTTATGCTTTGTAAATAATAGATTTTGATTTGATTTGATCCTTAATCTCATGTCTGTCAAAGTGAACCAAGATTCTTTCCTCACCCTCTGCTTCTCAGTCTTGGTAAGAGTGATGTCGGCAGGTATAGGGTTATGATTGACATCGGCTGCTTTCCGCAAAACCACCATAGCTTCCTCGTACCTCCCTACTGCCAGCAGCCAGCGAGGGCTCTCTGGCACCAGCCTGCAACATTCACATGAACTAGTTCAACGTTACTCAAAGAAAAGATGAACCGTTGTAAGTACTGATTGTTTGTAGCTAATTAACAATACTAGAAAGTTTGTGGGTGATAATAAATTAAAGGAAGATTATACTAATTACAAAAGAGCTTTTAAGAACCACAGATTTTCCATATTTGCATTTTTCAGCTGGTAAGTGGGGAATCACAGATATTTCACATATAGACATGGAACAATTTGGCAAGGGGTTCCAATACAACTGTCACAGTGGGTTTTCTTATTAGCATAATATTTTGTGCAGTGGAATCTCTTTTTTATGTTTAATCAAGTCAGACATGGCATTTTATTTAGGTTTAGCATTTACTGTGTGCGCTAAGTACACAATAAATGCTTAACAAGAAAGCTTTCTAAACAAATTAGATTTTAATGGCCCTTCCAAAAATTGAATGTCTCTTCTCCTGAACCGCAGCATGTTATGAAGTGGAACATAAATATTCCTTGATGTCTTAAGTCTTTGCGAAGTGAAAGGGATGCGAGAAGTGCTCCATTTCAAATTTTTGCAAAGCAACTCTATGATAATGAAAATCTCAATAGACTTACTTCACTTATTTTTCTTCTCCTCCGCATTCCTCGAGAACGGGGGATTGTCAAGGTTAGGTTTGGTGAAATTAGGTTAGGACTTTGGTTAGGTTAGGTTTGGTATTGGTTCAGTCTATGTCCAGTATCAGTAGTTATGTTATTGTCTCTGTCTAGTATGGTCGTCATAGAATTCTTGAAGAGTGTAGTATGGTCGGTGCAGCAGGTAATTTCGCAGTTGCTTGGTGAAACGGTTGCCAGTCTCTCTCCTGATGTTATCCGGTAGGTGATTGAAGATCTTTGCCCCAATGTAGTTTGGATGGTTTTGAGATTTTTTGAGTCTATTATATGGCAAGTCGATGTTTTGTCCATTTCTAGTATTGTACAGATGGATTTCAGATCTTGTTGTATGGTTGTGTTTCATGCTGTGCTGGAATGTTTCAAATATATAAAGTGAGATTATTGTCATGATCCGATTGCTGATAAAATATGGTTTGCAGTGTTCTTGTGGGGGTAATCTATTGATAATTCTAATTGCTTTTTTCTGTAGTATAAGTAGTGGTTCAGTGTAAGTATAGGGTGCCGCTCCCCATGCTATAATGCCAAATCTCAGGTGAGCCGAGAATAGGGCGTGATAAGCTGTTAGATGAGATAACCCAGCTTAAAAGTTATCATTAATATTCCAAAGTGATGAAAACATCCCTGAATGTTACCAGAGGTAGGTGATGATGAGGGCCGACGGCAGACTGATGGCCAGCTGGAAGTGGCGCCAGTGTCTTGTGAAGTATGCGATGCCGACCATCATCTCGTGGCCGATGTTGAACGGGATGTGGGACAAGGTTGTCACTGTCGTCCGCATCTGACCGCTCAGGATCTCCATACCTGCACAGGATTGTTGGATAAATATTGACTTCATTTGTCATCTTGAAGAGTGATCAGAGATAAAGAGATAAAATAAATACCACGTTTCTTTAATATTTTTTAAGAAAAAATTGATAAGTATATTGCCAATTAAATGTCAGTTAAAAAAAATGAAATGCCAGCTAAAACAACTTAAATTTTTCTGTCAATTTGAGTGGTTTTTGAACAAAATATTTAATATGAACAGCAAGATCAACCTTGGCATTGGCATCTCATATTGTGCTCAATTGACTACATTTTCAGCTAAAACATAGTCGTTTATCATTTAAATTTTATAAAACATTAATTAATAATTTTGAATTTTGTCAATATAAAGTAAATCATTTGGTCTTTATCAATATCCAAGCTATCATCTGATGCACTACACTATATTTTGGGGGGAGGAAGAAATTCATTATGCATATCGCTATAAGTACTACTAGTGTGAGATGAGCATGAAATATATAGGTACCGCATAAGCGTCGGTGTGTTAAGTTTTGCACTATTGCCGATCATCAGTGAAGTACTCTTCACCAAGAGTATACTCAATGTTTGACAAAAGTGTGTCTCACGGTTCTAGTATCGTCGCTAAGGAGCATTATCTGGAGGATTGTGTCTACAGAAAATGGACTGGTTTCTGATGCCAGCAAATCTGCAGCAAAACATTGCCTGGTACTCATGTACAGAGCAAGAGATGATGGTACTGTAATGGTAAGAGACAGACATTGTGTATTCGATACAAGGATGTGACGTTTAGAGCTCCTTCCACCTGAACAGTTTGTTTCTGTAGCACTTCTTACTGAGCACGTCACCCAAACCTCAACCCTGTTAACCCTTTCAGACCCAGTGTCCATTTATTTGGACATGACATTTATTTATTTGATAAAATTAATTGGAATTGGAAAAACATTTTTATTGTCATCTTGGAGCAAAAATATTGTAATCTTCCATATTTCAAAGCTGTAGTGGCACTCAAACAGTAAACAGCAGTAAAAAATAGTATAATCAGTGTTGTACAAAGGTGCAACTCTCAAAGAATCAACCGATCCCAACTTTTACCCAAGCCTGCCACCGTTTATTTAACGTGGGCTCTCCCACCAACATTGCCACAGATCGGCTAACCCTTTTAAGAGTTGCACCACCAGGTCAGGTTTGTTCGTGTGCGGATTCGAACCCGCGCCGACGTAGACATCCTGGCCATGGATGCCTACGCCTTAGCCATCTGAGCTAACACGACCGGCAGCTTAGACACAAAAATTAAGATTTTGAACAGTGCACGCTCCTATAGCGGGAAAAGTTGTAGGCCATTAGTAAGTGAGTTCACAACGAGAGCACAGCACTAAGCTGCTGCACTCAATTTAAAATAGATAATTCAAATCTGAAAGGGTTAAAGAGGACTGAATTGACCAAAGAAATTAGCAGCCAACACTTGCTGGAACGAGAACATGTGACATTAGCCATGGTCCTACCAAAAGAACCAGCTCCCTAATTGCCCTGTTTGGAGGATTCATCACACTTACCCTTCAGTCATATATGAATATACAATTCACATTATTGCTTAGGTGTCTCAAAAATAAAGTATTTTTTTACTTTCTCTCAATATACCATAGTATATGGAGAAAGTATTGTTTTCGTCAAAATTTTCGAATTTGAGTTGTTGGTGGATTTATCCATTTTGGTGCCTCCTGAGTCCAAAAAAGTGGTTTTCAGAGTGATGTCTGTGTGTGTGTGTGTCTGTGTGTCCGTGTGTCCGTGTGTCTGGATGTAAACAGAGCTAGAGAATGCCCCAATGGTCCGATTTTGTTGAAATTAGGTATGTAGGTCTAAACCCACAATAATTCCAGGCGTTTTTTTCATTTTTTTGAATTTTTGATTTTTAAGGGTATTTTACCCCGAAAAGCCCTCAAAAATCGTCAAAAATCCAAATTTCTCAAAAACGGCTCTAACGATTTTGATTAAAATTTTGTGGTTTATGAAGCTTAAAATGGTGAATAAAATGACCCCACCCGCATCTCCGAGAAAATGCCCGTTCAAAAGTTATGGAGTAAAAAGTGTTTCAAAAATCAATTTTTTTGGATTTTCAAAATAGCTGTTGTCTTGAAATAAATTTTACTTATCACCATTAAATCAAGCTCAAAAAACTAAATAATCCAGTATTTTAAATTATTGCTCTACGTCAAGTGGTTGCGGAGAAAATTCAATTTTTCGTTTAGTGGTAAACGCAGTACGTTGATAAAAGTCACAGACGCGCGTAGCGTCAAACGAGCGCTGCTCAGCTGGTAGCTATCCGACTGAGTCATCAAGACATTAATGTTTGAAGCTTTTAACACCTTTTTTATATTGTTGGGAGAAAGTATGTGTCAGTTAACTGATACCGTTTATTTATTTAATTAAGTTGTTACACCGAACAGTCATGCATTTCACAAAACATTACGAGATTGTCAATATTCCCATCTCTAACTTAGATGACTATAAATCATCAATTTAACCAACAAGTTGGCCAACATGATAAATGCAAACTTCATGCAAAAGTACAACGATGAGTTGCAGATTATGTCTAGATATTTTTTAGTCTGTTTTGAGAATCATTCTTGAAGGGGCTTCCACATGAATTAAAAGTCCATTTACCATTGGAGTAACCAAAGGAATGGTCAAACAAATTTTACTTTCATTGCAACACTTGGGTAGTACAGTACAACACTAACATACTGCCAGTGAGATGCACGAAAATAGTCCGATGGAAATTTAAACAGCTGTGTTCCCCCTCACCCCCTCTCGCCCTGCAATGTTGTCATTTCTGGTTATGTTTATCATGTGTTATACCAGTATAATATGTGTTTTAGAATAAATTTGGCAACAATGTATCGACTCTCATCGGACTATTTTCGTGAATCCTACTATAGTCTATAGTGCCTACATGTAATCAAAGATGTTCTTTGGTACTACTTTGTTACTTACATAGAACAAAGCTGATTGTCATCATTCCTCCGGTGGCGACAGCTTGCAAGAACCTGAGGACGAGGAAGACGCTGAACCACGGTGAGAAACTGGAGCAGACTCCCGTCAGCATCTGCAGTGCTCCAGCCAACACTAGTGGCATCTTACGGCCGAATCTGCAACACACACATGGAAATTAATGGCAATGTAGTGTAACATGACCTGAGACTTCCTTCAAACACAGGATGAGTGTTTGGGGGAGCCAGAAGATGTGAGTTCCCTATCTTCAGTGCAGTTTGACGTCAGGACTGGGGAAAACTGCTGTAATGTAATAGACAAGGGCTGTTTCATTAGCGGGTAAAACGATGTTAAAATTAGTACCCAAAACGTCACTAGCCTGATCAGCTGGTGTATGTTATTCTTATGGACATCAGATGAATTATGTCACCGGCCTGACTCAAAAGCGCCATTTTCCAACATCAAAGGAATGAAACAGCCCTTCTTTTGTTCATATGTTCTCCGCAGTCCTGGTTTGACATACCGTAGTCTACATAACGGCGTCAGCGTGATCAATGCTGGCCTGGGACGCCGCGTCCTTCGTATTTGCCGAGTTTGCCATTTTGTGATAACGGCTGAAGTGATCGCCGTAAAGATAAAGAAACCGAAAGAGAAATCTGGTTTTTTTCCAATTTTTTATTGGGAATAAAAAACTAAAGGGTATTATAGACTTGAGGCGAGTGAGTGCAGCGAACAAGCTTAACCTGACGGTGAGTGAGCATAGCGATTGAGTTCAGCTGAAGGGCAAAAGTATCCTCGGACTGGCATTGCAATTTGAGTACCGTTGCAAAGCATGGATAAGTCAGCTAGAATACAAGAAATTAAAAATATGTTGTAAGTATTGAAACTGAATTAGAAACTTTTTAAATCAGACATGCTACTTTTCAAGCATTAATTAAAGACTTAGTACTACAGTTATCTCAAGCACACCCTCACCATAGACATAGTCGAACGTTTGTCCTCCTTTAGAGTAGGGTCGATCAATTTTTAACTGATCGTCGGTTTTCCTCCCAACACTGATGTTATTTTACTTATTAAAAACATCCACAGGGTTTTCATAAAACTGCATTGTGACCCAGAGTGAGCGTTTATGCAAATTAAAGTAGACAGTCTGTTTTGGGTTCTTTGTTCTTATTAACTTCGACCTGCCTCAGAGCATGCCCTCACTGTTGTCCTACACTTTTCCTGTTTTATTCAATTGTGACGATAAATAGATGACTTTTGCTTCTCAAGTCTAGACTACCTCCAGCGGTAACCTGGTAACTTTATCGTCAATTTCAATGTTCCCCCATTTAAACAATGTTATACTTTTACGTTGTGTAAGATATTTACCTTAAATTGCCCAAGTTCTTGAGTTTTTTTTATGTCTCTCCTATGCACATTTTGCCTCAGGTGCGGCATCCTCAGGGATATTTTACTTAAATTACATTTTAATACTAAAGCATTATACACACAATTTTACAGGGTTTTTCTTATTTATTTGAGAGTTAGTTCACAACACTCGCAGACTGCGCGGTGTACATAGGAGAGACATCAACGACTCAAGAACTTAGGCAACTTAAGGTAAATATTTTACACAATGTTTAAAAGTTCTTGAAACTGGACACACTTGCAAACTTTTACATTGTTTATTAAATAGGAAAAAGTGGTCATGCATTACAAAAATAATTATTTTACTCTTATTATTTATTTAATCATAACAAATAAGGTATCATTGGAATTTTTATATAACGGGCTAACTTTTATATGTATTATTGCAATTTTTTTTTGTAAAGTTACTAGTTTTCATGGAATTTGGCATCAAATATAAATATTATTAAATATAAATATTATTAATTAGTCCCCATTTTGGAACAATAATTGATATTTAAATGTAATTTCACAAAGACAGATCCTAATAAGACAAACAATTATAAAAAATGTAAAATATTTCAAATTGTATAGGAGTTATAAATTTTTTGTAAAAAAACTACATGCAGCAGACAGCAGATGGACAGAAAACTTGACAACAGAGACCCGTGTTCCTACACGCCTTGTTTGCCTTGAAATAAGCAATAACACCATATACTATTCCAGAGAGTTATTAGGCCTAGGCCTACGTTACATATAAGTGTGTTAAAAATAACGCCAAATGTCACAGTAATACCGCCTTTATTGGATGTTTTTGAAATAAAGTGCAGTAACCTAACCACTGGCCTAGCGGATGAATGAAGCGAATGCGCTCGTTTTACAAGTTCAGAGAGCACGGTTCACCTGCTACTTATTACTATTTATAGGCCCTACTTCTAAAACAAACACTGCTTGGATAGGTAAAACCAAGGGAATTGATGAGGACCTATGAGCTATTTTACAGTTGTTATAAATATAAAACTTGGCCTAGCAAATGCTCTGTCCTCTGTTATCTTATCTTACGAGATTATAAAATGCAATGTTCGCATGGGCAATTTGTTTTCTGTCCAAGTATTTTAGATTTTTTTTTTTGTTGAATTTAGGAGTTTTCTCCACAAGGAATCGATTGGAGTTGGTCCCATGGTTAGGAAATCCCGGTTCCTGTCCTAAGAGCTCTTCAAAGTTCCCATGTTATTCCTTCTATGAAGATTTTTTCTAGCTATATTAAACTGAACAATGATCAGCTGATAATTGTAGATATAGACAAACCAGTTTTATGTTAATAACGTGCGGTTCAACAAATTTATGGAGATGATTGATAGCCAAACCCAAGGATAATAGAATATGGGGAGGTTGTCTCAGTCGCAAATTCATCAAATTTGTCATTTGCTACGTCATCGGCTGACCTATCAGCTGGCTGTTTTAAACCAGATGTCAACTTTCATTGTTTACATTTTCCTTGTTTTTGTTTCCCTTGTTTACCGTTAGTATTGTTGATACAGCTGATCGTAACTGTTCTTTACAGTTAAGTTTTTCTGTGTGCGCGTTTTTATTACGTTTTATTTGTTTAAAAGTGAGTTATCTATAGTTTCGTTTCTTTTCTGTATTTTTTTAGATCGTTAAATTTATATATCTACACGTTTATTAGAAGCAATTAATCACAAAATTAAAAAATCTGTGTTCAAACATAAACTTAACCTCAAACCTTCAATTAAACCAAAGAACACGTGTTCCACCAATGTTTTTCCCATTCAATGGTCTGACTCGACAAATATGAATAAGACAAATACTGATTTCTTCAATGAATCCCATGACGAAATGGAACAAGAAAAAGAAGAGGAAAACTTCGTCTCTCCTCGGAAAATAGCGAAAGCTAATTCCATGTCCGAAACTCATCAAAGGTATATATTAGATCCGTCTCAACTTTGTAAACAAAACCCATTTAATGCACTTTCTGATCACAACTATGCATCTACGAGTAATACCGAATCTTCCCCAGAATCCCCTGCTCAACCTAAACAAAAACAAAATAAAATCCCACCCATTTTCCTTCACGAAGTAAATAATCACCAAGAAATTATTAAAGATATAAAGATTAATGTGACCAATGAATTTACTACATCAGTTAAAGGAAAATCTCTTAAAATCAACCTTACAGACATATCCGATTTTAGAAAGCTAACATCCTTTTATGAACAATCCGGTGTTAAATTTCACACTTTTCAAACCACTTTGGACAAGAAACTGGAAGTTGTTATCAGAAATGTACCGTGTTCTTTGACTGAAGATGAAATCAAAAGTGAACTTTTAAGCTTCGACCTACCAGTTTGTAGAGTAACCAGGTTACTTAACAAACAAAAACTTGTCATTCCTTTGTGTGTTGTTGAGCTCGAGAACAATGATGCCGGTCATGAAATTTTCAAAATCACTAAATTATGTCACTCCATTGTATCTGTTGACCCTAACGGAAAAATAAGGACATTCCTCAATGCACACGTTGCCAACGGTATGGCCACACCAAAAACTTTTGTCGTCTAGACCCCAGATGTGTTCGCTGCACAGGTAACCACCATTTTTCTGCGTGTCCTTTGCCTAAAGATGTTACACCTACTTGTGTTAACTGTGGAGAAAACCACACTGCCAATTTCAGGGGATGTTCACATTACCAGGGACTTTTGTCTAAAACTAAAAACCTAAAACAATCCAAGTCTAGGCAGGTCGATTCTGAGCCGTTTTTACCCCCAACAGGCGGTGTCTCTCCAACTGATGCTCAAACAAGACAGCCTGAAGCTACCCAACCCCAATCATCCGAGGTTTCCTACGCTGCTGTTGTCAACGGGAAACATTCACCTCACAAACTTCCCACAAGAACCCGAACTGTTTCCTCAACACATGTAGCACGAGAAAACAGATCAGACCAACCCGTCGCTGATGAACAGCCCAGCTCATCCTCTTTTGAAACTCTAATAATGGACTTAGTTAAATCAATAATTCCATTGATTAAAACATTTTTTACTAATGTTTTAAGTTCCTTCTTAAAACATGACACTGCCTAATGTGGTTGAATTTCAAAGTTTAAAAATCCTGAATTGGAATGCAAATGGGTTATACAAACAAAAATCTATATTTTCTGCATTTTTAGTTCGTCATAATATTGACATTGCTTGTGTAACGGAAACCCACTTTGTACATAATCAACCATTTAAAGTAAGTGGATATGATATTTATAGAGAGGACCGGGCCGCTCCTTTTGCATCTGGAGGCGTTGCTATTTTTATTAAACGATCAATAAAACACAATAGTCTATACTTACCTCGATTAGTGTCAATTGAAGCTACTGCTGTTAAAGTATCCCTGAATGACGGGAGTTTTGTAAATATTGTTTCTGCTTATAAGTCACCTAACCGGAGACTTCACTTGCATGACTTAACGAACCTACTTACAGCTCAGACTCCCACATTGATCATCGGCGATATCAACTGCAAACACCAAAACTGGGGTTGTAGAGTTAATAATCCTAATGGTACGCGCCTACTAAACTTTATTACAGACATTGGTGTAAATGTGTCGGCTCCGGAGGAACCCACATTTTACCCGTTCCAATTCAACTGTGAACCAGACATCTTAGATATTATCCTCTATCAAAACTTTGCAGCTCCAATCCAACACAACATTGTACCTGAACTGGACTCTGACCATCTGCCTGTTATAATCAGTTTCATGTTGCAACCTGACTTCAACCCACCACCCTCAAGATTGATAACGGGAAAAGTTGACTGGGAAACTTTTGGCATCAAACTGGACGAATTAATTCAGCTCCCCAAAAACTTGGATTCAGTAATTGGCATTGATACTGCTATTCAAAATTTAACTACCAGTATTCACAGAGCTACTAAACTTGCAACATTTAAACAATTCACTCCAAAAACAAACAATTTCCTCACTCCACCTGTTCGGATTGTAAACCTAATCAAAGCTAAACATCAAGCTCGACGTCAGTGGATCAGATATAGGGAACCCCAAATGCGTAGGAGGCTTAACCAGCTAATACGTCAAGTAAAGTTCGAAATCGATAAATTCAAAATAACTTCTTACAAAACTTATGTGAGTGACCTAAGCCCGAATGACTCGAGTCTATGGCAAGCAACTAAACGCATTTTGCGCACCCCTACGGTAATTCCTCCCCTGAGACACAATAACATTACCTACGAAAGTGACCTCGAGAAGTGTAACGCTCTTGCTGACTTCTTCCAAGAAGCATTCTCTCCAAACAATGTTATTGATGACGACACCACTGCTCTTGTAAGTGAAACTATGAAAACCACAACATTGACTGCTGAACTTCCGATACATTATGTTTCTCCAGCTGAAGTCAAGGACATAATCAAGAGGCTTCCTTTGCGAAAATCCCCTGGACCTGACCTAATCCCAAATGTTGTTCTAAAAAATCTAACCAAGAAAGCAATATCAGTTTTAACTTCTATTTTCAATTCCTGCATTCATCAAGGCTATTTTCCTGATTCTTGGAAAAAGGCAGAAATTATAGTATTTCACAAACCCAACAAACCAAAATTTTCCGTCTCCAGCTATCGACCAATAAGCCTGTTGTCCTGCCTATCAAAATTATTAGAAAAAGTTATCCAGAGAAGACTAAATGCATTTCTAGAAGACTCAAACTCAATTCCTCCCCATCAGTTTGGATTTCGGCCTAAACATTCAACTACTCATCAAATTCAACGCATTGTCGAAACAATTGTAAAAGGTTTTGAAAGAAAGGAACACTCAACTGCTATATTCCTTGACGTTTCCCAGGCATTCGACAAGGTATGGCATGAAGGCCTTCTTTATAAAATTGATTGTCTGGGATTTCCACTTTATTTAAAACGAATAATTAAATCATTTTTACTTAACCGTCAGTTCTGTGTCAAAATTAATTCATCGTCATCTTCATATCGCCCAATTTCAGCAGGAGTGCCCCAAGGCTCAATATTGGGGCCTTTATTATTCAACATATTTATGAATGACATCCCAATTCCACAGAATGCGACCTTGGCCCTTTACGCTGATGATACAACCATCATCACTCAAAACAGTGACATTCTCCAAGCATACCAGCAGCTTCAACATTCTGTCGATGACGTGACACAATGGTTCAATAAATGGAACTTTTGTTTGAACCCTACAAAGTCAGAAGCGAAGATCTTCACCCTAAGACGACCATTGCTGCCACCTGAAATCATCATAAATAATTCTCCCATAAACTGGAATCCACCTGACCAAGCGGTAAAATATTTAGGAGTGTTATTGGACAAAAAATTAAACTTCAACCTTCATGTAAATTCTAAACTTAATCAAGCGTATTCTCGGCTCTCTATCCTTTTTCCACTCATCAGCAGAAGATCTACACTTAAGACACAATGTGCAATATTAATTTATAAAACTATTCTCCGGCCACTAATTTTGTATGCCTGTCAAGTATGGGGCCTTTCAATTTCATCTACAAAACTTTCTAAAATACAAATATTTCAAAACAAAGTTCTGCGAATTGCAGTTAATTCACCATGGTTTGTTCGAAATTCACAAATTCATCGAGAACTTGGAATAGAACCAATAGCTAATTTCATCAGTAAGTCTACATTAAAATTCTCGCATCGCCTAAATGACGTCCCAGGTGCACAACATTTTGAAATTGGATTACCCCTCCCAAATAGAAGGTTACGCCCAAGACTTTTTCAAGATTTGTTATAGTTTTTTCTTACCTTCCATATTATTCATATTTTAATAATCTATTACTAATTTTCTATTGTCAATTTTATAACTTTGAAAGAAGTGTTTCCCCCCTCTATGAACTTATTTTAGTTACAGGGTGTCTCTAATTCAGAGCGAACCCACAATGTTAATTTACTGTTAAAATTATGTTTTTAGATGTTCTGTGTATAACACTCTGTATGTTGAACCAGAAATAAATGTTGTTAAAAAAAAAAGTTAGTATTGTGGTTAGGTTATAACAATAGAGCAGAGGCTGATGTGAACATATTATACTCCCCCCCCCCCCCCCCCCCCGTGGGAATTTTCGACATATACATTTTTGTGTTTGTATTGACATGTACTTTATGGTTTTAGGTGTTTGCCACTAAAAAATTACAGCATATCCCGAAAAATACGAAAAAACCATGAAAAATATAAAATATTCTATCATTATTAAAATGATTCAGGTTCAAAAATCTTTTGACCGAAAACACTAACAGTTTTCTTGGCCAATTTTATTAATTAATGGATCGTTATAAAGCTCTCTCTACTTAAATATTTCCAAATAATTATACATTTTTTTAGATTTATGGTGAAAAAGTGAAATAACTTGTTTTACATAGTGTGGTTGAAAAGTCCCGGAACGGTGAAATATATTTTTTACCAATATAGATAAAGTTACAAGACTTGGTATATCAATAGTGGCCATAAATGTCTACTCTTTTAACCCCTTAAGATAAACTCCACTATAATATGTTTAACTATGTATTTTTTAGCGAATTTCCCTATAGGGAATACGCTATTACGGTAGTAGCCGTGGTAAGACCTAAGCCCGGTCTTAAATATATCATCTTGTAGAACTAAAATGCTCTTTATCACATAGTATTTATTGTAAAATGGTGTAAATCCGTTGGGAAATAAATAAATAAATAAATAAGCCCGGGACCACTTTATTTTTTCATCTTGAGGTCCCTAGAAACCAAAAACACCATTCGTTCGTTTTCATATATATGTATATGTATATATACATACACACACACACACACACACATATATATATATATATATATATATATATATATATATATATATATATATATATATATATATATATATATATATATATATATATATATATGTGTGTGTGTGTGTGTGTGTGTGTGTGTGTCCGTGGTACCGATAACTTTTGAAGGGGACTTCCGATTTTGATGAAATGAGGTATGAAGGTGTAAGACCAGGTCTATTTTCAAGAGTTCGCGAACCAGCATTATCGGGTTATGGGAACGGGGTTTTACGGGGTTTCAAAGGTGTCAAAAATATGTTTTTCGCATTTTTGGACCTAAATTTTTTAAATTCATCAATTTTAACTAAAACCATTTAAAATAGCTTAAAAAACAAACAATTTAGTACAAACAATCTTTAAAATAGCTTAACTGGTTATAGAGAAAATTCAAATCAAGTTTCACATGTTATTCTTATGGGTAAATCTTTAAAAAGTTATATATCGTTTATTTATCAACATATCTTAATAAAAATTTTTATGAACCTTTACTAGGTGGTGAGTAATTAAGATTTGATCAAAAACCCACTTGGCAGCAAACCTACATGCTAAATCCCATGGTATTCTCGTGGAAAATAAGTGTATATAATGGGAGCAAGAGAGATGGAGATAATAAGGTATCTGTTCATAATCAGCTGATCAGCTGTCTTCTGCATATTTGTCAAATTTGAAATGTTTATGTTTTGTTATTTGTAAACAAATCCTTCCTTTTGCATGGAAGCTTTGGATATGCACTTTTACGCGTATTACTGTTAAAAAAGTAATTTATTTCAATATAAATATTAATATATAATTTATTATTAAATAAAAATAATTTACTCAGAAATATAATGCCATTAAATATATTATATTTCCTTGTAAAGATTAATAATTATATAAGATAGCCACAAAGTTCTTTGATGTTGAAAAAATAATTCTTTGGAAATTCGCTGAACACGCAGGTCTGCTGCGACGGGGGTATTTTTCCTTAATGCTGTATTGTAATTGGGCTTTGGCCTGTTATGTAAGCATTGTAAAATAAATAAATAAATAAATATTCACATGCTATATTTATAAGTTAAAACATACCATATCACATCACTTTGCACACACTCACTTTGCTGGCCAGCATGAATAAGGACGTTGTAATCAAATGCCAAATGTCATTCGATCCTCGCGGACACTATTGTGAACCCCTTATCGGCTAACGTGATATGGTTTTTCCAGAAGCGGGAAATTGGCAGTCTCCTCTAAATCCGCGCCGGTGTATTGTCGCCGCGTCAACCACGGTTTTATTTAGTCTCAATTCAGTGCCGCTCGTTAATTAAAGTGTAATTTTAATAACAATTAACTCGTGTGCTCACCGCGACCCTCATAGTGCTTTCCACTCAGTGTCTGTGAGCTCCCTGTACAGAACTGTGGAAATTACTTCCCCTGTGGACCTACGACGTCGCTCTGGTGCCAGGAAGCCCTGATAGACAGCTCAACCCATGGATGATCGTACCAAAGGTAACTTTCATTTTTTCTTTGCACTATTTTTAAGTTAGCACACATTTCAACGGGCTATGTAATTATGATTTATCTAAAATTAGGGCTTTCGTGCGTCTCTGCTCGGTGATAGCATTAAAATCACTTGGTCATTCGAGTTCGAGTATAAATATATTTAAATCAATTTGCCTAAACCCTCATACTGCATTTTTTGGTCCTTCGTCGAGCCGGATGTTAAGAACTTACGCTATGAACATTTTAACAGTCTCATGAACTTAATAATTAATTACGAAAGAATAAATCCAGACTATGTGAATTAAACTCTGAGAAAAGTGCGGTTTATCTCTCTTAAATACTCTTTCATAATTATTCACGCTTACAACTGTATTTGTTTGCTTAAATCTTCGTTATTTTGTGTGCAATAACATTCGTCACCAAATCGATCAATTTATTTGGCTTGTAATCCGCCATTTGTAAACGTTAAGGGAAGTGTCTTCTTCTTCCAGCAAAATCCAAGAATAAAACGTTATCTGATCACGTGGTTTCCCCACCACGCTCTCGATACATTGTTGGGCCGCCGGTTGATGTCCCCCTCCCCCCTCTCCACTATCAGTCAGCTGGCCGCACATTCGACTTCAGCTCAACAGCTGATCACAACTGCCAGTGCTGCCAGACTGAGGGTAATTACCCGAAAAGAGGGTATTTTTATGGTCTGGGGGTATTTTGAGGGGTAACAATTCACAGCATACGGTAGTTATTACAAAATTAGTATGGTGAAGAAGAATATTTTGTTGTAATGGTGGGTTTTTACTGTAAATAATTGATTCTTTTAACTTTTTTGATAAAACTATTAGTTTCTATTGCAGTGCAAACAGCATTACATTTATCTTTGGTTGTCCATGGTTAATCAAGGAGGTAGCTGCAATAAGGGCCCATGCTCCAAAACCCTGTTTTGAGATACGGTAATGAGCTTTGAAGTTTTCACATGTGTACTATTCTTATAGGACTACCCTAGAGACAGATAAACTTATGTTTAATTTTTTTATTCCATTACTTCTTTAATAACCAAAATTTTAAAGTGTATTTGGTCATAATCCTTTGGTTTATTAATAAAATTAGAATAATAAGAGGTATGTCATTGGCCCTTTTTACAGAGAACTTTTTTATACTGTTCTATTGCAGAAGGGCCTATAAATGAACATTATACAAATGCTTTTTAAAATTTTGTATTAATTAATAAGCATTTATTTGCTACATTTAGGTCTAGAAATGTAAAAAAACTTTTATAAAATATATAAAAGTTTTCAAAGAGGCTAAAAAATTAATGAAAATTATTTAGGCCTATTTAAAGTTGTTGCCTCACATTGAAAACCATACTTTGATTATCTTAATTCTCCTAAGACTTAAGACAAAGCATGGTAAAAAGAATAAAAAAGTATGATAGATTACTAGTATCATCTAGTATCCCAGGCCTATAGGTTTAAATAAATGTAATAAAAGAGGTGGGTTGGAATAAATTTACACAGCATTGTTTTCGTTGAAGATGTTTTCATAGAAGATTCTACTGCTTTCTCTTAAAAATGGATAAAGGTCTCTAACGTCTTTAATTTTACATGTTTTCAATTTAATCCTAGACGCATTGTTTATGTGTAGTTCTTCAACATAGCGCAACCCAAATTCTTAGGTTTATATAGCCTATAGGATACAAAGTTAACTTGGGAACCACGTATGTAAATTTTATTTCCACAAAATTGTCTAGGGTTATTTACTTTTTAAGAAAATTGAAAGACTGTGTACCAGATAAATATGTAAGATCTGCTACTTTGCGTTCTTCCAAAGTATAATTTCTTACGGTATATTATTTTGGGGGAACAGTGCTCATGTACAACGTATCATTATTTTACAAAAAAGTAGTTAGGGTGTAATGACAAACTCACAAAAACTAGACCACTGTAAACCATTATTTATCAAATTTGGTTGTCTTACTGTAGTTAAACTTCATATATATACTGTATTACTTCATAAAAAACCAATTTAGCATATTGTTAGGAATTGAAAAAAAAGATATCCATAAATACAACGTAGAAAAATAAATGTACCATTTTTATTCGTTATTCATTTAATTATATTTATTTATTATTATTTAATTATATTTATTTATTTAATAATTATATTTATTTATTATTTGTTTATTTATTTATTATTTATCCAACAACTGATCTATGCCAGAAGCTGCACAGAAGCATGACATCAGCTGCTTCAAACAGGAATAATGATAATAATTTTTTTTGGGGCCTATGTGCCCATAGGCCCTTATTGCAGCTACCGCCTCAAAATGGTTTAATCATGGCTTATGAAACTAATCAAAATATTCACTCTAACATTTTGAGAAAAATTTTTATTTTATAGGCTATTTTGTCACTAACAAGGGTAGTAACAAAATAGTCTATAAAAGTTTTTAAAGAAACTTTTTGGTGTGCTGGTTTAATGAATATTTACATATTTTTGCTTAATATTTGTCATAATTATTTGGCCTTCTTAGGATTGACTTCGAATAAATCTTATTACTGAGGATATCTATGGCACTTATGACGAAAATAAATACAGAGGGCAAAAGACCAAATATTAAATTGACCCCAAGAAGAGATATTATAGTTTGATAATAATACATATTACAGTCTCCATGCCTTTAATTGCAGATTTAAATATTTTGAATAATATAATACTGGTGCTTGGTGGCCATTTCCTTATATGTTGTCCAAGTGTTGGCGCTCATTGATTACTGGCCCATAATCTATTCCCTTGCCTGAGGGTATTTGACGGTATTTTTCACCAGGGCCGGATTAAGGAATATGCCGCCTGTAAGCTATCCATTTTCTGCGGCCCGCCCCTCCCACCCCATAAATAGCGACAGTCTCATGTACATAGTTTTTATTATCACTTATGTAGGGGCGTATACATCTTAAAATACACATCACATTAATTTGACGTTTCAATATCAAAGTATCAAAAGTATCCATTGCTTTTATGAACCGGAACTGTATAATCATTAATTGAATACGGCACTTAAACGCTTATTTAATCTGGATTCTAACCCACATAGCACACGTCAATTTGACGTCAAAAAGTGATCAAGGGCGTCAAAATGATGTCAAAGTAAAATATTAGATCAAGTATTGACGTCAAAATGATGTAAAAATTTTGCATTTTTAAATTTAAAAGTTAGTGTAATAAATGAAGAAAAAAAACATTTCTTTAAGTCTTTTACAACAAGAGAACATCATTATTTGTTTAAAACAATTGAACTCGTTAAAAACTTGACATCGTTTTGATGTAAAAATTATGTAAAGTATTTGATCACATAGTCAAAAGTTTTACATCAATTAAGATAACTGCAATTTGTTAAACATTTACACATGAAACAAACATGTAAGGGAACTCTAGTTTAAGACCTATTTGGGAAGACATAAAAATATATAGGCCACGGGAAATGCGTTTGATTTGATGATCAACGCAAAGAAACTTCAGTATCAACTGGCCAAGTAGTGTAACAACTAATGTGTGAAGCAGAGAGCAGTGTGGCGTAGTAGGTAGGGTCGCGACTTGGGATTCTAAAGGTCATGGGTTCAAATCCAGCCAGGTGCAAAAACTTTTTGCCGCTTCTATAGTTGTTTATCGGTTAAAAATTACCATTTTATTACTTTTGTTTTGCTGTTGGGGATATTTTGAATCAGTTTTGACAAGATTAGTTTGTCAATATGACGTCAGTTTGACATCAATGTGATGTAAAATTGACGTCATAGTTCATCACTTTTCTGACATCAATTTGACATAAAAAATCGGGACATTTTTACTTCACATTGACATCAAAATGACGTTTTTTTTGTAACATTTGAAGTCAATATGACATCAACAATATCAATGACATTGACATCTTTTACATCAATTTTACATCAAAATGACGTACTTTTGCTATATGGGAAAGTTGGATATAGTTTGATTGTTTCGCAGAACAGCTCCGTCTGCCAAGTAGTGCGGTAAAATTGTTGTCCCTTCATAAAAAATCATATTTTTCATGGGGAAGGTCATTATAAAAACAAAACCATATGTTTGTTGTCATTATTTTGTGATCAATCTATTGGTAAAATCAAAAAGGAAATAACTTGTTGCAAAACTAGACACTGGGAGCGCTAGCGTGTAGTTCCCTCTTTCTGGGTTATACTAACTGTGAGTGTCATTACAACGATTAATGAAAAAGGTGTTACAAGATTATGAGGAGTAAATTCGTATAAAAAGGATAAACATATATCCGTTTCCTCAAATTAATTAACTTTAAACTAGAAAGATGTTATTAAATTAGTAGGCATAAAACTATTTATTTCCAATTTTTAATAAATAGACAAAGTGCCGCCCCTGAAATTTTTCCGCTATAGGCTCCAGCCTTTACAGCCTATTTAGAAATACGGCCCTGTTTTTCACACTGACAGAGGGTAATTTTATTGAAGGCGTCTGGCAGCACTGAACAACTCATGTCACATCATTTTACAGTTATTGTTGTACAGTCATTATATTATTGTTCACATCAATAATATCTTAAGCCGGGTTTACACTGCTCAAGTTACTTGATTCAAGTTCACTTGAATGTTATGTAAACATTCAAGTAAAATTGGCTGTTTGATTTTTCATGTGGACTTGAATCAAGTAGGCTATAGTAGGATGCACGAAAATAGTCCGATGGAAATTTTAACAGCTGTGTCCCCCCTCACCCCCTCTCGCCCTGCAATGTTGTCATTTGTGGTTTTGTTTACCATGTGTAATACAGTAGAAAAATGTGTTTCAGAGTAAATTTGGCAACAATGGATCGACTCTCATTGGACTATTTTCGTGAATCTTACTATAATAATTTGTGTTATGATTTAGCATGATCAGCTGATTATAAACAACCTCTGTAAAAAATCTATCTAACCAAGTTTAAATGCAAATGCAAAGACATTCAAACTGTAAATAGGGTACAGAATAAATTATGCACATAATATTATGAATAATCGTTTTACTTTGTTTTTATTATTTTTGCGTGGTTAAATGTTAATTAAGTAGGAATAATTAGACCAGATATCCATTTTTTACATAAATGTTAGATTTGGGCCTTAAGCACATAAATATTAACTGCTTACCGTGTATTGATTACTAAGTTATAGTATTGCTAATAAAATTTAGTTGCCACAATTTAAAACGAATGTTCCTCAAAACAGACGTTCTGTATACTAAAGGATTTTTCATGAAACACATATAAAATTTTTTGGGAATGTTAAATATGTTTTTGACAACTTTTTTAATTCAAAACGAAAAGTTATTCATGTTCCAAGACTAGGTCGCACCGTCACTATTATGAACATCATTTAGTAATATAAATGATACATGATGCATTGCCTACTACCCTAGGAGTAGGCCCATGTCTTTCTAAGTGATAATCTGCTATCTGTAGTATGGGGTATT
The DNA here is from genome assembly GCA_030545055.2 of Neoaliturus tenellus. Taxonomy (NCBI): domain Eukaryota; kingdom Metazoa; phylum Arthropoda; class Insecta; order Hemiptera; family Cicadellidae; genus Neoaliturus; species Neoaliturus tenellus. The sequence goes on from CM061532.1 coordinate 272,818,506, forward strand.
CAACCACACTGGTCCCCAAAATTCCAAGTGTATTGCGAGTCTTTTGCAAAAATTTTGTCCAAATAATTTATTACAAAAAGTTTGAAATTCACCCATCAAAATAAAGTTGGTTATGTATAAAACCATGATCAAACTCATTATGCCTACATATATAAATGAGCTACAATTAGAAAGAATGCGGGCTCACGCAGCCTTCTCCTTCGTCGGTCGGCGACCCATACACGGAAATATCAAAGGACTAATTCCAGGTCGGGACTGTCCAGACGAATCCGTCTGACCGATAGTTACATGCATGCGGCGACCTTAATCTTTTTATTTATTCACCAGAAAAACCTATATTCCATGCGGGCCAAAATTGACTTTGGGAATAATTTAGACTACCGGTGTATTGAATAGATATGACATTGTTGGAATTAATAATGTATAGGCCTATCACTGTTTAAAAGACATAATTCCATTTGGTGACAAATTCCTTATCTACTAGAAACGCCCAATATTGAACTCTTTGTCAAGATATTGCAAAAACCACCACTTTTATTATATTAACCTATACTACCACACACGACAGAATTTTGTACAGTTCAGTCGTTGCTTTGATCTTCACAAAGCAGACTTATAGACTTGTGTATAAGTTCAAGTTTATTTGACAGAAAACTACCCGTCTAAAATTCCTTTAAAATTTCACAGTTAAATGAAATTCTATAAAAAGGCAAGAACTATGTGTCATTTGGTAAAAAATTTAATTTAATACAGTGTATAATATACCAACAAAATAATATACAAAGGAACCAAAAACCAATTTTATATTCATCATGATTTAACTTTTTTTTTTTTATTTCGGCTTTGGCAGTGCACCATGAAAGCCCACTTCAAAAATACAAAATTGTGTACAGAAAACTATAAAACTAACAACATAAGTTACAAAGTTCAACAATAAATTCGAGGTCCCAATGGCTTGAAGTTTACATGTTTACATCACACTTAGTAATTTTCTTCAACTAGAAATTTTGCTAATGAAAACCAAACTAAAGGATTGTCGTCTTTTAATAAATTTATAACTCTAAGATCTTGAGGATTTCGAAAACCGAGATTTTGAAGAGTTGCCAATAGATTCGTTCTTGATTTGATTAAGAGTGGACACTCAAAAATTATGTGATCCAAACTTCCTTTTGGAGCAGAACAGTCACATGAAGGGTCTGATTTTAAATTAATTTTGAACAGATGAGAGGGAAAATTTCCGTGACCAATTCGTAACCTATTGATAGTAAATGATTTCTTTTCTTCTGTCTGATTTAAATGACTGGAACCAAGGTTTTCCTCTGATAGATGGTGAAATGAGTGAAGTCTTGAACCTTTTATGATAGCTTGCGAATCCCAGTATTTTTGCCAATCTTCACGTATTTTCATCTTGACTTGGGTTTGTAAATCACTAGGTGAGGGCACTTTGTTATAATTTAAAATTATGCCGTTAGCAATAGCTTTCTTAGCCATGTAATCCACAATTTCGTTCCCAATTATTCCGCTATGGGATGGAAGCCATGCAAATCTAATGTCAAAATTACCCGTTTTCAGCTTCAACCAAATTTTTCTAATGTCCAGGATTATAGGTGATGTTTTACTAGGAATGTTTAACGAAACCAGTGATTGTAGAGCGCTTTTGGAATTTGATAAAGCGCTTTTCTTATATTGTTGTGTGTAATGTAATTTAGAGATTGAAGAATAGCAAATGCTTCGGCCTGGAAAATTGAAGTGCAATGTGGTAGTTTGAACAAACCAACAATTTCATGTTTAAGATCTAAGAAGGCAGAACCCACTGTGTCATTGGCGGACCGTTTTGAACCATCATTATACCTTTTACCCTTACCTAGGTCCTCTTCTCCGTAGTCGAGGTAGACCAGGGAATCGTCATCTTCATGTGGGTCAATGTTATGTGGGTGTGTGTTTATATGTGTGTGTGTGTATGTATGTGTTGTGAGCATTGAGACTATTCTAGCCAATGCTTAGGGAGAGCTTTGTGCTCTTTGAAATATTCGTCTATGCCGTAATATGATTTAGTTAGAAGATAAAGTTTGAGTTTTTTGAAAAAAAAGTTTGTTTTTATTCATTGTTTTTAGGTTTTCTGGCAGAACATTGAATATTTTAGGCCCTAATATTTGAGGATATTTACTGGTTTTGGTTAATCTATGCTGTTGAAAGTTGTAATTTAAGTTTGTGCTTCTTTTATATATATTATATATTATATATATGCTTCTATATATTAAAGAATAGTCAGACCACACTGAATTCACCATGTTGAGAAAGATTTGTTGAATTTGTTGATAAGAAATTTGCTTGCTAACAAAATCGTCAAAAATATCGATAAGAGGAGGGAAACAATGGATAGCTTCAAAGGATTGATCAAATATAGGAGGAATTATTGTCTTGAATAAGTTTGAGAAACACAACTTATTTTCTACAAAAACTGAAAGAACAGTTGGATAACTTTCATGTGGAAAATTAGGAGAGAAATCAATCAGGTTATTAAAAGAAATTAATCTAAGTACTAATTTATGAGCGGCAAAAATTAGCCTGTTCAGTAGGAACGTTGAACGTAACCATCTTCTCCTTATGTTAAGGGGCATGATTCTTGTTTCTGCGTCCATTGCTGCTATAGGTGAAAGATCTCATCGCTCCTAATATTATACGCAGAGCTTCGTTTTGAATCTTGTCAACCTTGGTTAATTTTTTAGAAGTAGAGTCGCCATATATAAAGCTGCCATAGTCAATAATGGGTCTGATCCAGTTTTTATATAGTAAAAGTAGCACATTTGGGTACGTGCCCCACCAAGTCCCAGTTAATGATATCATAACATTCAGTCTTTTTACACAGGTAGAGTACGTATTCTCTCGATGTGAGGCACCCAGGAAAGTTTTGAATCAAACACCACGCCTAGAAATTTGTGATGTGACTTTATTGGAATAATATGTTGATCCCCATTTAAATTCCAGATCTTGGGGTTTGTAGCGTTGTTTAGAGAAAATTACTATTTCGGATTTATTAGGTGAGAGAGTAAGTCCCATTCCACTCATCCAGTGATATAGTGATTTGAAAGCTTTGTTTAAATCCAGGTTGCAAGAAGAGACCGATTCATTATTTGTTTAATGACTAGATCATCGGCAAATTCTAACACTTGAATACACGGATCAAAAATCCTGTGCAAGTCTGATGTGTAGACCGTATATAGAGAAGGGGGCTTAAAACCGAGCCTTGGGGAAATCCTTTATATGCAATTCTTGGTCCATGAAGGACTCCTTTGTAGAGTAGAAAAGTATTCCTCTTATCAAGCAACTGATGAACCTTGTTAGTTTATACGGCAACTTCAGTTGTTGAAGCTTACTTATTAATATGTCTACGATGACATTATCGTAAGCTCCAGAAATATCAAAAAAAGCAGCAGTTAGCGTATGTTTTTCGGCAAAAGCAATTTGTATATCTGTTGAGAGGATACTTATGCAGTCAAGTGTGCTGCGGCCCTTCCGGAATCCAAACTGGGTGGGACTTAACTTTAAATGCGATTCGAGCCACCACTCAAGCCGTGACTTCAACATCCTTTCCATCAACTTACAAATGCACGATGATAAAGCTATGGGTCTGTACGATTCGTCTTCATTTGGATTCTTATTTGGTTTCAAAAGAGGGAATATGAGAGTATCCTTCCATGAATCTGGCAATAGACAGGCCATAAACAATTTATTGAAGACTTTTAATATGATTTCTTTAGTTTTAACTGATGAGTTTATTAGCAATTCATTGGGAATATTGTCCATGCCAGGGGTCTTACATTCCTTAAGAGAATGCAAGGCAATAATTAGTTTCGAAAATGAAAATTCTTTAATCAAGTTACTGTTTTCAAACTCTCCTTCAAATACAGAAGTTGGTAGTATTGGGACAGAGGGAGGAGTTATCCTTTGAAAAATGTTTTCAAGCCAATCATCCGTCACGTCAAAGATTTAGATTTACAGTTAGTGTTCATAATTGACAGCCTATGACAGAAAAGTTTTATAACGTCCCATACAAAATTGACCGATTTATTTTCAGTTAAGGATTCACAAAATGAAGTCCAACACTCACGTTTTTTATTCTTCAAGAGAAGTTTAGTTTTTGCTTGAATCTTTTTCATATTTAGGTAGTTCTCTTTGGTCATATTGGTTCTAAATTCAATAAAAGCTCTCTTGCGTTCTTCTACTGCCGCTTTACAGTCGTTGTCCCACCACGGTGTAGAGGGGGATGGTGTGTATGGTTTATGGCTTTTACAGAGTTTTGGTATTGAATTGTTAGCTGCAGAGTTTATGATACTCAGTAATGTGTCATACAAGAAAATGGGATCATTATTAAATGAGGGGAAGTCTTCTATGTGTTCATCTAACAACTTACGGTACAAGGGCCAGTTAGCTCGCTTGGTGTTCCACTTCCTTGTTGAAAACGATTTAGTTGTCTTGCTGGGTGTGGTATTAGAGCTAGCAGTGTCGGTTGAGTTGGTGGTTGAAAATAATTTACCGGGATAGAAAAGCAGTTGCAACTTTATCGGTAAATGGTTTGAACCTCTTGAGACCTCTATTGTTTGCCAAGATATTAAATTACTTAGGTTAGAGGAACATAATGATAGATCAATAGCAGTTGGGAAAAATGGATAGGCCTACCGCGGAATAAATGTACTTGCCAGGGGTGGACTGAGCCGCCGGGACACCGGGAAAATTCCCGGTGCGCCCTCCCTATCAAGGCGCCCCGGCGCCCCTAGGGCAAGATTTTTTCGTTATAAGGAATTGTAAAATAATTTTTGAAAGTTTAATGTTTCCTAAAACGATTAATACGTGTTTGCACTTCGTGACTTGAACATAATACGTTTATCTTCATATAAATTGAATGTTCAACTTTGATAAATTGCTCCAACTGGGAACTCTTTCGTATAGCAATGACTATACATAGTTGGCTAACCTGTGCGGCGAAACAGCTGTCAGCCAGTCAGCCTGGGCGCTACCATTGCGACGTAGTATTAGGGTACGAACAGAACGAGTGGGTCGCGGTGGAGGTGTAGGTCGCGGTCGCGGTCGCCGTCGACATCCATGTAAATCAAACACATTGTAGCTAACGAGGCCTTGCATAACGAGTAAGTCGCGGTGGAGGTGACTCGCGATGCCATCCAGGAGGTTTACAGCGATGCTTTTAAAAATCAAAATCATTTGATTTACATGGATGCTTACCTCGCGGTTTACCTGGATGCTTCGTTCGTGGGTTGTCCCCCGTCGCGTACGCCTGAACCTTTTCCACCCCTCAGGGTAACCACAAACCAGTTATTACTTTGTGATTCTCTGTTAACTTAATTGTTATACTTAATTTGGTTTTCAGTTCTCTATCCTGTAATAGTAATAGCAACCCAAAATACATGTAAATACGAGGTATGCCATAAGTGTAACCATATGTAACATAATAAGCACGCTACACACATCACTCTCCAATGGTCTGAGCTGCACTGACAGCGCGGGTGACCTCCTCGCTATGTGCGGTCAACATCGACCGCGACCTAACTTGTGGCATCGACCGCGACCTACACCTCCACCTCGACCAACTCGTTCTGTTCGTACCCTAATGGTAGTATACGAGTAAAGGTCAATTTCCTGAGGATTATTTTGTTAAACCTTACACAAAGTGTATATTTGTATTTATTCTGTAATACATATTTGAATATAATAAATACGCGTATTAAAACGACTCTTGTAATCCATTATTTTAATAAATCGACAATTTTAACAGGTTATGAACGATGCTGTATTTGCATTTTGCAGAAACTATATGCAGTTTCCAGGCAATATTCGTTGCAATGACTTTCCTGATGATTTTTTAGCACACCACTCAACTTACAGATTACCTGCAAACCAAGGATCTTGACTATGTTCAAGCTTTGAGACTAGTAAGCTGCACTTAGGAAAAAAGGCGCCTTTACGATTTAAAAGGTGCTAGGTCCAAGTTTGCCAATGTCTTTAAAGCTGCAGAGGTCTTTTTCACTGAAATAACAAACAAAATCGAACAATTGTTGGGTACAGTTCCAAATGTGGAAGAAATAATCATAGAAACAAAACTGCCTGGGGTGAGAGTAGGAAGAAGAAGAAGATGCCGGGGGAAACTTCATCAGGAGACGTGGCCTAACTGAGGACAGCAATCGCCAATTTGAAGTAACACCATTTTTAATTGTGTTATAGATCAAGCTGTCAAATGTATGAACGAAAAGTTTTCAGAAAAACAAAGTCTATGCTTAGATTTAAAATATTTTGATCCCAAGCGGTTTAACAGCATTGACATTAACTCTTCTAGCTTTCAAAGGATAATTAAATTAGTTACCAATTTTGAGGAGGGGAAACTGGAGGAGGAATTAGTATATTTTAATCACCGTGTCAACACCAGTTGTTGAAGCCGGTAAAACATAACAGAACCAAAAGATGACTTTGAAGGTGAGCTCTCGGAAGAAGAATTGGTTACCAACTTAAAATGATGACGAATAAAGAGACCCAAACGATTTGCAGTAGGCTATATTCAGTGTAAAAGTGGTAAAAATGCAATAGGCCTACTTGCTTCAAGTGTGCATTCGACGTCTTACTTGAGCACAATGTGTTTGTTTTCAAGGCTATACACGAACCTTACTTTGTAGGTTAATACTTTCATTAGTTTGATTTTTAATATAAGTTTTTAAACATTATAAATAAAGATTCAAATAATCATTCAACAAACATTCAATAAACATTATAAATAATGTTTATTGAAAATTTAAAAGTTACTGTTTTAACACTTGTTTGAGTTACTGTATTTTAAAAACTACAGTATAATAAACTTCTATAGATACATTTTAAATTGTTTAAATTTTAAGGGATTCTGTTATTATAATCACTAGAAATAAATACCAAAGTATTCTTTTTTTGTCACACGTTTCAACAATGTCATTTTCAAGTAATTAAACTATAAACTCTTTAATAATGTAAGGTTACAATTTTAATTGCTAGAAAATTATATGATAGTCGTAACATGAATAATAAATGTTCTTTATTATATACATAATAATATAAATGCCATATATGTGGCGCCCCTCCGGTACGCATTCCACCGCCCTTTTCATAGTGTCAGTCCACCCCTGGTACTTGCGCCATCATTCAAAATTATCAGATTATTGTACTGAATGGACTGATGTAGAGTTATACCTTTACCATTGTTGAATCCATTTCCCCATGCTGTATTATGACAATTAAGGTCTCCACATAAAAGTAAAGGGGGTGAAAACAAAGAAAACAGTACATTCCAATCAAAGAAGAATTTGCTTCTTGAAGCAAATATTGAATAAAAAAATTTGCTTTTGGCGATACATAAATTGAAACAACAGTAGCTTCCATGTCATGCAATTTTATTTTAGCTGACTCCCATTTTGTACCAAATCAAATGCAGGACCCAAATTGGTGTGGGTTATTTCAACATAGTCAAGTGAGTTGTGAATAAGCAAGGCAGCGCCACCGCCAACGCCTTTATCATGACGAAATAACATAAAGCCAGGAAAAAGTATTTGAAAATGAGGCTTATACCAGGTTTTACTGATACAGTACACGCAATTTTAAAATCATGCTGAACTAGTAATTGTTCAATTTCAGGTTTTTGTGCAGTGGCTGAGTTGCAACTCCATTGAAGTATGTTAATACTCATTAGGCTGATTGCAAATAAAATAAAGTACGAAACCTGCCTTCCATTCATAGTAAAAGCATGATTATTATAAGAAACGAAAAATATCTTGAGAGTAGTGTTAAAGTGATTCATCGGACATGTTTTCGTTACCATTATTTAAGAATGGAGACAAATCAATGTTCATGATAAGTTGAAGGTTAGTCAATAGGTGAGAAATGTTGATTTTATTATCCTTGAATAAAGAGAGTGAATTCATAATGTATTTAGATACATCTTCGTCTTGTTTAGAGGTACCGGTAGTTGATGCATTAGTGTACACGCTGTATACAGGTTTAGTAGGCTCTACTGTTTGATTGTGGAATTGATTGTAATAATAATTTGTGTATTTAGGTTTTATTGATTGGCTCGATCAATTAACAAAGCGTGAAAAAGTTACATTTTTATGAAACTTTCTGGGCGCCCCATTATTGTTCCTTGCGAGACAGGGTTGTGCAGGAATACTAATGGTTTCACGAAGCTCATTTGAAGTTTTCATGTTCAAAGCAGGGAAGGATGCATCGCTATTAAGATTCAAAACTTTTGAAAAAAACAAGGAGTTTCTTGTTTGTTTTGGGAAAAGTAGGTGTCTTGCCTCCACGTACGGGATATTCCGATACGCCATAGTTTCTTTAATTTGATTTTGGACATCCCACTGTGGGCAAGATTTGTCAAGTGCAGAATGTACACAAACTGGTTTAATATTGGGGACAAGAAGCAATTGGGAACAAATTCGAAACTCAACCCGAGTTTTATGAACTCTATCGCCAGTTTATGGATGACTAACATCGGGCCGGTCATGTGGAAAAATTGTCAAATGTTGACCTGTCTCAGCCTCACTATTTCCTGCCTCACCATGGGGTCCTTAAAGAAAACAGCAGCACTACAAAACCGCGTGCAGTCTTTGATGCCAGCGCAAAAACAAGCACAGGTGTTTCTTTAAGTAATGTGCTTCTCACTGGGCGTAAACTCCAAACCAATATATGCGATATTATACTGAACTTTCGCATTCATAATGTCGTCTTCTCCTGCGACATACGGCAGATGTACCGACAGATTAGACTCCGCCCTGAAGACCAGATGTATCAGCTGATACTCTGGCGTGAAAACCCAGCTCAGGAATTAGCTGTCTATAAACTGACTACAGTTACTTATGGCCTAAATAGTTCTCCTTACCTCGCCATAAAGACACTCTCGCAACTGGCAGCAGATGAAGGCATTGCGTACCCAGAAGCGGCCAAGATACTCACCTTTCAAAGTTATGTACATGACATCATCACTGGTTCAGTTGATGAAGATTCAGCGCTGCAACTCCAAAGTCAACTTACCGCTCTGCTCAAAAAGGGTGGCTTTGAACTCCGGAAGTGGTCCTCCAATTCTCCACGCCTACTACAGGGGTAAAAACTTGAAAACAGGACAATTGCTGGCCCCAGCGCCTTAAAAAATAAACAATTACCATGATAATAAATATTACTTTGTTTGAATGTTTGGTCTTTGCAGTTGATTTAAATGATATTATTAACACCGGAATAAATTAATATCATTATTTATTACTAGAAGAGAAATTTTACCACTGGTTTTTGTGTAATATGGGTCACACACATAATCTTTACTTTTTTACAAGGATGTCTTGAAATTATCATAATAATTATGATTCCATTAGCCTATTAGGTACGCATTAATACTCAAGTGATAGAAATATGATGTATTATGAATATTTATAGTTTGTTCAAAGCTCAAAGAGAATTCAACAAATTTGTGGTCATGATTTCAGGATCTCTGTACATCTCATTACCAAAAAAAAAAAAAAAAAAAAAAAAAAAATGTAAATTCAACACTTCATTTTTTTAAATTTTGTTGGAGGGTTGTAGAGATTGAGATTTTTAAATTAAACTATTTTCAATTTTGCTCGAAGGACCGAGGATCTAAGTACATAATTCAACATCATACCTTTTTTAATGTTCATGATAATAAAAAACTCATTGCATGAATAAAAAAAACATTTAAACTGAAAAGAGAAATTTTAATTACATCTTTAAGTGAGAGAGGCAACAGAATGAATGAATGTAAAAAAAAAAAAAAAAAAAAAAAAAAAAAAAAAAAAAAAAACACTATAAAAACGTATAATATTTGAAATAAACAACTTTAAAAAAAAATTTTAAGTAAAAGTTACATTTATAAAATGTTAGTTTTAAATAGGGATTTTAATTATATGACATTAAACACTTTGTGACTCACCATAAAAAGAGTGACCCAAATTACAGCTAATGTAGGTCGAACGTGACTGACATTACAGGCACACTACACAACACAATATATTTGTGTTTTCCCTTGGATATAGTTAGTTTTAGGACTTCATCTATTGTCTTAGGATTGAATGGCTAAATAAACCATTTGAATTTGAACTTGAGTGAAGAATCTGTACTAGGCGAGGTTTGTATTTTTCTCGCGAATTTCACAACCAAACTCCGGCCGCCCATATTGTTGTGTAATCTCCCCCAACGGAATGGGGATCATAAAGAAAATAAACACAAGTAATCTTCAATCATTACATTGAAAACGACATTGAAAACGCATAAGAGAAGTAATTTGGGTCACAAAAATTACCAAAAGTAATGCTGGTCACACCTCAGATTTTGTGACCCAAATTACTGTGACCTATGATTACATTTTCACTCTCGTCATTTAATAAAATGAAACACAATGGCTTAGTTACCTTCGCAAGACATATGTTTGATTATATACGTGTTTTACATATATTTTCTTAGTTTTCAATAACTTATTCCGCTCATTGTCACAGTTATTGGGAGTTTTTGTCAGTGACCCACAATTACGCAAAACTCAACACTAGCAAAAAGGGTTTCAAATAAAGGTTTTTTTTAAATACTGCAAAGCTTGGCATAATAATCCAGCAAAACTATTCCACCCTCACACAACAACAAACTGAGAGTGTGTAAAATATTGATCAGCCCGAGGTCGACAAGATAGAAAGACCTGAAGAGCATAGGCGGCTAAAGGGGGGGGGCCAAGCCCCCCCAGAATTCCGTAGCATTGTAGGAAAAACATCATATTTTAAAATAATAAATTTATATTTTGACTGATGTTTCCAAAACGCAATTTGGCAGCAGAGACTGCATAGAGTTGTGTGAAATTATAGGCTCGGTTTGTATTCTTTACTCATAAAACGCTTGATCCAATATCAATGTGTATTGATATCCAATATATATATATATATATATATATATATATATATGGGATATATAATATCCAATATATATGTGATGGGTTAATTCAGCTATAGGCAAATTTATTTTGTCGTCTGCTTCTTAGTGTCCATCAGGTTGCTGTTCTCCTGCATCGGTAGACTACTAGGCATATACCTTAAAAAACGAATCAGATACAAGGCATATCTGTATGGTGAACTTGGCTATTGTGCAGGTTTAAATTTTTATAGGCCCACCAATGAGTGAAATAACTACGTGAATAAACAAATGTTTGCAAATAAAGCTTTCGTATTGCCAATAATGCTCTTAATCAAGTAGGCCTATCAATTATCCCTTGTCAGACATTACAGTTAAATTTTGATCATAGAAATTTGAGTAGTTTTTAGTAATTTTTGTCTTGCTTCTTTAGGAGATTTAATATTTTTGAGGACATCCGTTAACTATGGACCATAACAGTAAACACATTATTTTAGATTGAATATCCATTAGGCTATTTCAAATGATCTCAATTCAGAGTGGATCATAATTTGTCTAACACGCCCGATCACGCTCACTTTTTTGGCTTTCTTTCTTTTTTCAGTTACAGTATCTGAATTATATTCAACAATAACTTATGTACACTATTTTTCAAGATGCATGTTTCCATGAAACTAGCCAATTTTCGAGTTGTAAAAAAATATAGACCCCTAGAAATATAAATTTTAGATTTCGATCAAAAACTAAATTTTAAAGAAGGTTGACGTTCATCATTATTCTGTGTTGCTCTGAACACATACATATCGGTCTCTTCCAAATTTTATTTTTATTGCAGTATTGTAATTTACAATAACTTATTGTTCTATAAATTTAACCACTTTACATTCAACATTGGATTACATACCCACAGTTTAGGTAAGAAAGTTGAGGTTGTTGTGCTGACGTATTAGTGACGTAAATGCATTCATTGGTAATGACGGGGGGGGGGGGGGGGGGGGGGTCGGAGACATATAGTGCGAACACTTCTAAAGCCCTAGCCCCCCCCCCCCCAGAAAATCTAGTCTAGAGCCGCCTATGCTGAAGAGAACTCGTTCTAACCCTTGAACCCAGCATTACGTTCATTTCTGGGGACACGACTTTTAGTCATCATTATTGCCAGTATATTTAATTAAAAAGCCTGTATGATTAATTTTTTCAATATTTCAACATTATTAATTATTTAAAACCAAATGTTTTAATTATATTACCTTTAAATAGAACAAAAATATGAGCTTTTATATTCGATTTCTAAGACTGAGGACAGGTATTTTGCACTAAAACTAGGTGACATGAACTTTTCAAACATACTTTTCTTTTATCCTATAAAGCCAAAATAAAAAACCTAGACATTTTTAAGTAAAGTAAAGTATGGTAAATTATTTTAAACCTGATTGGGGTAGGAAGTACATGACAGAAGAGAGAAAAGTAGCTGGGGACAGCAATTGTCCTGTTTTCAAGTTTTTACCCACAGATGGTACCTGAGGATCACCGAGAAACCCCTGTCTTTCTTCAAGACTCCTCACAACCTCACTATTCCATTTTAGGATTGTATTGGTCTCCCATAACGGATACATTTTCCTACCATTTGGACCTCCCTGTCACTGCCTGCTCAAAACGTCAGGTACTCAATAATAGACAATAGACAATTGAATTGTCTCAGTAGCATTGCCAGGATTTACGACCCTTGCGGATTTTTAGCGCCAATCACTATGTGGTGCAAATGTTTCATGCAGGTCCTATGGACTCAACAGATTGGATGGGATGAACCCATTTCTCATTGTCTCTCCGAAAAGTGGCGTACATTTATAGCTGAACTACAGGCTATCTCCTCTATTAATATACCTCAAGCCATCCACTTTTCAGACTCTAACGCTATAGAACTTCATGGGTTTTGCGACGCCTCCGAACGAAGTTACGCGGCGGTTGTTTATGTCCGATGTTTAACTTCAGACAGCACTGTCATTGTTCGGCAGGTTTATTTCCAAGACTAGGGTAGCCCCTCTGAAAAAGGTCACCTTGCCCAGACTCGAGCTATGTTCGGCTCATTTACTGGCACAAATCGTGACATATTGCTCATCAAATCTTGCTGAGAGCTACAAATTCTCCTCACATCACTTATGGTGTGATTCCACAGTAGCCTTAACATGGCTGCAAACTCCGCCATTCCAACTAAAACTTACGTTGCCAACCGCGTTGCACAAACCCAAGAATTAATTCCTTCAAACTGGTGGTATCATATTAGCAGTGCGGACAATTAGCAGATTGCGCATCCCGGGGAATACTCCCCTCCCAACTACCAAACCATCCACTATGGTATAACGGTCCAGCTTGGCTTCAGCTGCCACATGACAACTGGCCTAAGCCCAAATTTACTTTTATTGAACTCGACTCTAGTATGGAAGTGAAGTCACAACCTCTCACAGTACTATCAACTGCTAATACCATGGAATGGGATTTGCTCAACAAGTTCTCTTCGTGGGACAAACTTGTACAGGTCACCGCTTATGTCCTTCGTTTAATAAATAACTCCAGACGTAAAAACAACACTTCAGGCACGTTAAGTTCAGCTGAACTTAAACAATCCACTAATGTCATCGTGAAACTTGTACAAAAGTTTATTTCAAGGAGGATATCACCGCTATAGAACAGCAAAAACTGTGTTCATCCAAACTTCGGTGGTTGACGCCTTTTATTGACGCCAACGGTCTACTACGTGTGGGCGGTAGACTTAAACATTCTCCCATTGATTATGATTCAAGACATCCACTCCTGCTACCCAAACACCACCATGTGGTAAATTTAATTGTCTCTCAAGACGCCGTTTTTCAACCGATTTTCTTTAAACTCGGTAAGTGTTTAGTTGAATAGTTATATTAGGTCCCTCATACCTCGAAATTTCGAAAATTTCACTAAATTTTGAAATATTACTGAGGGAAATCGAGTTACTTTGTGACGTCACAAAGAGTAATATTTGTTAAATTTTCAAAATTTCGAGGTGTGAGGGACCTAACATAACTATTCAACTAAACACTTACCAAGTGTAAAGAAAATCTGTAGAAAAACGGCGTCCGAAACAGGGAAATCAAATAATGCCATGTTTTGCATTAAAAGCCTTATGGTTAACATGGCCGACTGCGCAACAATGGGCTACTGGTCCAAAAGTGAAGATGACTCTTAATGGGAACTTCTCACGAATGTGCTAAAATTAACGCTGAACGCAATTGTATTACCGCACGTATCAAATGGATCTAAAAATGAACCACATGTTGAGAATGTAACATTTAGTTCATTTCTACAGTCCTAGGCCTATTTTTGTTCAATTAGGTAGATACTTTGAAAAGCCCGGATTTTACCCAGTCATAAGACCAGGTCCAATCAATTTCTCGTGGCCAAAACCGTACAATTAGAACACAGTGCTGTATGATGTTCACAATCATGCTGATGTTTCTTGCGTCACCTGCATGTGAATACCTATTATTTGAGAATTATGGCGGTTCTTTGCACATCACTTTAAATAGAACCGCCTCCCAGACCCGGGCGGAAATGATTTTACATTAATTTTTAATATATAAGATTAAGTTTATGTAAAAAGTACATAGGATTTCAAATAAAGTAGGTGGAAATGATACATTATTTTGAGCCGTGGCATCTGAAGAGGTTTGACATTCCTCTCATTTTTATGAATCCTCTCATATAATCTAATGGCCCGTTTATCGTTTTTATGGTCCAGTTTTAGACGTAGCCTATTTAAGGCGGGAGGTGGTTTACAGCAATGTGGTTTTTGGTAATACAGTAGACTATACGATATTTTTATCGTGTTTGAACAATGAGGAGTTCAATGTAATCTATCATACTTTACAAACGGTCACTTTGATGTTCAATTTGATCTTTAACTATCGTTGATTGCACTAAAACATTTAATGATAAATTATTGTGGTAGTTAAATCAAGGAGAATGTTAACAGAGTGAGGGTTTTTTACAGCGAAAAATATCTACTTCGTCATCTCTACTTTGCAGAGCAATGAATGCGTTGGTATTGGCAACGCTCAGCATGTAATTGACACATAATGGCTAGAAACAATCCAACTTGGTCGAGCAGTATGACTTGGTTAAGTCAACTTCGCAGGACCCTTCAGAGAAGTATCGATGGTGTGTGTACTTTTCACACCTTCACGTCAGTGGGGTAACTAATTTTTTTCGGCTCCCCCCCTGCAAACTTATTTTTGGGCCCCCTCTTAAAGTTCCAATCAGCAGTTATCACTGTTTCCCGCCAGTAAACTAGTGTCACCAATGGTTACAGGTGGTGTTAAAGCTCTTTTTATATTTTACAAAGTTTAAAGTATTATTATACATCTACAGTAACATTGCAACCGCAAGTAAGCTACTATATTTTAAAATATGTATAGCCTACTTTTATTCAGATTGAATTAAGGCCTAAGTCTATCCTGTTAAATTACCCTCTCTTGGACATGTTATCAAAAAATAAAGTAACAAACCTCAATGTATCTAATTTGTGTTTAACTTATCATCCAGCAAGGGGTTAACTGAATCTTGCTTGTTGGTTTTAATTCACTTTAGTTACGGTGTCATGGTAATCAGGCTTTGAGGTTTATGCCAACTATACCTTTCACAGGTGTTTCAAAACCATAATGCTTAAAAGTAGCATTATTTTATTTAACTTTTATATTTCGTTGACTTGATGGTAACTAATAAACCGATGTTTAAAAAATAACAATTATCAAAATTAGTTTTAGACAAAAAAATATTTTTCCTGCCATTGTTGAGGCTGTTTCTAAACTTATGTTTGCGCTTCTACAATAAACTCTCAAATGCAAAACCTACCTACTAGATTTCAAGACCGATGGAAAATACATCAGACATTCCTCATATTTGTATTATTTTGTGTCTGTTTACGTAAGTGGCATTTTCGACGGTTTCACCGGGAACGATCCAAACACGATTCTTGTTACTATCTAACATTGACGAGTTGTTAGGAAGCATAATTAATTAATATCTCAGGGAGAAATGGCAACTGGGCCCGGAATCGAACCTTCAATAAGCAGGACCGAACCAGCAACTTTTGGCTTCAAAGGCGAGCACTATAACCACTCTTATTGTAGTACAAGTACAGTATATGATTATTTAGCTTACATCAAGGATTCTTAACTCTATGAGCACAATGAATAACACGTGTTTTAAAAAGGGAGAAAACAATGCAACTAATAATATAATTGATATCGGCATTTAAAGTATTTTTCTTGTAAAAAATAATAACTCCCAAGCTTAAAATAAATTGAAAACAAATGTATATAGTTTTGTTAATTTCAGTGAAAAATGTTTTTATTACTATTACTTTTCAAAAGTATTTCTTTTGTCTTCATTGGAACTTCTTAGCACATACGCAGTTTTAAGAAACAACTGATTTGATTACTGCACCTCTAAAACATATAGTTGTCTCATTCACTATTAGGGCCTACTTGGTATACTTAAGCCACTAGGATATTTTTGAGACATTGTACTTCAAACATAGTTTTTCTCTAAATTTAATTATTAAAAAGATCCCAAAATTAAATTGCCGCAACACAGCACGACGAATTGCGTGGCGGGCAGGTTGAGCCGATAAGGAATGGCGGAAGACCAGCTGCAGCCGGCAGAGTTTTGTATTTTTGTATGGCTAGCTATGGGCATGTTGCTATGAAGCCAATAAATAAATAGTTAGGCCTACTGCCATGGAGGCCCTACTGCCGACAAACCTAATTGTAAAAATATTTTTTTAATTTAAAAAGAAATATATTTATGGTATTTTGAAAATAAAATGGGGCCATATTAAATTTAAAATTGCTATATGAGTTAAAATTATTAAACATAACATGTTTTCCAGCTAAGGGGGCCCGCGGACGGTGCTCCCTTATCTGCGGGCCCCTCTGTAACGCCCCTGCTTCGTCCATCCGATCAGTACGAGTGCCAGCTTCCAGTGTAAACGTACCAGTGTGTACCAGTGTGTAAACGTGTACGTGCCGTGCCTCAAAGCATGGGTTTTCTAATAGTTTTTGTTTCTCGACGTTCAAGAACCTAATTTTTTTGGAATATTTGCTGATTTTTTAATTCCATTAATTTAATATTACATTAAAAATTTCTAGAACGAAATCTACAAACGATTATGTTAAACACGATTACATATAATCTTAAATAACTAAAAAAAATTATAATAACAATTGTCAAATTTTGGTTGTTGACAATGCTGCACTCTTAGTCTAGTGAAAACGGGAGAAGCTAGGTAAACAACAACGTGCTGCACTCTGGTGGACGCGAGAGAAACTTGGTTAATAACAACGTGCTGCACTCTGGTGGACGCGAGAGAAACTAGGTTAACAACAACGTGCTGCACCCTGGTGGACGCGAGAGAAACTAGGTAAACAACAACGTGCTGCACTCTGGTGGACGCGAGAGAAACTAGGTTAACAACAACGTGCTGCACCCTGGTGGACGCGAGAGAAACTAGGTTAACAACAACGTGCTGCACCCTGGTGGACGCGAGAGAAACTAGGTTAACAACAACGTGCTGCACCCTGGTGGACGCGAGAGAAACTAGGAAAACAACAACGTGCTGCACTCTGGTGGACGCGAGAGAAACTAGGTTAACAACAACGTGCTGCACCCTGGTGGACGCGAGAGAAACTAGGTTAACAACAACGTGCTGCACCCTGGTGGACGCGAGAGAAACTAGGTTAACAACAACGTGTGCTGTATCCCCCCACACCTCCCCTCACCCTGCAATGTTGTCATTTTTTATTGTTATGTTTACCATGTGTAATACATTGTAAACATTTGTTTCAGAATAAATTTGGCAACAATGTCTCGACTCTCATTGGACTATTTTTGTGAATCCTACTATAGGATTATGGTTTTCTTGTGGTAGTCCTACCTGGAAAAACACTGAACTTTATTTGAAGCAAACTCGGTTTTAGTTAAGCCTGGTTAGCAAAAAGGTTTATCAGGAAATGCCTATTAACTCCTATGAAGTTTTATTTGTATTTTATAACTGGTTTGGCTAGAAGAAATGCATTTTTGTGTACCTTATTAAAACATTGAATACTGTATCTGTTAGCCTACACTACTGTTAAAAATAATATAACATTCCACAGGAGTTATGATTAACTATGTCTAGATAAAATCAATTTATGAAATGTTAGTTATTGAATAACTGATTTTACTGAGTGGAATTTGATAGCTCCAACTTTTATAGTTTGTTTTAATTATCAAAACTAGACAGGGGCCTGACTGTATTGTAGATCGATTTCTGTTAATAATGCAATTTTTGTTATATTAGACTTTATTCTCAAAAAGGGTGTGTGTTAGCAGAAATCACTATATGAACCAGGTGACTTACGCCCATTTAAAATAAATTCTTTTGCCCACATATTTCACCTTTCCACAAAAAAGACCAACATGTAAATAAATTGCCGAATTGTATTAACTTTGAATTAAATGACTACGGTATGTATTTGAAATCAATACCAATGTATGTACGGTATGTATTTATCTAAATTTACTTGAATTTTTATTACAAGGATCCCATTTTAAAGGTGTTTTACGATTTTGTTTACCTTTTATAAAATCTTAACTTATGATCAGAATTATGCAAAATGTTGATAACGTATAGGCCTAATAGCTATGTACTGAGCAATAGCAATGATTTTCATATAATGGAAGATTTTTAATTTCACAGCTTTTTATGCGTGCAAAGTTTTGTATTATTGACTCATTCCCTAAAAAAATGAAGTAATTTTCATATAATTTTTTCAAAACATATTACGCACGGATTGTGTCTATTGAAACTCCCTGCAACAACGAATACAAGTGTACATTGTTTATAAAGGATATTATGGCACATTCATTTATCAATAACTTATCACTGAAGTCGTCGTACTCCACACCAACTTTTCGAATGCATTGTCATATAAAACACCACTGCAAAAACGTACATAGATATGCTACAGGTAAACTAATATCTGCCGTATAGAAAGACATCAATTTGGCGAATACTTTACGTATATAATATGAATACGAGGTGGCCTGTGCGCAAATTGCGCATTTTATGATTCTGTATGAGTTACACCATTGACTATGTACACTACCGTGAGTATATTTCTCATAGCATAGGCGTGTTTGAAACATACTGACGGTGGTGTGATCTCATATGGGCATACATGGAAGTACAAGAGTCATATGATAGGCAAGTCAATGCTACCACTCTTCTCAATCAAGGATTAAACATTTTATAATGGAGGTTTTTGTTTATGTTGAGATGAAATATTTTTGCAGCACTGTAAATTCAACTAAATAATAACATCGATGGCAGCGACCCTGATGCTGGTGTACACGAAACTTCCCAATTTTTGCCTCAAACTAAATGCATTGACGATAGATCTATTCATGTTAGTGTACATAGTCAATGGTGAAACTCACCTACAGGACGTGAATGTTGATTTTGAAGTGACAGAGATCTATTTTTGTTTACTATCTGCCTTTTAAAATTCATCTGAAGGTAATCAGCTGTTAAATTACACTTCACATTTATTAACATCGTATAATGAAAGTTAGTCAAAATTTTAAAGCGCCCTCTAGAAATGAATCAAGGGCGAGGGGGGCGAAGCCCGAAACGATATGACCTTTATAATTACGATTCGTCACTGCGGTATATCCTAAGCTTTAAATTGACACCTAAATCTCAAAAATCGGTTCAGTAGGTCATGGGCAAAAAGGGACATGACAGACGAAACCCTTATAGAAATAAGAAGATAGATAAATACCCCACGACGCAGCGAAGCTGCGTAGGCTCCTTAGCGAATTTTGGTGTATTTGCTTTCCTATAAATACGATGGGGGTGAATATGTGTATAGGTTTGCCATTGCATGGGTTTTATAAGAACGTCTAAGGTTAAACACGTCATAGTGAAATTTACCATTCGTAACTTTATCAAGCTATCTATATATTAATACGCAAGCATGTTTCGTTTCCTCCTTTTTTCTCAGCTCGTGTGCATTGTAGGAGAAATCCGCGCATACCGATAGAAAGGTATAGTCCTGTAGATGAGCAGAATCACATTCTAATTCACATCGCACTCCAAGGCTACGCCCCACAGGCTTCCAAAGTTCCAATGTTAATCTTATGGACGAAGGAGACTTGAATAAATCATTAGACAGCTGCTAAAAAAACAGGAAGAACAGATGTTTTAGATCTTAAATATTTTTAAACTTAATGGATCCAAATAAACTGAAATTTTGATCGAATTTCAATCAGAAGGCGATCTCTAGTAAAAATAAATCAGCAAGATAGTTATTAAATAACTTAAATTATACACGAGAAAAAATTTGTGAATTAATCCATAAACGATTAAGGTAGTTATTACTTCGTAGTTTAATTCAATTACTTCAAAAAAAAAAATAGACTGCTTTATTTAAGCTTTTTTAAATGGTTTTAGTTAAAATTGTTTAATACAAAAACCAAAACCTATTTTTTACAGTTATGAAACCCCGTAAAATCCATTTACAGGGTCCAATCATGCTAGTTTGCAAATTCATTCAAGCTGATGCTACCTTACACCACTGCACCGAATTTCATCAAAATCGGAGGTTTTTTCAAAAGTTATCGTGTTCATGGACACATGTTTGTCTTCTTGGAACCTAAAAACGAAAAAAGTATCATGGCTCCAGCTTGATCTTACCATGGCTTCTACTGTAATAGCGTATTTCCCATAAGAAAATTCTCTCAAAATTTGAACCCTACATTTTACCTTGAATTAAATATGACATTGCTACAATGCATTTGGTGCAGCAGCCAATAATTTCCAAACAATGGAGCTGCGCAACCGTGATGAAAGGATATCCGTAAACATTAAGTCATCTTGTCATCAAAAACCATTTGGGACTCCTCAAACCTTGAGTCGAAAACGATGTATAACGACTTAGTAAATGTACTTATCAAAAATTGTCTTTGTGTTCCGTACAGTAATTTATTCATAACATGCAAATGTTGTCAGGTTTTATTTTCCACATAACAAAGAATATACCCTACCAATAACTTTCTAGCGAGCTTTTCAAAATCCTAATCATATACAATCGATAAAATGAACAATCCATAAAATCATCCAGCACTCTTATGGATAATCTAAGCCATAGATCACTGATAACTTCAGCAGTAATCAAATCGAGGCCAGGAGAAATATGTAATGAGGAGGCATGAGTACCCAGAGGAAAAAGAAAGTAAGTAAAATATAGTTTACGTAAGAACTACAGTATATGGTTTAAACACAACACATTTCCAGTACTACAGAGAGAAACACAAATAAATTTATAATTCAGGGCAGTGACACTTACCTATCAGCGGCGATGCTGAAGATAATGTTGCCCACCAGAATACCGATCATCAGAATCATCTGTGTGACATTGACCAGTTGATGACGACTGCACACCAGGTCCCACTGCAACAGACGGTGTGATGACTCACAGCAGTCGAAATGCTCCCGTCCCAGCAAACATACGTAATCTCAGTGGATCACTATAGTAAGATGCACGAAAATAGTCCGATGGAAATTTTAACAGCTGTGTCCCCCCTCAGCCCCTCTCCCTGCAATGTTGTCATTTGTGGTTATGTTTACCATGTGTAATACAGTACAAAAATATGTTTCAGAATAAATTTGGCAACAATGTATCGACTCTCATCGGACTATTTTCGTGAATCCTACTAAAGTTCAAGCTTGATGTTGTTAAAAATACATAATAAAATAACGTTCTGAAAAAGAACAGTAGGACTGTTGTCTATTGGTTGCCAGGATTGGTGATAACAATTTTGCTTTGTTAGCTGTTTCCTTCATCTGATGACGAGGAAAATAAACACTGTGGAGCAAATTCATACGAAAGTGAAAATAACCTGAGATTCCAAAGCTTGAAACGTTCTGAAAGTTATCCCAATCAAATAGTGGGGATAAGGCTTCGATAAATATTACTACCTTAAATAGTTCTGACTGGGAAACGGCAGTATTGATGAAAAAATCAAGTTAGCAATGTACTTATTGGAATTGTCATCAGATAAGCGTCTTTTAGGAACAGAATGTTGACCAGTTGCAACAAATTTCCCTTTTGAGGCAAAATGTCCCTATTACTTTATTTACCAAGTATTAGCCATTACGTTCATTTGAAACATTAATCTATAGGCCCTAAGGAATTTTACCTTACTACACCCCTTGGCAAACAACATAAAGATATACGTACTCAACAGCACCATCTTCTTCCAGGGCATGAATGAAATTCTATTGGAGATATACGGATGTCTGCTGGGAGGGATGAGGTGCTTTTGCTTTGTCGTGAGGTTCCAGTGAGCCGGAGAGCTCTTTAGGACAGCTATAGGACCTTGACCTCTTCAGCCATGGTAGTGAATGTGGATGTGGTTTGGCAAAACGGCAGGAATTTTTAATGTTTTCTTTCGTTGCCTGCTTTTATGATATTTCTGGCGTGGGGGCGTAGCGGCTTATTCCGACATGATGGCAAGACTTTTTTCAGTGTCAACTTTTATACTGAAGGGGAGTGGGGGAGTGGTGGTGGGTAGGGCGTTTTTATTTAGTCGTAGGAAACTTATCTGTTAGAGAGGGATGGGAACTATGAAGAAGAAGAGTTTTTTGTTGTCAGCATACTACTAAATGATGCATTTGTCGCCATGGGGGTAGTGGTTTGGGTTCCTTGGTTCGTTGTAGGTAGTCAGTGTATCGGTTTCTGTGAAGTTATGGTGGGTGGCTTCACATTGTGATGGATAGTAGGGTTTGTCGGTCGATGTAGGGTGAAAAGATTTCGGAGTGGAGAGGTTGTACCCACCTCAGTGATGATGGTTTCCGGGAAGACACTCCGGTCGTAGACCCAGGCGTGGCACTGGTCGCCGCCGTCCGTCTCGCAGGCGCGGGTGCCGTTGGCGCAGTGGAAGGGCGAGGGCGCTGCCAGGAACACGATGCCCAGCTGGGCCCAGGCGATGGGCAACTTGATGGCGGAGAGTAGCAGGATGATGCCGAGCTGCCAGCGGCCGTAGTCGCCCATCGCTCTCTGGGCCAGCTCCTCCTCAGCCCCCCGGCCAGTCGGGCACTCGCCCCCGCGCTCCTTGGTACTCACTGCAACACACCAACATCACGTGAGCATCCACTGGCTCCAGAAGTGTCCAAGATAGCCGCTGGGACAAACTCCTTTTCTTGGAGAGATTATTATACATATATATGTGTGAACGTTTCTAGGTTATTTTGTTAGAGCCCATTAGGGACTCACATTTGAGTTTGGATCTAAATCTATTGAGGAAACTTTTTGGAAAAAACTATCTAAATACTTTCCAACGGGAACATCGACGCTTCAGATCCGGAATACGTTGGGACTGAGAATGTTTGTTTGACACGCTAGCTATGTTTTGAAATTAATTCTGGAGCTAAATATGGTCTTCAACTGCGCCACAATATTGTCAGTTTTTAAGAGTAGACCTTCTCAAAGTAAGGCCACCGAAATGGAACAGAGAAGATTTGTTAAATCTAACGTAATCTATAGAGACCACTAGGAGGTGTTGGATAGATCCACTGAAGAAACTTTATCATGAATAGGATGTTCCATGTTAGTTAAAAACCACAGTTCATCTGATTTAAAACACTCTTCACAAATGATCTTCCGCTTCAGTAACATTCACCTTAAAATAATTATACTGTACCACCGGATTACTTAAAGTGTATGAAATAAAATGTATATAAAAAGCATTAGACTCAACACACACATTCTTTATCCATATTCACCTCAAATCCGTACCACAGTTTCGATTGTTAAAAGAAAGTTTTGAAAAACACTGAACGGAATATTATTATTTTTGTAACACAGTTACAGTTAAGCTCTCTAAAATTCATGTTTTCTTAAGAGTGAATAATGAACTTGTATTGATGACTTTGATTCCCTTAAAAATGAAATACTATGACACTCTATTGTTCTTCGAGCCAGAGAAACGTTTGAGTATTTCCTAAAACCATCAGCACAGTGATATATCTATAGGCCTAACTACAGTATATAAAATCTATATATATATAAGCGAAATCCCACTCACTGACTCATCACGAAATCTCAGGAACTACCGAACGGATTTACTTGAAACTTTGAACATAGGTTCTTCTTGCCTCCTAAGTGCTCACTAAGAAACGATTTTGCGAAATTCCTTCAGGGCTCCGCCCCACACGTCTTCAAAGTTACCATGTTATTCTTATGGAAGCAACATTTTTGTATTGGAACATATGATTACATTAAGGAATATTAATTTTGTAAACAGCTGTTTACATTCTCATTCAAATTATTGAGGGAAGATTGGTAATAAAAAAAGAGGATAGTTGCGGCGAGTGAGCTTAGCGTCCAAGCTAAACCTGACGGGGAGTGATTACTGACTGACTCATCATGAAATCTCAGGATCTACCAAACGTATTTACTTGAAACTTTAAACACAGGTTCGTCTTGCCTCTTAGGTGCTCACTGAGAAATAATTATTTAACCAAATTCCTTCAGGGCTCCACCCCACAGGAATTCAAAATTTCAATATAACGTTACCCGCAATTTTTAATACAAAGTAGGAAACCTGCACTGTTGAAATTTGGAGTGATCACTTTTTTCTTAAGTGCTAAAAAAAAAAAAAAAAAAAAAAATGCTTTAAACATCCCCTTTAGGGCTCCGCCCCAAACAAGCTCACGATTATTGTATAGCCTACGTGTTGAGATTTGCCATGGACGACTCTCTTTGCTTATATATATTTATTAAGAAACTATTTTGCAAATATAGATTTTGAAGTACTTTAGGGCTCCGCCCCACAGGACTTCAAAATTACTTTAGGGCCTCCGGGGTCGATGTTTGACATGGACGTTTCTTTTTGCTCATGGGTGCTTCATAGGAAACGGTTTTGCAAATATAGTTTTCGAAGTTCTTTAGGACTCCGCCCCACAGGACTTCAAAATTACTCTAGGGCCTCCGGGGTTTAAATTTGAATCGGACGTTCCTCTTTGCTCATAAGAAATAATTTTGCAAATTTCCTTTTGGTCTCCACCCCATAGAACCTCAAGATTACCATAGATTCTAGGGAGTATAGATTTAACGTGGATGTTCCGTTTTGCTAACAGGTGATCACTACGAAATGGTTTTGTAAATATAGTTTTTGAAGTTCTCTAGGGCTCCACCCCACCTGACTTCAAAGTTAATCAATGGCCAACGTTTTCTAAATTTGACATGGACGTTCCTCTTCGCTCAGAGGTGATCAATAAGAAACAATTTTGCAAATTTCCTTTAGGGCTCCTCCCTACAAATTCTCAAAACTTAGATTCTACGGGTCAAAATTTTACGTAAACGTTCCGTTTTGCTAAGGTATTCACTAAAAAACCGTTTTGCAAATTTTGTGTTTTATGTTCTTTAGGGCTCCGCCCCACATGACTTCAATATGACTGTAGAGCCTACGGGGTTGAAATTTGACATGGTCGTTCCTATTTGCTCATAGGTTGTCAGGGCCATTTATATTTAAGAAACCTTTTCTCACCAAGAATAGGTTTTGCGAAATTCCTTCAGAGCTCCACTCACACTACTTCATTGTTTCAATGTCATTCTTAAAAAAGTAGATTTCGTTGCTCTTTAAAAAGATTTTATTACCTATAGAATAAATTCAATCACGGGCGAAGCCGTGACGGGCAACAGCTAGTTGAATATAAAACTATTTTTTACGGATATACTTTGTCCCATATCCTTTAACGACTGATAAATCGTCGCCTTATTAGTTATTACTATCGTCGACTAGCTGTTAGTTTTACATGACAATGGACTTTCTAATTTTTCTTTATGGACAGTATTTTCTACGGCGTATTTTCTGTGGCAAATAATACTGTGATAAAATAGGTAGGATAAATAGGAAGATAGTTTTTCGATTCCGTGGGTTTTTCATGAAAGATTCTGTGACTAGGGAAATGCCAACTATTCAGTCAGCTGTTACGATGACCTTGACCCTTGCTTGACCTCGCGGCTCCAGTGACCGGCCCGACTGTCCACCGCCTTCCTGGATCCCTCCCAGGAACTGGAGGGAGTCCACCTTGGACCTTGGACGCGCTCAGTCACTCGTGGAGACTCGATGGAGACTGGAGTGTTGAATAAATATCGTAAATTTCAACTTGCAACACAAATGTCACTTGTCTGTCTTGGGAATGTCAACTCATTAACTGATTTACATTGTTAATTGTTTAGCGCTAATTTAATCTTTGCTGCACGTGTTACAGATAAAACTAAAACGTTGTTGCTCGAAATCGAGCAAGTTAATCTTGGATATCCCATGTGATTGCTTAAAAAATTATTCGTTTAGTTTAAAATCACTAACATCAGTAACATCCTGACAATCCAATACTGTTATATTGGACCTGTAACGCCAGTATCCAGTACCTAATCACCAAATGTACACTTTTACTGCAGTAAATAAATTTTAAATAAAAGTTTTCAAATTTTAATGCCTTTATTTGAAGTCCGATTTTCATTATTTTTTAGCAGAAACAACTACAGATCTAGCCCTATCTAAAGACATTAGAAACTTGGAAATCAGTTAAAACTTGATTGTAGGAAGTTCTCTTAACAAAAAACTTAGCGTATTAAAATATAGATATAGATTTGTGTAATATATAAGGCACCCCTAAAGTACTACTCTTACTTACTTACTCCCATGGCCATTGATACCCGAATAGGGGTTTGGCCTTGGTTTTGACCCGTAAAGTACACAACATAAATATCAATACCATAAAACAGTTCCATTTATTCATTTTCATTCAACTACCCGCTATAAAAAAGAGTTAGTCAGTAACATTTAAATTTTAATGCTAGTAGCAGCATTGTCATGTCAGTAGCAGCTAAATCATGAATGCACACACTGTCACACCTCAGGGTCTACTGATTGTAATTTAGATTGCACTAATTTTCGTTTTACAATTTGACTATGTCCAATGCATCAATTTTGTATGCCTAATGACAAATAAAAAATTTTGAATCTTGAATCTTGAAATCTTGAATCTTGAATCTTGAAGCATTTATTACATTTTTTTTCATAACAATGAAATATTAATTGATTAAGTTGCCTCAGTTTGGCGAAAAGCGCCAGAAGTCGTTATAAGGCCCAAATCAGATGATCTCTTGACTGTTAATTTTTTTGACAGATTTTAGCAATGTGTTGGCAGTCTAGTACCGGTACAATTGTAGTCAGTGTTACTTCTCAAGTGTTTTAGAGATATGTACAAACTCAATACACTCACTTGCATACGTGTTCCTTGGGTTGCTTGATAACTTCTAGGTGACTTTTTTAAAATTATTTAAAATTTATTTACTGCAGTAAAAGTGTACATTTGGTGATTAGGTACTGGATACTGGCGTTACAGGTCCAATATAACAGTATTGGATTGTCAGGATGTTACTGATGTTAGTGATTTTAAACTAAACGAATAATTTTTTAAGCAATCACATGGGATATCCAAGATTAACTTGCTCGATTTCGAGCAACAACGTTTTAGTTTTATCTGTAACACGTGCAGCAAAGATTAAATTAGCGCTAAACAATTAACAATGTAAATCAGTTAATGAGTTGACATTCCCAAGACAGACAAGTGACATTTGTGTTGCAAGTTGAAATTTACGATATTTATTCAACACTCCAGTCTCCATCGAGTCTCCACGAGTGACTGAGCGCGTCCAAGGTCCAAGGTGGACTCCCTCCAGTTCCTGGGAGGGATCCAGGAAGGCGGTGGACAGTCGGGCCGGTCACTGGAGCCGCGAGGTCAAGCAAGGGTCAAGGTCATCGTAACAGCTGACTGAATAGTTGGCATTTCCCTAGTCACAGAATCTTTCATGAAAAACCCACGGAATCGAAAAACTATCTTCCTATTTATCCTACCTATTTTATCACAGTATTATTTGCCACAGAAAATACGCCGTAGAAAATACTGTCCATAAAGAAAAATTAGAAAGTCCATTGTCATGTAAAACTAACAGCTAGTCGACGATAGTAATAACTAATAAGGCGACGATTTATCAGTCGTTAAAGGATATGGGACAAAGTATATCCGTAAAAAATAGTTTTATATTCAACTAGCTGTTGCCCGTCACGGCTTCGCCCGTGATTGAATTTATTCTATAGGTAATAAAATCTTTTTAAAGAGCAACGAAATCTACTTTTTTAAGAATGACATTGAAACAATGAAGTAGTGTGAGTGGAGCTCTGAAGGAATTTCGCAAAACCTATTCTTGGTGAGAAAAGGTTTCTTAAATATAAATGGCCCTGACAACCTATGAGCAAATAGGAACGACCATGTCAAATTTCAACCCCGTAGGCTCTACAGTCATATTGAAGTCATGTGGGGCGGAGCCCTAAAGAACATAAAACACAAAATTTGCAAAACGGTTTTTTAGTGAATACCTTAGCAAAACGGAACGTTTACGTAAAATTTTGACCCGTAGAATCTAAGTTTTGAGAATTTGTAGGGAGGAGCCCTAAAGGAAATTTGCAAAATTGTTTCTTATTGATCACCTCTGAGCGAAGAGGAACGTCCATGTCAAATTTAGAAAACGTTGGCCATTGATTAACTTTGAAGTCAGGTGGGGTGGAGCCCTAGAGAACTTCAAAAACTATATTTACAAAACCATTTCGTAGTGATCACCTGTTAGCAAAACGGAACATCCACGTTAAATCTATACTCCCTAGAATCTATGGTAATCTTGAGGTTCTATGGGGTGGAGACCAAAAGGAAATTTGCAAAATTATTTCTTATGAGCAAAGAGGAACGTCCGATTCAAATTTAAACCCCGGAGGCCCTAGAGTAATTTTGAAGTCCTGTGGGGCGGAGTCCTAAAGAACTTCGAAAACTATATTTGCAAAACCGTTTCCTATGAAGCACCCATGAGCAAAAAGAAACGTCCATGTCAAACATCGACCCCGGAGGCCCTAAAGTAATTTTGAAGTCCTGTGGGGCGGAGCCCTAAAGTACTTCAAAATCTATATTTGCAAAATAGTTTCTTAATAAATATATATAAGCAAAGAGAGTCGTCCATGGCAAATCTCAACACGTAGGCTATACAATAATCGTGAGCTTGTTTGGGGCGGAGCCCTAAAGGGGATGTTTAAAGCATTTTTTTTTTTTTTTTTTTTTTTTAGCACTTAAGAAAAAAGTGATCACTCCAAATTTCAACAGTGCAGGTTTCCTACTTTGTATTAAAAATTGCGGGTAACGTTATATTGAAATTTTGAATTCCTGTGGGGTGGAGCCCTGAAGGAATTTGGTTAAATAATTATTTCTCAGTGAGCACCTAAGAGGCAAGACGAACCTGTGTTTAAAGTTTCAAGTAAATACGTTTGGTAGATCCTGAGATTTCATGATGAGTCAGTCAGTAATCACTCCCCGTCAGGTTTAGCTTGGACGCTAAGCTCACTCGCCGCAACTATCCTCTTTTTTTATTACCAATCTTCCCTCAATAATTTGAATGAGAATGTAAACAGCTGTTTACAAAATTAATATTCCTTAATGTAATCATATGTTCCAATACAAAAATGTTGCTTCCATAAGAATAACATGGTAACTTTGAAGACGTGTGGGGCGGAGCCCTGAAGGAATTTCGCAAAATCGTTTCTTAGTGAGCACTTAGGAGGCAAGATGAACCTATGTTCAAAGTTTCAAGTAAATCCGTTCGGTAGTTCCTGAGATTTCGTGATGAGTCAGTGAGTGGGATTTCGCTTATATATATATATAGATATAGATTATAAATAAACTGCATTGTGGTCAATCAACTGAGCTTAGGTATTGTCAAATAAATGAGGGAAAAACTAGATTAAATTCCCTTGAAAACTAGATAGGCCTATCTAAGATACTTGTGGCTATAATGGTGTCCATACAGCAAAGCTTTGAAATCAGGGCAAGACTTTGTGGACACGGTATATTTACAAATGGTAATGAAGCCATTGACATGTAACAATACATAATATGAGGAGCTACCCAGAATTTTATAATTTAAATTTTAATTAGAGAGGGAAATTGATTCGATTTTCTACGTTCCCCAATCTACGCAACGGTTTGGTCTTGGATGGCCATGAAAAGTCTACTCTGGTGCCAAATTAGGCGACTTTATGTAACAGCACGCAGGAACAAGAGCAGATTCATTATACAAGGACATTTTTTGCCTCTCTTAGGTTTCTATATATACCTTCTTATCATCCCTTCTTATTATCCGTTCTTATTATATTAAGCGAGTGATAATAACTATGAAACAAATATTTTTTGTTTAACAGCATCATCCTGCTATTCCTACTATTTGTCACCCACTACTTTTCCATTGAAATCGTGGCTTGAACTTTCGTTGGTTTACATTGGTGGTTGGGTAGTATTAGTAAGTTTGTATTCGTGACGTTAAACTATTTCTTAGTTGTAGCGTGCCTTATAAAACACAAAACAATGTTTTGCTATGATCTAATTATTGTAAAAGACACTTTACAATTGGGTGATTTTTTCATTTCTCTTTGTTAAGCGGAGAAGCGCTTATAGATGTGGTTGTTAACACTATAAAAAGTGTAAAGATGTGTACGTTAAGTTTACATGATGTAAAGGTTACAACGAAATAATTCTGGGGTGAGGTTCTTTAACAAATTACCAGCTGATATAAGAGCGATAAACTCATTGCCTTCCTTTAAACGTGCTTTGAGATCATGGCTCATCACTAAGTCTTTTTATTTAATTGATGAGTTTTTTTATTGTATAAATTAGTTTTTTTAATTTTTTTCTTACATCCTTGTTCATGTTCATGTATAAACTTATTTCTTCGAGTTAAATGTTGTAGTAAAGGGACTTATTTTAACAATCAAATATTTTATTAATTCAGAAGTACTTTATTTTAAATGTGATTAGATGTAAGTAGGAAAATAACAATTCATCAAATTTGTAACAATTTCTGTTAACAAATCAAAGGTGAAAATAAACAAATTTGAATTTGAATAATCTGTAAATAATCTGTCATATAAAATGTCAAATAATTAACGACCTTTAAAAATAAATAAACCATCTAATAAAAGTTTAAAGAACTCACCAAATGAAAAGACGCACGAAAAACCTCCTAAATTAACCATAACAAGTTTACTCCACACGTATCACAAAAGACTTGCCTTAGATACCAACTAACTTCAAGTTTACAGACGTGTTATGCCGTTGAACTGTCAACGAATGACCTTGAAACGTAGATCTAGCCGAACACTGTGTAAATTATTTGAAAGATCCGCTCTACAGAGCATAATGAACTCTGAGGTTTTGTCCTTTACAATAAAAATAACATAAGCATGATTTATTGCCAAAGTATAATGGGCTTCTTTAAGTAAAATGTAGCTCTTACGTGAATGAATATTTTTGAGCTTAGTTAGGTAAGAAAAAAATATTAATTCCTGAGTTCATGATAAAAAATTACAGAAAAACTTTGAATGCTTGGTTTATAAAGTAAAAAGAGGGTTGAAATTAGTAACTTTACAAGTCTGAAACTAGAAACTCTATAAAAATACATTTTTGTACTATGGCATGGATTTATATTTAATATATATAAATTCTGATAATAATAATTCTGTTTAATATATAAACTCGGAATTCTGAGCATAATTCTGAAATGCTTTATTATTATTTTGGTTGTGTTTCAAAATAATGCAAATTTCTAACGTGTAATCTATTCATGTTTTGCACATTTAATATTTTACGTTGACAATAATTTGCTGGGTATTATTTATGTAAACGACTGAACCTATAATTTTAAAAGGAACATTACTATTCATGCCTATTTTTAAACAGTAATCAAGTGGAATATATAAATGCAGAGTAGCTCTTCGGAAATAGGAATTTAATTGTTTGTTACCAAAATGCTTTATTTGAATCCGCATTGTCAGAGGATGCCCTTCTGCACGCTGTAGTTGTATTGTTCAGTGAGAATTGTCGCCAAAATGGCAAATCACTATGTACAAAATTACCGAACACCTGATGGATTACGCAACGACAACCTCTAATAAAACAAAATTTTACTAATGAAATAAATAAAAAAAATTTCTTTTCGTTCTTTTCAAGGTGAGTTTAATAAATGACTTATTATAGGTAACGTACCTCGTCTAACAGTCCAATTCTATCGTCAACACGACATGTTCGCCGTTAAAACGGCATCTTCAGGTGTTTAAAAACAAAAATGTTTCATCCAGAAGGAGTCGTTAAATTATTAAAATTGACGAACATGACACATACACAATGAATAAATACCACAAACAAGAGACAGTTAACATTAAGGGGGCGGTCTACCCCTGGCGCGCACCCAAATGCAAGGGTTTTTTAGAATCGTGTTATCTTCTGCCAAATGAAGCCTAGAGCTATAAATAAGGTGTCATATTAAAGAAGAATAATGGTACTAATTTTCCTCTGTTGCACTTTTGTAATTAGTTCATCAAAACCAATAGAAAACTTCAGTTAAAATCGATAAAAAAGATGATTTTAGACAGTTATAGCTGAAATTAGTAATTTTATTTTAAAATTCTAAAAAGATAGCCGACTAGATCCTTTTTTCTACTTTAAAAAAAAAGTTAACAGGCAATCTCTATCTTAAGCGGTTAGTTTTAAAACACGATCCCCGTAAACCTCTGCATTTACAAAACTAAAAACAGATGATTTTAGACAGTTATTACTGAAATTAGAAATTTTATTTAAAAATTCTAAAAAGATAGCCGACTAGATCCTTTTTTCTACTTTTTGAAAAAGTTAACAGCTAATATCTATCTTAATCGGTTAATTCTGAAACACGATCCCCGTAAACCTCTGCAGCCATCAAACTCGCCTAGCGCTACGGCCGCGAGGCGGCATTCGGCATTGTTGTTGTTTTGGCTGGGGTAGACCGCACCCTTAAGGGTAGGCCTACCATACACTTTTACCATACCACCATACACTCCATAGATTCTTATATCAGATTCTTATATCAGAGATCTTATATATCTGCTCTCTATCCCGGTCGTGGTGCGATGTGCGTGTGTGGTAGAGGCCTACCCTTAATGTTAACTGTCTCTTGTTTGTGGTATTTATTCATTGTGTATGTGTCATGTTCGTCAATTTTAATAATTTAATGACTCCTTCTGGATGAAACATTTTTGTTTTTAAACACCTGAAGATGCCGTTTTAACGGCGAAACATGTCGTGTTGACGATAGAATTGGACTGTTAGACGAGGTACGTTACCTATGGCTGTAGGCCACTTCATCCGATCTTTGGCGTGTTTTGAAAACCGTACATTTCATCCGAGGGTCAGGTCGAGCAAAAAAGGGTTATTATTATCCTCCAAAAGGAGCTGCCAAAATAGTACAGTTCATCCGACGGCCGGCGGTCGGCGGTTAACCGCCACGACACGTCACCGCGGTAGAATAATCCAACCTATCTTAAAGTGTGCACACACTATGTCCGTCGAGCTGTCGGTTCCGACGTCGAACCCGACAGCTCGGCAGACATGTCAGGTTCGATGTTTTGAAGTCGAGCATGTCAGTTGCAAAATGGATTTTGAGATAAATGTTGCTATTCTTGGAGGCATTTTTATTTTAATTAGCCAAAAGAAGAAAAATCTACGCTTTTGTTCAAAACGTTGGTTTTTAGAATGAGGCAATTTCAGCCACATAGGTATTATCAACGAACTTGCAATTAGGGAACCTAACTATTGTTAAACTTTATTATGATTAGGGATGAAATTTTGAGGACATCTTAGGAAGAATTTCTGAACGTATTGGAAAAAGCAAACTATGTTGGGACCTTTAATTACAATTATAAAAGTTCAAGCCAAATTTAAACTTAATAGCCTACAATAACCCGCTACGGAAATAAAAGTTATGTAGTGTAAAAGCAAAATGGCGGATAGTGGCTTAACGAAGTGTTTTATGGTATATGTTTACACGGACTTATTTGTTCTTTGTTTTGTACAAGTAATCCTTCTCCCAAAATCCTGAACCGTTTTTTCATACACCCTGTAAATAAAAAATCAACAATTTGTTCAATGTCTTTAACTGTCTCAATGAAGAGTACAAGTGAAATCTAAGAGTATAAATTTTATTTACAGAGGTAGAAGCAGTAAATCCTTCGAACAAAAACCAAATTTTTTGACCAAACTATAGAATCTTGTTTTATGTCACTAATTCAAAGGCCCGACATCGGATCTGACAGCTGGACGGACATGTTCGAGTGTGTGGACTCCTTAAGAAAGGGTGGATTATTCTACCGCGGTGGCATACCGTGGCGGTTTGGCGGTTAACCGCCGACCGCCGGCCGTCGGATGAACTGTACTATTTTGGCAGCTCCGTTTGGAGGGTACTAATGACCCTTTTTTGTTCGACAATCGGATGAAGTGTACGGTTTTCAATACACCCTAAAAATCGGATGAAGTGGCGTACAGGCGTTACCTATAATAAGTCTTTAATCCACAGTTCAGGGGCTAAACAATGGATTTTAATAAATGCACAGATTTCGTTCTAAACAGACTCGTTCCATTGACTTTGTGCACTAGTGTACATAGTCAATGCTGCATTGAAAGTACTTAATCAACCCCAACACAGCTATTCATTAAATAGAATTTTGAAATCAAGCTATTACAATTAAAATTTTGCACTGCCTTGGAGCTAAATAAATTTGGATTTTAATATGGACTTTGCATTCTTAATTTATCACGTTAAACTACTTTATCACCCACAATCTGTTTAGTCCATCTCAGTTCGGGTTCCTCCCAGGAAAATCCACTGTTAAAGCTGTTGAGACTGTGGTAGATGAAATTTTACTGGCATTTGAAAGTAAGAAAGTGTTATGTGCTAAATTAGTTGATTTAAGTAAAGCATTTGACAGCATTTCCCATGACATAATCCTTCATAAATTAGAATTTTATGGCATAAAACATAATGAACTTAAACTATTCAAATCCTATATTGAAAATAGGAAACAAATGGTTATGGTTGGTAATAAAAAATCAGATCTCAAAGAAGTAAAATTGGGGGTTCCCCAGGGCTCAATTCTTGGCCCCCTTTTATTTTTGATAGCAATAAATGACCTACCATTTTATATATCAAAAAACACTATTCTTTATGCAGACGACACTACCTTTTTTGAAGTTGATCAGGATATAAGAAATGCACAGATTAAGTTAAATGATATGTTTATAAAATCAAGTTTGTGGTTTAACTCTAACAATTTAAAAATTAATATAGATAAGACTGAAGAAATTGTATTCAGTCTCAAAAAAGTTTCTGCTGAAAAGAAATCAGTTAAGCTATTAGGATTTACTTTGGATAGTAAACTTTCCTGGGATACCCAAACTAAAAACATTATATCCAAACTTTCTAGGGTTCTTTTTCTGTTACGAAAATTACGATCATGTGTCAGTCAAAGTATGCTAGTCACAGCTTACTATGCATTTTTTCATCCCCATCTCTTGTATGGTGTTAGGCTTTGGGGAAACAGTCCAGGTGCAGCAAAAATTCTCATCTGTCAGAAAAAGGCTATTAGAATTATTATGGGAGTTAGAAATAATGAGAGTTGTGTTTATTTTTTTAAACAGTTAAAAATAATGACTTTGCCTGGCTTTTACATTTTTTGTAGGCCTAATCTACTTCACGTTAAGGAAAATTTGGCAAACTATACAATTAGATTAGATATTCATTCATATGGTACTAGAAACCAAAATAAGTTAGAATTACCAAATTACAGATTGAGTAAGTCAACTGGAAGTCACCTTTATATGCAAACTAAATTGTTTAATAAATTACCCACCTCTCCTTTTGAGATACCTTTGAAAAGATTTAGAACTGTTTTAAAACAATGGCTCATTTCAATGTCTTTTTATAATGTGAATGATTTCTTAGAATACGACATGTGTAGATTTAAATTTGACTAAATAGGCCTATGATGTTCTTTCAGCCATTTGGATTGTTTAGATTGTTTATCCGATAATCATTTTAAGCTTTTACACAGTTTTTCTTTTGCTTTTATGTCTTAAAGATTAAAATTTTTTAACAATTTTACACAAGCTAACTTTTATTTATATATGTTTATTTCTAGGAAATGTATCGATGTATTTTGACGAAGTCCATTGTAATCATGTATTACTTAACGACTAATAAAGATCTTGAATCTTGAATCACACGTGCATCCCTTAATGAACATACCCATTTTACTCTTTAAATTTTAAATGTTAAAATTTAAAATTGTAATGTCAAACGTGTAAAAGTAAGGACTAAGTTTACTTCTAGATCTTTTATACATAATTGCCAGTGGATTGACGAAAGACTTGACAATAATGTCACAATACCTTTCCGTCTTCAATCCATGTAATTTGTCTTCAGATCTGTATACAAATCTGTATCTTGCATCTGTAAACAAATCGCATGTACTGAAGACGGAAAGGTATTGTAACCTATTACTGTTAAGTTTACCACTCACACTATTATATTCCAAAATAGCAGGTTAAGTCACCCTTCTCACATATAAATGTAAAAATCATAGTAAAGGATTTATTTGAAAGAAAAAAAAAACAATTATTTAATATTTTTTGTATAAACAAATAAACAGTTAATATCTATCTATATATTAATACGCAAGCATGTTTCATTTCCTCCTTTTTTCTCAGCTCGTGTGCATCGTAGGATGAATCTGCGCATACCGTTAGAAAGGTATAGTCCTGTAGATGAGCAGAATCACATTCTAATTCACATCGGACTCCAGGGCTATGCCCTACAGGCTTTCAAAGTTCCAATGTTAATCTTATGGAGAAAGGAAAATTGAATGAATCATAAGACAGCTGTTGCAAAGCAAATGCTAGAAAATTACAGGAAGAACAGATGTTTTAGTTGTAAAATGTTTTTAAGCTTCTTGGGTCCAGATCAACTGAAATTTTGATCGAATTTCGATCAAGGGGCGATCTCTAGTACTTATTTAATACGCTAAGGGTTTTTTTTTGTCTTGAAAACTCCTCCTACAA
Source organism: Neoaliturus tenellus (assembly GCA_030545055.2). Lineage (NCBI taxonomy): Eukaryota > Metazoa > Arthropoda > Insecta > Hemiptera > Cicadellidae > Neoaliturus > Neoaliturus tenellus. Next base: position 272,855,548 of record CM061532.1, read on the forward strand.
TTTTAAACCGATTTTCAAGTTTTTGGTGTCGTTGGATAGCGCTTGGTCTGTAGTTTTTTCCGCCAAAAACTGATGAGAATCGGACTGAAAATAAAGACGCTATCCACCATTGAAATCTCAAAATTTCCCATTTAAATAAACATTGGGATTGAATAAAGCATTTTAAACATCTGTTGATAATCAGCTGTAAATACGTGTAGTTTTGGTGATTGAAGAGATTGACATTATTGGATTGGTCGGATGTCATTGATTTAGAGCTAAAAGTAACATTTGTATTGTATCAAAATAAATTGCTCGACTTCAAGCAACACTTATACTAGTTGTTTAAAATCCACATAATTTAGTTTTCAATAGCAAAAAATATCCAAAATAAAAGATCATATATAACATAACATAAAAAAATAAACGTTGGCTTTGATTTGATTTTTTTTTGAATTAATTGCAGGTTAGATTAAGTAAAAAGTAATCATGAGAATATCCGAAAAACTCAAATTCTCCACTATAATGAATCTTAGTGCGATGGATATTTTACGCTTTAGACTAAATCCAAACAAAACTGCCACAGTTTCAATTCAATCCTGGGACTAGTTTGAAGGAAATTCGCAGAAATCTTTACTCAAAGAGCTATTTGCATGTGTCATAACAACTCAAGAAACATTCCTTGCATTCACCGCACACACTTCGTATCAATCCCCCAGCTCGTCCTTGATATTATTGTTTACTCTCTTGGCGCCTGTTCCGTTTTATGATCCTGTCAGGCCTAGAGCTACATTTGCTCTGCTGTTGCTTTCTTTGTCCCGCAGATCCATTGGAGTCTGACATTTTCTCTTGCGTCAGAATGCTTGTGTTGGAGGTCGTCTCGAGCCTTGCATGTAATGGTGCCGGAACTCTTTCCTGATCTTCAGCCGCTTCCTCGTGGAAGAGAACAAGTAGAGCCAACCAGAGGAAAGGTGTTGCGCAGGGTTACCTTGTCATAATCGGTCCAATCTTTGTTTTATGACTGATTGTTCTTTGCGTCATTCTTTAAGTCTTGACAACTTAGGTTGAAGTTTGTATTAACATCGAAGCAATTGGATGGTTAATAATGAACAAAACTCTTATTCCACTCCCTTCAGGAGTGAATATCGGCAAGAAGGATAATATGTCTCATATATTTTCTTGTAGTACCTTTTTACGTTTCATCACTAGTTGTTGAACCTTGATTAATGGTTTCATTACAGTAGTTTCTTTGTTCACTTGTTGTTACCAGTTTCCTTACTATTTCCAGTTTCCAGTTGTAAACCATAAGACCTCAAATCCCAAATATCCAAATTATAGCAATACCCATTTCCTCAAAATATTAATTTTCCCAAAGCGAGGAACCAGTCAAATAATATTTGTAGGCCTACTTCAAACAGTTTTTCGGACAGTTACCTACCGTATTTGTGTAAATATTTAGATCAGTAAAAAATCATTGTTTAATTGATTAAGGATTACACTTAAAACGCAGGATGGAACATATTTAACTCAATTATACGAGTAAATGAACATAAAATATGAATGTACAAGTTATTGTAGAGAACATAAATTTGTGTTAAATGTAAAACGTAAATGTAAAATGTAAAATTGACTAAAATCAGACAAAATAAATCGGTTTGACAAAATTTTTACTGTTTTTCGTTTTTGAATAAGATTTTTATTAATATAGATCCATTTTCGCTATGTACGCAGTTAGAGGCGATAATGTTCTTTTTTCATACCATGTAATCAATGATAAATTGTTTAGTACTTAATCGTTCGGAGTAAATGGACTTGATTATCATAATGATCGAAGTTATTGAATAGTTCTATGAGCAAAAGTAATAATTAATTAGTATATGAAATAATTTGCTTTTGTGTCTCCTTTCACTATTGGCAATTTTCAAGGTCACCTTCCTTGAATGGGCACTTTGTTGTCAATTAATTGCAAAATGCTGCTAGATTTGCAGAGGTTTACAACACCCACTGTTGTAGATCAGTGGTAGCTTATATGATTCAACGCTCATGCATCACTCACACTTATACGACTCATGTGATGATTTGAAAAATATCAAACTCGATGTGGGCCCATGGTATTTCAGGACAAACGTTTTGAAAATTAAAAATGAGCTGCCATTCGGTCTCTCGTGGTTTTACCCATCATCACAGATACATCGTTAGTGCAAAAGAAAGGGCTCATCAGTCCCACAAATTCTCCTAAACATGATTTCGTATAATTTGTGTTCACTTGAATGACATATTCGAAGAGTCTGAGGAGGCTGGAAATCCCTAGTGTGATGACGCATAAGTATCCATCTCTGGTTTGTCTTATCATGGGGCTCCCCCAATTCGAAAGCAAAATTAAATATCAGTAATGTCCTGAAGTGCAAATAAAATAAATAGATACAATGTTTTTTTTATTTCTTTTATTTGTATTTATAGAGATTGAAAAGTCATAAAGTTCTTCAAAAACGCTTGTCATGCCAATCACTAAATTTGGAGCTTCCAGGTCAAATTTAAGTGTAACTTGTAAGAAAATAACACTGAAATGTTGATAAAGTTAGTTAGATTTTCCTAACTACAGTAGTGTCAAAGATATTTCAATGAAAGCAGTCGTGGGAACGTACAACTTCCACTAAGGCTCGTATCTGTGGGATTTGGAACTACAGTAGGAAACTATATGGGTATATATTAAAACTTTGAGTATTTCCCTACAAATTGGCAAATATCAAGTAGCTTATCAAGTAGCTTATCTCGACGAGTTAATGTTAATTTTGAAAGTTGTAAAATCCTTTTGGTACACTCAGTAAAATAATTGATTAAAAACCTCTATTCCCAATCTGAGATACGTTGTAAAAATTTCTCTAAACAAGAATTTTACACTGTAACACCCTACTGAATAAAAGGGGGTTGATACTAAAACCTCTAGCCTGTAAACTAATGCATGGGGCCCATCGGCACTTTGCATTTCTATTTGAAACCTCATTAGTCCACAATTCATCTCTCGAACAAGCTTGGACGTTGTGTGTTCAGCGGGGAACGAGGAGTACTTTGTCCATTACAGCTACATGGCTGCATCCGGTTGCTTGTCATCTCTGCAGTCGTTCAACAAAGAGAGTTTAGTGAATCATTAGTTTGAAGCGAGCTACTGGGTTTTAAGGCCTATTTTGCCAGACGCGTCTCGTGCGTCTGACGCTCCGCGATGATCGCTAGAGTGATGATCGCTCAGCGTCGATCGCTGGGGGCTATTTTCCCAGACGCGTCTATTCGTTGCGATTATTAGATCAGTGAGTAGTCTTTGGTGGCGAAAGGATTGGTGTTGGTGCTGTTAGTAAAATGAGTAACGGTATTAAAAAACAAATGATTAAATATTTATTAGCGGAGGAGGTAGATTATGAACAAATTTTAGAAATTCTGCCTGAACCCAGAGAAGAAATGCTTTCTATGTTTTTAAAGAGATCTGAAGAGGAATATTTAAAAAAAAATAAAAGAAAAAGATTTACTTTCTGATGATAAGTGTAAGTTTTCTGAGTTTTTCAGGCTTGATTTTACACAGTTCAACTTCGTGCTAAGTTTAATCATATATTAAGCATACCAAAGACTCCAAGAAGTACTCCTTCAGGAGTATGCTTAATCTATCGTTTAATTAAAAATGAGTTGTACACGGCATCCTTGAATAACAAAACAAAACCCCATAACCCATAACAGCAGAAGAAAACGTGCTCTAACTTTAAGGTAAGTTTAAATCATGTAGTAAAAAGGTAATTATATGCACAAAATTTCAGCCTCCTTCCATTTTAGTAATAAAAAGAAAGCACATTTTAAATCATGGATCAAAAGATTTTGAACCTTTTAGTTTGGGAAAAATCATAAATAACAGCATTTCCAGAATATAGTTTTTGTACATTGTAATTATAAAACCTATTGATTATTGCAATTGGGAAAAGTAGCAAAAAAACTAAAAACATTAATTATTATGAACTTTACTTTAATGTAATACTGTTGTATCTCCAAAATAACACTGAAGGTATCTAGACGCAGGTTTGCATCGGTTTCCTGGTGAGAATTTTGTCCAAAATTGACGTTGGCTTCATTTGGTATACCCAATCTTTCACCAATAGACGCGAGCGACTGCGTCTCCGTCTGCTCTAGGAGTAGAGGGCCGCGGCAGACGCTAGCGGCTCAGTTACAGACGCTGGCGGCTAACGCGATAGACGCGTCTGGGAAAATAGACTAACCTGAAACAATGTAAAGCAGAGGGCAGCGATTGACGCGGAGCGATCATCGCGGAGCGTCAGAGCCTAGGTCTTTGTGAAAAATGCAAGTAGACCTTTTTAAGTTGTTAAGTACGATTTTATAATTCGACGATAATTACACAGTACTGGCAATAAAATAGTGTATAAACTGGAAGTTCAATCATGCTTTGAACAATTAAATATTAAATGATGTTTCTTGGATATTAGTTCACTCAACAATCGATTTTAGTTCATGTTTTCATGGTTACGTGTTGGTAATTTACAATAAAAGAACTGCATTGCTCAGTTCAGTTTAACTCTTACAGATAATAAATCATAGATTACACAACCAACGATCACAACCAACTAATGCAGATTATTTTAAATCTAAATTATATACTCCCGAATGTGTAACTCACTCACTCACTCACTCATCGGGGTATCAGAAATTCGTCAAATGTCGGTAAAGTAGATCTCCTATGTGTCACTTACTACAGAGTGATTCCCAAGCGAGAACTAAACTTACCTACCTGTATTATTGAGAAAATTGCCAACATACCGGGAGTCGCGGATTACCGAAACACCCTTTGTAAGAAATTTTATAACATTAACCAATTGTGCCTTTATAGGTAAAGCGGTATATCCACCGAGAGTAATTTCAATGTACAGGGTGTATCTGAAATTACCTCTCCAGACCACTCACTTTAAATAATTTTTTTTTGTTTTACACGGTTTTTAAGAAAACTTTACAATTTGATCTTGTACGCGTAATTTTAGCAGTTTATTGAATATTTGAGGTTGAAATTTAGATTTTCCCCATTCTTCTCTGAGCATTTTAGGTTAAGCAAATATGTCTCGTCACAAAAATGTCTTAGACTCTTTTAAATGCGTTTCCAACTAAAATTGTCAGTTTGGTCCAAAATGTTTTTTTTATTAAATTTACAACATGACGGAGATTAATGAACATGTATTTAAATGTTTAGTAAAACTAATCACGTGATAATTGATGTTTTATGATAGTATATTATTTTTAATGAGGTTCTTAGACATTTACATGTTTGGAAAGTTCTGTTATATGTAAAATGTTCAGACATAATATATGTTAAATTTTCCCCAGTTAAAAAAAATAATGTCATGCTATTTATTATTATTCTAAATCAGTATGATTAGGGTTTAAAATATTAAATTTTAAAGTTGCTTCAAAATTACGTCTGGTCCCCTCTGTAATGAAATCAGTGTCAATCAACAGAGCAAAATATGTTTAGCTACAACGGCACAATTTGTTTTTTCGTACAATTTTAAAAGAGGTGCAAGGTTGGTATGGGACACCCGGTAAGACAGTATCATATTTGCACGACAGTCCTCAAAAATTGGTTCTTTATTTGGATGGCACTTAATTTCTAACGAACTCATTAGGAAGTACATCATCGACTTTACCAGATAGCATGCTAATTTAAATTTTACAATTCAACAAAAATTTTAACTAAAATAGCAGATTACACAATTGATTTATCTTTTAGTGCGTACTAAGTTAATGTTTAGTTAAAAAAGGTGGCAGAACAGTATTTTCATTTAAAATAAAAAAGCTTTTTTTATTTCCTGCCCCAGAAAACTATCTGATTTCAAAATTTAGCGACCAAACATTTTTAGCCAAAATAAATATGACATTATTTTTTCCTACTCTAGCGGCCAAATTATAACATCTGAGGCAATCCTCGCGAACATCTTTCAAGTTACTACAAGTTTGGTTCTATGAATTTTTGCCCTCCAGTCCACACAATTAAACATAATTAAATGTTTATTTATTTTTGCGGGGAATTTTACCCTATGTAGACGTAATTTTACAACTACAATAATATTTTACTCAGAACCTTCACTTTGCACATAGACATATCTTGCACAGTATTAATATCAATTAAATTATCAAACTTAAAAATTATCATGATGATTTTCAATATCACGTAATCTTCTTTTGACTGTGAGTCGGAACGAATTTGCTATATCAAGCAACTGATTGTTTTACTTTGATTGTTATTTACTGACCTGGTCCTACGGCTAAAACATACGTCCTTTGATGTGTATGGTAATTTTAATATTTTAACCATTATTTAACATACTTTTGTTAGTAACTACTATATTATTGTATTTAGAAGCTTGAAGTTTTTTTATTTGCCTTGACAGAAATTTTTTAGGAAATTAGGTAAATTTAAAAGTTTTACACCATTAAAAACTGAAATGAAAGAATTGTAATGAATGCCAATATTACATTATGTACCTATTTACCATTGTATGTTCAATATTACTGGATCGTTATGTTATTCCCTGAAATTTCAACACAACTAATTGAAGGATAGTAACTGAATAGTACTTTTGTAAATAAAATGGGTTTTTGGCAAGTTTTATCCACTTTTTCAAGACTTCCAATTATTTTGTTTTAATGGAATTTTTCATTTTTTTCGATGATCTACTGCACATTTTTATGCAGTTTATCCATTTAATTTTTTCATATATTTATTTAAACGTATTTTATAATTTTAAGTGAATATTTATACAATACCTACATAATAAATTTATTCACAGCTCCATTAACCTTTATAGAATTCTGGGGAATTAGGAAGGGGGTTTGGGGAAAGAGTCTCTGAAAACGAGCCGTAGGCGAATATATTTTTATTCCTTAGATTGAGTTAGTTGCATAAGTTCAAATTTAGGTTATTTCTGCAGTCGTGGGAGTTAATTTATGTTATAAATAAATGACAAACTCATTTATTTTGCTATTTTGTTCATTTACAAACTCTTTTATTTATATGTATTCTGTTCATTATATACGACTTAAACAAGAATTAACGAATTTCTGGGCAACCCCTGAAGGGGCATGGGGGCGGAGCCCCCATCGAGCCGTAGGCGAGTAAAAAGATTATGCACTTAGAATCAAGAGTACTTATTGATGTTTTTGAACTACCACCTAAACTAACAGAGAAACTAACGTCTATTGTAATAAACCTGTTGACAGTGTCAGATAAATTTTTAAGGTTAATAAAAAAGAATTTGAAAACTTGAATTTGTTTATTTATTTTACTATTACCTATTATTTCGAAAAACTTTAAACTAAAGTCATTCTAACACCATATTAGTAACAAATGGTTAAGTGATGTAAGAGGAGTTATTTTCACGAAACTCCTTCGGTATAACATATTATTAATACTTAAAGGCTGAAAGGCTCTATAAAACGGAGACGTAAATAATTTATTTTACACACTATTTAAACATTACACACAAACTCACTATAGTGCATTTTTTTTATGAACGCCATTGGCACTTTTGTGTAGGCTATACAAGCATGTATAGGACAAGCAGTAAAACCACTCAAAGTCAGGACTGATTATTTAAAGATCACTTTGAATGAAAGGTGAGTGTTATGATGGCAATACGGTGAGATAAGGTGTAGCTTTGTTACTGACTAATAGCAGCAGATTTATAGCTGATTTATTGACAGGGATGACTAGAGTAAATTCAAAGGAAAGTACGACAAACCTTTTGTGCTTAGGCTTTTGACAAAATTGTGGTTCGGATCCCACGTTAAACTGTAGGTCCCTAAATACCATTGGCTGTTGGGCTATGAATTAACAGTCGTGCCTAAGGAGAATGTCGGCCTAGTAACAAGACTACAAGATCGCGCCACAATCATCCTATACTAATCTCTTATTCATATTTGGCTTTAAACCACGTATTGAGTTAGAGGTCGCCATTTCAGTAAAGGTGTTAAAGGTGCACTTAGGATTTTGTACTTAAGCAAATATGTCAATTTTTAAAACCTTTATTAATATAGTACCAGGGGGACCGAGCTTAAGCTCGGTAAAATTATTACTTTCGTTTCTCACACAAAGCTCGTTCGCTCCGCTCACTCGCCAGGCGGAAGGTTTGCTGCACATTGGTATGATTTTCCTAAAACCACAGGTTAAAGATGTAACACACTGGTTTATTTTATCTACAGTTATCAGCTGATTTTTGTTCAGTTAAAAAAATTCCATAAGGATAACATGGGATCTTTGAAGGGCTCTAGCGCGAAAACCGGATTTTTCCCAGCTATGGGACCAGCTCCAATCGATTTCTGGTGGCCAAAACCCCCATATTCCAAAATTTGAAGGAAATCGTCGGAGCCGTTTTTGAGATAATTGTGCAAGCAAGCAAGCAAGCAAACAAGCAAACATTGCTCGTATAAGAGTATAGGATTTAAGCATTTAAGGAATGTTCCATTCAAAACGTTTTACCTTTCCGCCATAGTAAATCAATCACATAACTTATTAGAAAGACAAATCAAAAAATGGGAGAACCTCACCAAGGATAAAATGTGATGTTTTGTATTTTTATCTACGTCATGTCGTAGATAAATCTACAGTATTATCAAAACCACCATTATAAACATTAAATGAATGAGGTGACAGCAATGCTAGACCGACAGTGATTATTTGCCACTCTTCCATTCACGACACCATTCACTGTGCCAGTGGGCCATGCACTAGGAGCGCTGAAGCGTGGCCCATGCTGATGTTGCGTCACCGATAAGGCAATAATCGTCGAGACCTATATTATGAGCAACATGTGGTACCGTGCATTATGTCATGCTAGGCTATACCCGTTGTGCATTGCTATTGAACCTGAGGAGTTATCCAATCCATCATATTCCACGCAATAACAACTAAAATTAGCGTCGCTTAGAAGAAAAACACTAATGTTTTAAAAATAAAATCATATTTAGACCTCAGTGATGCGTGTTTTAGCAACGGCGTTAACAAATTAATTATTTTAATAACGGGTTTTAAGATTTTTAGATAAAATTTTGTTTTATAGCAAATTATCTTTATTTATTGTTTTTTACAATAAAAAAGTATTTTTGCTGGGTGTATATGAATTTAAAAATATGTAGCCGGAGTTTTTTATACTGATTTGTGATTCCAAACAACACTTTCATTATCTATAATCACTATAAAAAATAAATCACAAAAACATTATTATGGACCTACTGTTAGAATTATTTTACCATTAATTCACGAGCGCTTTCTTTTTTTCAGAAAACAGTGACGTTTGTTTTCGCACTTAAATAAAAATAAACCCCGGTGAAGATTTTCGCAATTTTACGACACTTGAACTTACCTTTTTTTTCTATATCCTAGAACTTGGCATAAAAATTGGATGACGAGATATTTTTTCTTATCATGTGATTTTGGGATTTCGCTCAAATGGTAGGTCAATAAAGTGTCTTGTCGATCAAATGGTCAGTATCTACCCAAACCAAGCACTTCGTCGTCATCTCTTTGCTCACGTGCGCTGTTCCTCCCCAGCCTTATCTTCTACTTTCTTGTACCTTGACCTCGTCAGTTCCCACAGTCCGTTGTTGTCGACATCAGTCAAATATCCTTGTGTAGTTCCTCTCCTCTTCAACTATCATTCCTTACAATCACACGATTACAGCAGATTTTATTTTCTAAAAGAATCCTGATTGAAATTTTAAAATGTTTCTTTTATCTTTAGATGTAACTTCTCTATAGAATTATGGAAACACCGTAGTCATTTTTTATGTCAGTGTTTGGCATCAAGGTGATGGAGAGAACTCGGAAATAAAGAGTTTACTCTTTTCAACTTTATAAAATGGAAAAAGACTTCATGTTATTAAAAAATCTATTGATTTGTTCAGTGTGGTGGTTGTTGTTGTTGTTTTATTATTATTTTTTTTTATTCAAAATCTCTACCACTGCTGATTGAAATTTTTAAAACATCATGCAACAATTTTTTGATAACAGTAATTGATAAGTGCCTCGGGTCCAAAATTGGCCGAGACGGTTTTGTGGCAAATCCTAAAAAAATGAATTTCACGACATCATGAAAACATTTTCCTTTCCGTAAGATGGATACCCAAATGGAAACTTTCTAATTTCTCGTATAATAATTTCAATAAGTATCATGAATTTCAGTTGATTCTATGTTAGTTAAACCCCAGACTGAAAATCATTCTCGAAATATAGGCAACTAACGGTTTTGATAACAACACTATCTACGCATCTTCACCATTGGTTATATTACAAATTAGTCGTATCAGATTTGTGCCGTAGATGCGCAAAAAATGATTGATGGTTTGTCAGAAACAAATGATCATTCAGATTTCTCTTTGACTCGACGATCATTAGTGTAGTATTGTTGAATGAATTTCTCACAGTTGAGTACTCAAGGACACCGGTCGAAAGCTCAAAAAAACTGTTTGTAGAGGATCGACTGATTCAACTGATAATTAGAAAGATTATATCTAAAAACAATTATTCAAGCTGATTAATCATACCATTGAAATGGAGTTAGAGACTAAGCGAAGTTTATCTATGAATGTCGCTGGAACCCGGGCGACGAAAATTTAAAGGAGAGTAACCTACATCTCCAAAAGGTTACTTGTGTATTCTTCCAAGTTAGATTTCAAGTTGTCCGGGTAAATAACGTTAATATCCACCGTTCTTTTAATTTGAGAATCATAGACTCGCCTACGGCTCGATGGGGGCTCCGCCCCCATGCCCCTTCAGGGGTTGCCCAGAAATTCGTTAATTCTTGTTTAAGTCGTATATAATGAACAGAATACATATAAATAAAAGAGTTTGTAAATGAACAAAATAGCAAAATAAATGAGTTTGTCATTTATTTATAACATAAATTAACTCCCACGACTGCAGAAATAACCTAAATTTGAACTTATGCAACTAACTCAATCTAAGGAATAAAAATATATTCGCCTACGGCTCGTTTTCAGAGACTCTTTCCCCAAACCCCCTTCCTAATTCCCCAGAATTCTATAAAGGTTAATGGAGCTGTGAATAAATTTATTATGTAGGTATTGTATAAATATTCACTTAAAATTATAAAATACGTTTAAATAAATATATGAAAAAATTAAATGGATAAACTGCATAAAAATGTGCAGTAGATCATCGAAAAAAATGAAAAATTCCATTAAAACAAAATAATTGGAAGTCTTGAAAAAGTGGATAAAACTTGCCAAAAACCCATTTTATTTACAAAAGTACTATTCAGTTACTATCCTTCAATTAGTTGTGTTGAAATTTCAGGGAATAACATAACGATCCAGTAATATTGAACATACAATGGTAAATAGGTACATAATGTAATATTGGCATTCATTACAATTCTTTCATTTCAGTTTTTAATGGTTTAAAACTTTTAAATTTACCTAATTTCCTAAAAAATTTCTGTCAAGGCAAATAAAAAAACTTCAAGCTTCTAAATACAATAATATAGTAGTTACTAACAAAAGTATGTTAAATAATGGTTAAAATATTAAAATTACCATACACATCAAAGGACGTATGTTTTAGCCGTAGGACCAGGTCAGTAAATAACAATCAAAGTAAAACAATCAGTTGCTTGATATAGCAAATTCGTTCCGACTCACAGTCAAAAGAAGATTACGTGATATTGAAAATCATCATGATAATTTTTAAGTTTGATAATTTAATTGATATTAATACTGTGCAAGATATGTCTATGTGCAAAGTGAAGGTTCTGAGTAAAATATTATTGTAGTTGTAAAACTACGTCTACATAGGGTAAAATTCCCCGCAAAAATAAATAAACATTTAATTATGTTTAATTGTGTGGACTGGAGGGCAAAAATTCATAGAACCAAACTTGTAGTAACTTGAAAGATGTTCGCGAGGATTGCCTCAGATGTTATAATTTGGCCGCTAGAGTAGGAAAAAATAATGTCATATTTATTTTGGCTAAAAATGTTTGGTCGCTAAATTTTGAAATCAGATAGTTTTCTGGGGCAGGAAATAAAAAAAGCTTTTTTATTTTAAATGAAAATACTGTTCTGCCACCTTTTTTAACTAAACATTAACTTAGTACGCACTAAAAGATAAATCAATTGTGTAATCTGCTATTTTAGTTAAAATTTTTGTTGAATTGTAAAATTTAAATTAGCATGCTATCTGGTAAAGTCGATGATGTACTTCCTAATGAGTTCGTTAGAAATTAAGTGCCATCCAAATAAAGAACCAATTTTTGAGGACTATCGTGCAAATATGATACTGTCTTACCGGGTGTCCCATACCAACCTTGCACCTCTTTTAAAATTGTACGAAAAAACAAATTGTGCCGTTGTAGCTAAACATATTTTGCTCTGTTGATTGACACTGATTTCATTACAGAGGGGACCAGACGTAATTTTGAAGCAACTTTAAAATTTAATATTTTAAACCCTAATCATACTGATTTAGAATAATAATAAATAGCATGACATTATTTTTTTTAACTGGGGAAAATTTAACATATATTATGTCTGAACATTTTACATATAACAGAACTTTCCAAACATGTAAATGTCTAAGAACCTCATTAAAAATAATATACTATCATAAAACATCAATTATCACGTGATTAGTTTTACTAAACATTTAAATACATGTTCATTAATCTCCGTCATGTTGTAAATTTAATAAAAAAAACATTTTGGACCAAACTGACAATTTTAGTTGGAAACGCATTTAAAAGAGTCTAAGACATTTTTGTGACGAGACATATTTGCTTAACCTAAAATGCTCAGAGAAGAATGGGGAAAATCTAAATTTCAACCTCAAATATTCAATAAACTGCTAAAATTACGCGTACAAGATCAAATTGTAAAGTTTTCTTAAAAACCGTGTAAAACAAAAAAAAATTATTTAAAGTGAGTGGTCTGGAGAGGTAATTTCAGATACACCCTGTACATTGAAATTACTCTCGGTGGATATACCGCTTTACCTATAAAGGCACAATTGGTTAATGTTATAAAATTTCTTACAAAGGGTGTTTCGGTAATCCGCGACTCCCGGTATGTTGGCAATTTTCTCAATAATACAGGTAGGTAAGTTTAGTTCTCGCTTGGGAATCACTCTGTAGTAAGTGATACATAGGAGATCTACTTTACCGACATTTGACGAATTTCTGATACCCCGATGAGTGAGTGAGTGAGTGAGTTACACATTCGGGAGTATATAATTTAGATTTCAACTCCTTAGTCTTACTCTGAAGTGAACTAAAACGCCAAAATTTAAATTCCCTTCACACCCACTGTTTACATGTGCAAATTGCGAGCCGAACTTGGAATACGGATGACTACGCACTACTTTTCTCTTTGTGTGCTCAAGTCCGGGTGAGGCAGCGACCTCTAAAAGTGAAAGGTCCGCAATAATTTAGCAACTTTGGTGGTGTTTGCTAACGCCAACCGCTGTTCGTGTAGCATAACCATCGGCCCATATCTTGCGCTTGGTAATCACTTATCTCATGTTATGACAGAAGGTTAATGTGGAACTGTCAATGCTTATAGGTTAAACAGTGTTGTATTGCATAGGCATTAATTTGTATTTCAGGCTACATTCATTCAGGGCTAAGGGATTCAAGTTGATATTAATGAATTAATTGATTCAAACACCTGAGTGTGTTAAGAACCGATTCCTTACGATTCAATCTCGATATAATCTCGATGAGTTGGTTTGCTCATCAGCTAAAATACAATAAAATTTAGTTAATCCGCTCTTAAATGATGGATAAATACTGCCAAAGATTTAACAAATAATCGAGTTTATTAATTTCAGAATCGGATAAAAAGAAAGAATATTTTATGGAATATCAACCCTCAGTCATAACAGTTCTTTTATTTTGTGTATTCATTGGTAATAATCAAACATGGCTAAATAAAAGTAGGTATGAATTATGTTAATGAGTAAAATTACGATAAAAATAAGTAATAAACTGTCTTAAGCTATCAGATAACTCTAGAGGAAAACCTGCATTAAGAAAATAGCTGGTCAACAATTAAAGACCAAGTTCGCACAACAATAAGAGAATGTCTGCCGTTCAGCTGTACAGGCAGTAGCCAAGGCCTCCTAAATTACACCTTTTGTCATCAAGACTCTCGATCCAATTTGATCTACGATGATGGAATTTCATGGGCTCATTTAAACCGGAGAACGTAGAAAAAAACCTCTTAACAAAAAGTTATTGTCAAAGTCTACAATTAAAATGAGGTCGAAGTCTGCTCAAATGAGACAAATTTGTGGGTCAAAAGAGTTGTGGACTGAGGAGGCTCCTAAAGGAGACTCTTGTTTGTTTGGCGTTGAAGGAACAACACCGTGGACATTTGAAGGTTAAATATGGCGTACGCAGTAATTGAGGACAAAGAAGAGAATAGAGTAATCGTTTTAGAGGACACATGGCTGTATAGCGAGCTGTCAACTCCTTTTGAAGAAATATCCTCTGGAAAAAACAAGCCTTTTCGGACCCGGCATTCCAGGACCTTTAGTCAATGAGATTATTACTGCAAAATAATTGCATAAGTTTACCGGGCAAATGTTCGGCCTCCCTCAGGTAGCCTACTGATTGTTGTGAAGGACCGCAACCCTGCCACAGTATAATGTCATGTCCCATTCATTACCAACTCTACTTAGCCTTACATTATAAACCGATCATTGATCTGAAAATAGACAATTCACGTGATGAGAATTACACATTAATATAAACCAAATGTTAATGAAATATCTCAATGTCTCAATGGAGAAGCTGTGTTAAAGCAGCAGCAGGTACCAGGTACCCGTCAACAGCTGTTTACGAGGAAGAGTTGCAATGTTGCAGCCGAGCAGTTTCGGCGGTGTTTGCGGTTACTTCATTGTTGCGCGTTCCTCAGCTGTTATGTAAACAAACACGAGCTGGTGATTGTAGCAATGACCTTCATGAGAAAGTATCAACACTAAACGGCTGGCGAGAACGTTCGTAGCGGTTTGTAAATATTGGCAAGTTTTAGTTCCGGTGTCTAAACACCTGGAGGACCGAGCTTTTTCTCCGCAATCTTTTCCAATCCTTTTAAGTAATCACTACGATGAAGTCCAAAAAAAGCTTGTTAGTCCATCAAAAGACGAGCTTGTTCGTTTCGCTCACTCATTAGAGATTAGATTGATATGCAATTTTAAACTAGGTACACGTACTAAATTTCAATTTAAAAACGCCATATGATAACAATTAAATAGATTTCGTTTACTAAAACCATCGGCAAATTCTAAAAGATAAACAATCTGCATTATTTTTTGTTACAGCTTAGGCCTACATAATATAGTAAGTTATAAAATATTTTATAATATTTATGTAAATGTATGGTGATTATTTTTGTACCAGATATTGCTACTTTGAACCAGAAATGTGATATAAGAGAAGACTAAAGACCTGCATCCCAAACATCTAAAATGTAAAGACATCTTTATAGGATTTGAAAGTAAATGTGAAAATAATAATGCTTGGGGTCATTTTGATAAAGCTTTCAAAAGATGAACATCATCAAATACACTTTTAAGTATTTTCTTTAAATACTTTTTTTTAATACTTAAGCTTAAATAATATAATTTAATCATCTAATATTCACGTGATTAGTCGTCAATGCCGCAACAGTATCGCAAGGGGTCGGCGAGTGTACATTGTTGTGTTGCTATTGGCGATGTCATTGTTGCGTTGTCTGCAACATGAGTCGCAGCGCCTCTGGCCAGACATCTGGGCCGTCCATTGTCGGTCATGTACCGCGTACTGTCAGACGGCGCATTGGTGCCGATAGGCGATTGATAGGCGATTGGTGTTGAAATGTGGCACGGAAATGGAGTGCAGATTGAGGTTAATAAACGCGCCTCGCCTTAAATCGAGAGTGACGTCGTAAGAAATATAATTACAATATAATTATTATCTGTTTAAATTTGTTCTGATTTATTGTTTATTTACTGTATTGTCATTTTAAGAGAATAAGGGAGCAGTCCTAGTGGACGTTGCTGAAACTCCTTCAATACGTTTCGAATGGTTTACAAGCATAGTGAGGTCGAGAAACAATATATAGTATTCGGTGTAAAACACTGTGGATAAAGAAACGCTGTTACACTGAAGCACATGTGAGACACAAGACTCAGTTATTGACTCAAAGTTGATGAAAGTTGGATCAATTTTGATCCATTATAGTTTGATATAGATAAAAAAATTAAAAACAACATAAACTAGTCGAAGTCTTTCTCTTTTATTTAAAACCCCTCCCACTTTTATCAGACTTAAAATAAATTCGGAAAATTGTAGCAGATGAAGCCACTGCATGACGTTCTGAGAGCGGTCCTTTAGCCCCCTATTAAAAAGAATTTTTCATGGGTAATATTAACGTTTCAAAAACTTTGTAGATCTCATTCGAAAGCCCGATTAATCAACACCACCAAACCAATAATGATTTTACTTCAACTAAAATTTGTTTTTTAACATATTGCCTTGAACTAAATTCCATCATACAGACTTACTCTGGGTGTTATAGCTAATTTAGTACAACATTTTAATTACGAGTAACAGTTATCAAAATCGTTAAATATTATAACGTAGTTTTAGAGCAGAGTCCATCACCAAGAATATAATGAAGCATAGATATATCAAAAATGTTCCTTGGGGTAAAATGTCTTTTGATTCTCTTAACTTAGGCTTAGGAATTTTAATACAGTTAAAGTATAAAGCAACAACAAAATTTAATATAATTTACCATCAATTAATCAATCTTAAAGTGCACCACCTGTAATTTTTAAGATAAATGTGCAAAAAAACTATGTAGGCTTAGCCTAGTATTCTGAAATAATAAAACAATATAATTATAAAGAAATAATCAACCCGCGGTTTGGCTTACACCACGTAAAAACAGTTTGGTAGTTTTATTTGAAGACACCCAAGTTAGTTTCAATTTTAATTTTACACCTTTCAGTATAATACAGTATATGTTAAGAATGTGGAATTTCCAGTTTATATACGAAAAATGCAGTCACTTTACAAATTAATTTTAGTGGTCTATCCAGTCTACATTTTTACGCAGTCGAAGTTTTGGTATTAAACACTTTTGACTCATCAGATTACGTATGACTTAGCTTGAAATAGTTCATTGGTCCAGAACAGAGGGGTTAGTGTAAAACAGAATAACTTTATTGGTTTATTGTTTTAATTGGCAGTTCTGGTATTAGTCGATATAAATTCAGTTACATGTAAAACAGGAAAACTGTAAAATTAACACAGAAGATTTATAAACATAGCCGCTGGTAATGATAATGCTCCGAGCTGTATCTTTACCGTTAGAAATACTGTAGCAGGACAAGTGGTAACGTAAAAAACTGGTTTAATTTACATTCCGACCTTGAACATTTATATATGCAACATTTCGAAAGTTAAGTTTCCTGTGATTAATTTTAAATAGTAATTATTGGGTGGCAGTCTATAAGGGAGACATTAAAACAGTACATTCCGATTTTATTGTATCCCGTCCAAAGTGTCTGATGCAATTTCGAATGATTTTGAGGATATATATTTTTTTGTAACAATTAAGACTATTTTGAGATTGACAATAGTTGATAAAAACTTCATGAAAAATTTCATGACTCACATTATTTATAAATTCTTTTAGTAGAGGCCTATTTAGAAAATCTTAGATTGGGTCGTTAATGAATTGGTAAGTTGATTCGTCAATTCTTCAGAATCAATCAGAATTAATATAATTGTATATGTGATGTAATTAGGATTTTCCCTAATTTTCAGAGTACTAAAAATAAATAAATGTTATTTTAACTATGATAACTTTGATTTATCATAATTTCTGCAATTTAAATATAATTGCACTATTTTGTTAAACCACTTCATAAATTATTCTGCAAAACAACAACAAATTTCATAGGCCCAACTTCAAACTAAGTACTTTTAATCAGTGGTTGTCTAGAAAATACAAAAATCGTAACTTCATCTATACTTGCAAATAACACTTTGGCGACGGGATATAAATAGCTACTGTGTTTGGAAATGAATGTCTTTGGAAATCACTGAAATCAAATGAGTCTGATTCAAAACGTGCTTTTCTCAACCAAATTGGAATAATGTAAGCCCACATGTTGTAAAGAAGAGTCGTAAGATGTTGTAAAGACCCCATTATTATTAGTTTACACAATCTGCAATTTCACCACAGGTTTAGGAAAGAACTATTCATTCAGATCATATCACCAAGTAGTTGCAGAAGACAATTGCATCAATTGGCAGTGGGGAGTCATTATCGGTTTTCGCCCAGGAGGCAGGCATGTTCACAGCTCACAGCCATGGGTGGTGTGGGTGTGGGGCCAAGGTTGACCATTCATTGGTGAATTAATTGTTGTTTCCGTCCGTCCATCTGTCCGTCTGTTAGTTCTTCTGTCTGTTACCCATCTAATGACACAGTGACAAGTGCAACTTCAAGCGTTGGTTCAAGTGTATAACAATGGCTTGCTTCGGTTGAGGCATTAATCGTGTAAACATTCTTTTACAAATTGGTTTAGTTTTTGGCTAAAATTGATTAATTTACTTGACTTGTCACTTGAAATCTTGCGTCACCTTCTGATAAAAGTTTTTCACTGACAGACACGTTTTGAATTTGTTTCTACCTGAACTCGTCTACTCTCTTGCGAGTCATCGGAATTTCGGAATTAGCGTAATAGGATAAGTCAGTGTTATTTGATTCAAAGCTTAAAATCTTGAATGAAATTTTTATATACCTACTGTATTAAAAATATGAGGAACAGTGATTTGTTAAGTTTTCAACTAAACACTGCTTTCATTTCGTCGAAGAGACTTTTAGTTTATAAATAATTGTAGTATAATTTTAAATCCAACAACAAATGCTGCGGGGTTGGCGATCCTATAGTAATTAAATACAAAGGATGTTTTAGGGCTTTATGAAAATGGCTTTTTATACGTCAAACGAAAAAATTGCATGATATGTTATAGGCAAACTTTATCACAATTCATTGCATATTACTGAGTAACGGTTTGTTAAAAGATATAACGTAAATGCCCCATACAATTTCATAAAGTGTAAAATTCGTGTTCATACTGACCAACTGTACAATATTATAATCTCCAATTTCGATTTAGATTTGATTAAAAATTATAATTCTAGGTAATTATATAAAAGAAATTTTATAAAATCGAACCTTTTTTGTTGAAAATATTTGAAAATTTTGCGTTGAAACTGGCTGAATGTAGTCTACCATACTGATTTCCAGTATACGATCACGATGTAGCTTTTATTCAAAATTGCAATTTTTGCTAATAATATAAAAGAAATTAAATATTTTTGTAAGGAAACAATTAATTTTTAGTTTGTTTATAACACATTGCGGTTTTTTTAGTCAAGGGTGTTTTTTTTAGTTAGACTTTTTTGCTCGAAAGTTAAACCTTTTTTACATTTCAGTATCTAATACAAATAAAATTCATCCCTACATACATAAATCAAAGATATTGATACTAAATAAATATAGATATACAAAGCGCATTACTAAAAAACAATTTAGAATTCTAGAATAGCCTGGAAAGCAGAGCGATCAAACAAACGCAGTTATCTGTTTGTTGTGTACCCGGATGCAACCAGGCTTTAGAGTAAATAGTTACCGACAATCGAATCGATCAGTGGCAACTAAAAACTGTTATCACCTTTATTTACAAGGAAAAAAACTTATATCTTCTACAATCCACGGCGTTGTTGTCATATTTTCAATTAAATTGGTAAAAAAAAAAAAAAATAAATAAAAAAAGTGTTTTCGGAGATTTAACATGGGGGAAAATATGATGATTTTTAGTCCTTTGGACAGTTTGTCTGAGACTTCCACTTGACCAATTTCCACCAGTTTGTACCAAATAAAAGCTAAACTTTTATTGTAATATATTAGCAAATTGCATTTACTTTAATTTTATCTTACTTACTTAAATGAAAAATATCGACTTTTTCAAACCTTTGTTTTACACGCTTTCAATCAGCTGATTTTAAAGGCACGAGATTTTTTTTGAATTGGAGTAGAAGAGCAAACGC
Source organism: Neoaliturus tenellus (assembly GCA_030545055.2). Taxonomy (NCBI): domain Eukaryota; kingdom Metazoa; phylum Arthropoda; class Insecta; order Hemiptera; family Cicadellidae; genus Neoaliturus; species Neoaliturus tenellus. Next base: position 272,875,690 of record CM061532.1, read on the forward strand.
TCAAGAAGGATTTAGTTTACTATGGCCAGTACCTTAAAACGTATACAATTATAATGTACTATTTTTTGTGTCTATCAACGCCAGTGGCATTTTTTTACGTCTTGAAGGGGAACAGTCCAAACACCAGTCTTGTTACTATCTAACATCGACCAATTGTTAGGAAGCATAATTAATTAATAGCCCAATGACAAATGACATAGAATAGATCCTTTAATATTCTTTTAATGGAAGAGAAAAATAATACAGAGTTATGAAACTACTCAATTTTATAGTTGGTGGATTAATAAATAAATAAGTTTTGACTGTCAAATTTTTTAAAGTTTCTTAATGATGTAAAGCAGCTGATTAATTGGAAGGAAATAACAATTTTAAAAAGTACATTTTAAATGTTTCACACTATCTGCCTAGCGCACCGCTCACCATGACTGGAGCTGTATCCGTCGAGTATCGACGGGCAACAACTCGCATAAATTAATAAAGGCCTACTTGGTTGGATTAAATGATGATGATATCACTGCTTATTGTCAGTTAAAATACAACGGTTGCTGACCATCTCACAAGAGAGCACTTCCTGAAGTGTAGTGAATTTATAATGGTTAATTTAATTTGGTCATATTTAACTACAGTAATTTAGTTATAGTTTAGTAACTGTATTTAAGAAAAATTTAGGTAAATACTGAATAAATTAATACTTTTCCAAAAGATAAAGATAACTATTGAATCCACAACCATCAAGTCGTCACTCTAGGACTCGCTGAGCCTGCAGTTCTAGAGGCTCATTGTTTAACGACTTTCTCCAGAGTGACATTGGCTCAGGAGCCCCTCGGCTGTCGTCAACGTCTTCCCCGGGGCAGCGTCAGGTCAGGGAAGGGCCTCCGTCGAAATCTACAGGTTTACCAACCTCACGTTGCATAGAAAACATTTCGCGATCGTCGCGTCGCAACCGGCAAGCAATTAGAAGCAATAATTGTCTATTTGACATTGACGAGTGGTACATGTATTTGCAAAAGGCTAAAGACTAGTATTTGGATTCGATCAAAAGAATTTATTGTCAGAAGCCATAATTTCGACAATCACATGACTAGCAACTGGGGATTCGGAATTTAACGTGTTCTTTTCTGTTGGGCGCTGCACCGTATCTGAAGTACCTACCATGACGATCTAGGCGAACTAATGTTTGCTAAAGTGACTCAATTGTAATCCAGCTACTTTGAAGGTATGCCTACCTTAAAGTAAAGGTTACTTCAAGGAAAATTTTAAAGGTCTGCATATGGGCTATATAATGCTGAAATTAAATGCTCACATTTATACAAGATTTACGACAATCCTCGGTTAACATTTGTTTGGAAAGAAATAACTATAGTTCCCAGTGACAAATGCACTGAAATAGGAGTATGCTTCGTAACATGTAAAATTTAAATCTTCTTTGTAAAAAACTGTAGGCCTACAAAAATTCTACCATCAAAAAAATTAGAACGTGAAGTAATATCGTTAATCAAAGCAACTAAATTTTTTTTAATTTGTACAAATGGATTTAGAGTTAAAATTACCGATAAAGTAAAACTCACTTAAACAACAAAATTAGGGCTTGTAACCAGTTAAGAGTTAAACTGGGTACAATTGTTGTTTTAAGCACAACGATTAAGATAAGCAGGGGTTTATCGCCAAAACTGTACACAATCTTTTACTGAAGTTTTACAGAGAAAGGTAAATTCCACTCTTACCAAAACCACAGTTCCCCTCAGTTGAGGTATTTGAAAAAGGCATAATTTAACAAAAACGGGAAATAACTAATTTTATGCAGCATAAAACAATTAGAATACACTACACAAAATATTGTCTGAGTGTTTTAACTAACTAAGGTTGGAATTTTTGCAGGGATAAAAGTGGTTTTTATTTCAGAAGTTTAACATTACCACAAAGAACCTGCTGATGGTAATGCTTGACTATGCTCTTTTGGAGTTGATTTAAAATTGTAAAAAAAAATTTTTAGTTTATTTAAAATTGGTTATTTTAAATACATTTCAAGTTTAACGACTCTCTCAGGAGAGTCTTAAACATTAAGCTATTTGACGAACAGGAATTAAAACACCAAATCGAAGAGTTGATGTCAATGACCTTTTTCACGAAAATTTGAAACTTTATCGGATAATCGTGAGAAACCTGTTATTGTTTTGTTAGGTGACACTAAAATGATTTATATTTATTGTTTTAGTTTATTTAGACAATTTTATTAAGTTTCACATTAATTGGCAATTAAATTTCTATTGTTCATGGAGATTGGTTGCGGTTGCATGTATGATAAGACTCGTTTGTTCATAAGGAGCAGCATGATTTGATAGTCCACTGAATCCAGTAACCTAATAGTATATATTTTTGAAACTGAAGGTAAACGTTATCAAAAATAAATTACAGTAAATAAACACATAGGATAATCTTAAACTTTACTGACGTAGAATAGAGGGGATTTATAGGATTACTATCATTAATATATAGCCAAAGTGCTTAGCAATAAAAAAAAAAATAAATAAATAAATACTGTAACATTTTGTGTGTTAAAGGTTTCATTGGTAGGCCTATAGGCTACACATTATCTTTTAGATCAAAATCCTTTAAAACAACATCAAAAGAAACAATCAACATTTGTAAATGTATAGCTAATTCTTGAAATGTGTCATTGGGACATTTTTGTTAACTTTATTAAAAGACTAGCTTATCTGGAATGTTTTGCAATGCCAACCAAAGGAAGTTTTACCCTTCAGGTGAGCTCGTTCACTACACTCATTTGCCGTCAGTAACTCGTTCACCGTTCACCAGGCTCACTCGCCGCAAGTCTATAATATCCTATAGTTTTGTTATTACCGATCTCCCCTCAATACTTTAAATGTGAACAGCTGTTTTTATAATTAATATTCCTAAATGTAATCATATGTTCCAATACAAAAATGTTGCTTCCAAGAATAACATTTCAACTTTGAAGACGTATGGAGCGGAGCCCTGTGAAATTTTCATGATGTTTTCTTTCATAAGAATTTTCTCCTGACAATAGCAAACACAACAAAAACAAGAAGTAGCGAAATTGGTCCAGCCGTTCACGCGTGATGCCAGAGAAATAGTTTTGTAATACATAAGTATCATTATTACAGAATTTGTAAGAGTTTTTTAATACCTAGTTAATTTACACCCACTCTGTATAGAGATGTATAAAACATGTGACAATTTACAATTTTAAAATTAATAATCACCTATAGAATATTACAATTTTGAAAATCTGTTAATTTTTATAACAATGAAGTATTTTATCATGATAGTCTTGCTGAAAAACCTATAAAGTACGTGTTCCAAAATTAAAGCAAGTTTTACCGATGTTTTATGTGAACAGACTCTTAATTTTTGGATTGACATTACAGCAACTTAGGTAAAATCAAAAGGAATCTAAAATAAATAAAGACAAGGTAGGGGCCAAAACATGCAACGCCCTCTATGCACCAGATGATTTTATTTTAGATTCCTTGGGTAAAATTAATATGCTGCTAACTGTATTTTTAAACCGTTCAAAAATTTGGGATCACAGTGATTTACGTTTAAGAGGATGAACTGTAATTTAACATTTGAATATTAATAGTAGAAAATTAAAAGTTTCCTCATTAAATTATTGGAAAAGCTTCTATGTGTTTGTGTAATGGATGGAGTAATTAAGTTGGCTACAGGCATGTGTGCAGCTAATCGTTACCTGCTATCTGGATTACCGAGTAAAATTTCTTTTTACACATTTACTGAATATTGAATTTGTTCACATTATTTCAATAACCGAGGCATGGTTCTGTTCCATCAAACAATTATGAAACTCAATAATATGCAGTCGGAACTCTGTATTATCTATCAGTGCATCTACAAAATCCATCTACAATAAATAAACTGTCACAAACCATGCAAAATTGTTTGCAAAATTCCTTCATAAAAGTCACAGGCCTATGTTATTCTTACAATAATTTGTATTAAAATATTACAGTATAGTTTGAGAGGGCTAAAATTTAAGGTTTTAGGGATTCGGTAAGCTATAATAGCAGCGTGACCAAGAAACTATACTGAGAAAATGGAAAACCTAATCAAATGTTCCCCATACGAAAAAACATTAGTTGAAATAATGTCGGTTTTGTGCATTGAACATTTATTTTGGATTGTCTTAAATACACAATCATAGATACTTGGGGTCAGCTAAAAACTCTGTAGTTAGATAGGGAGAATTCTGAATTGTTTCTTTGCACACTCATCACGAATTAACCGTTTAATTTGTTATCTGTGATTTTATGTATATAGTTGACTAATTGTAACTAAGTTAATTACAATAACTTGTAACAGTCGACTGGAACTGGAATAGTCAACACTTCTTTGTAGTATAGGCATAGTAGGCGTAAAATTGTCCAAGTTGCACGGGAGAAAAATAAGTTGGATGAAAAAATAGGATGAGAGAATTTCGTTATTACACACTGTAAAATCTGGAAAACCCCTCAACCTCTGAAATAATCCATCAGTATTATGATATTTTATGATATTTTATGATATTTATGCATACAAATGTAGTCATCGAAAACCATTATCCTATTTTTTTATGTTTAGTTGGAAATATTCCCTTTGTTAAAACCATCGAACAACAATGTTATTTGTTTCCTATTATAGCTGTACAACTGTAAAAGCTTTATCACTCACAATGACTAAAATTTTCAGTTATCACCAGACCTGTAGGCCCACGAAATTTGATACTAATTGATCAAGTATTTTTTTAAGTTTGCCACAGAAAAACTGATTGATAATTACGACGTGGGTTTGAAGCTAGTCTTATTAATAATTTTTAATTTACTCATATAACGGCAGCCACTGTCATTAGGCACTTTCGTCCCAACAAGCCACTCACTACCGGGCGATATAATGAAGATCTCTGCTGCCTGCTACAGCTATTATAGCGGCAACAATTTATGCCACTGACTACGCGAATTCACGTGGCAAACCACCAATTAAACCTCATTTAACCGCACACTTTGCCAGATTTCAGCTGTCATACAATTTAAGTCCTTCATTTGGCTTAACTTTGTCATATTATCAACATATTTTAAATACTGTACTAAATTTTAGTTGTAATTGGTATTTTTTTATGACTTGATTTGATTTTTATCATGACTAGTATACGTGTTGCTCGAAATCGAGCAATTTATTTTAATACAGTACAAATGTTACCGTAGCTCTAAATCAATGACATCCGACCAATCCAATATTGTGAATATCTGTAATCACAAAAATAACTACACGTATTTACAGCTGATTGTTAACAGATGTGTAAAATGCTTAAATCAATCCCAATGTTATTTTAATGGAAAATTTTGAGATTTCAATGTTGGATAGCGCCTTTATTTTCAGTCCGATTCTCACCAGTTTCTGGCGGAAACAACTACAGACCAAGCCCTATCCAACGACACCAAAAACTTGAAAATCAATTGAAAATTGTAAAAGGAGTTAAAAAAAAACCTTAGCGTTATAAATAAGTTAAGGACGTTTGTCGTCATTCAAATTGGTTAAAAATTGTATACAGCTTGATGATCGTAAAAAGCTTAAGCATTCATTATACGTAGTTATTTCGATATTTTGTCAATCAAAATCATCCAGGCTTTTCACTAGAATAAATTTTCATAGAAAGCTTGCAATTAAATTGTAAGAAAGCTAACTCGACCAAAATTACAGATCCAAAACTTCTACATTGTACTATTTAATAACATATGCGTGGACTAATTTTAATATAGTCAAAAAATTTTACTATCATGAATTATTTCACAAACTTTTAAGTAAAAAAATGCAATACAAATTATTACATTTTAAGATTATAAATATAAAAAAAAAAAATGATAAGAACAAAACTTACTAAACAAATTTTATCACAGTTGCTAAGTAACCAAAACTTTTTAGATTACTTATATTAATTTTTAATATTAAAAATTACCACTTACTGATTGGCGGAGCGCTTTAGGGCGACGACAGTGCACGGCGGCGCGAGACGAACTGGACTATCAACAGGTACAGAAATGCGCGCCGTCCTGCCTACCGCAATGTGGAAGGCGTTGAATAGGCAACAATGGTACAGGTACACGCGCTGCCTACTGCACTCTTGAAGGCGCTGGCTGCAACTCAAGGGTATGTACTGTGCGGTTGCACTGTTGAGGCGTCGGGTATAGGTCAACACTGATGGAGGAATGAACTAGATATCTTTCTCAAACATGGTCGGAAATGTATGTTTTATATTAGGAAATATTAGAGATGGTAGGAAAGTTTCATCAATAGTGTGTTTACTTGATAACTGTGTTTAGAAAATTAACTAATCGTTGGTTAAATAATGGTTAACATTTTTTTGTGGTAGAGTTATTACAGTGAACATTGAAATATTGTAAAGGAATTTAAAATACAATCGGTAGCTTATTTTTAGTTGAATCATGCTAAAGTCAAGATAGAATAACATTTCTTAGTTTTTATTGAGAACAAAGTATACATACTTCATGATTGCTATAAAAAAAGCTAGTAACATTTAGGACATTTTTGAGGAATGCAAAAATGAATAAATCATAAGGTTTCTATGTATATACAGGGTGTCCAAAAAGTCCATCCCAATGCTATTTTCTCAATTACTGCTCATAACGAGATTATCTTCTAGGGAAGTCTTAAACACCAAGAAGAAAACCTAAAAACCTTTTTTTTTTAGGGAGGGGGGTTAACTCAAAGAATTTAAATGATAACCGCCCTTGAGTGATAACATATTTTAAAGTGTAGCTAAATAATATAATAATGACAAAATTTAGAGGTCTATCTCAATCCATTGCAAGAATAATCTGATACAATTTCAAATAAACAAATTGAAATCAGTCCCATATTTATAATTTTTTACGAGTTATTAAAGCTAAGCTTGGCCTAGCTCAAAAGTAAATAAAAAAATAACTCATTAATACATAAATTTTTTCATGACCACAAAATGATATAGGGGGCTAAAAAATTCCAACGTACAGTATTGATTGATTTTATTTTAAACATCTTTCTAAAAGGAAAGTAATGGCTAAAGTTAAAGTCTCAATCTCAAGGCAGTGGAAAATATTGGCTCATTAAAGTGTAAACCACTGTAAGTAAATTGTATTTATTCTAATTTTTAGTCCACTTTTTATTACATTTATCACTTACCATTTTATTTTCTCAAATTTCTCATTATTTATCCAATCTTCACAGGTTTGATAGAGAGATTTCTAAAAAGTTTCCTCTTTTGGTCATGAAGACTAAAGCCGCGTCCGCACTGGCCGAACATGTTCGCCGAACAAAGTTCTTCCGAACTTTTGTTTGTTCGTTGCTAACAGGGCCGGCTCTACCATATAGGCGAACTAGGCGACCGCCTAGGGCGCCGATGCACAAGGGGCGCCATAGCAGTGGAGACTAACGCCCCTGATTTGCCTGAGAGAGTGTTCCTTATCAGCGGTAAAAGGCGCCCCAACCGGCGGTAAATAGCGCCACTGATCGGCGGTAAAGAGCGTCCTTAAAAGATTGTTAATAACCCCTAGATTGGCGATAAAAAGCGCGCCCCGAGAGGCATAAATAGTGCCCTGGATCACCCTTAAAAATCGCCCCCAACCGTCGTTAAACAGCGCCCCCAGTAGGCCCGAATACACGTGATAAAAGTTGAATTGCGCCTCTGATTGGCGGTAAAAAGCACCTCCTACTGGCAGCAAACATTGCTTTCTAATCTATGGTAAATAGCGCCCCTGATCGTAGTTTAATTGCGCCCCCTTCAAGCGTTCAACGACGTCCATGATCGATGGTAAATTAGCGCCCCTGATAGGAGTTAAACAGCGTTACTCACCGGCGGTAAAAAGCGTCCGAGGTTGACGGTATATTAGCATCCCTGATAGGATTTAAACAGCGTTACAAACCAGTGGTAAAAAGCGTCCAAGATCTACGGTAAATAGCGCCCTGAATATGCAGCGGTAAAGAGCGCCCCCGACCGATAGTAAACATTCCCCCAATTGACATCAAACAGCACCTCTGAGCTCTAAAGGGAGCCCTCGATCGGCTGCATTAAAGGGTAAAATAGGCGGTCCCAATATGCGGTAAATAGCACCCACTATCGGCAGTAAAAGAGTTTATGATCAGATAGTGTAGTAAAATTAAGCCAAAATATGGCTGGAAAATGAAATAATTTTTGGACAGCGAATTTTTGCTGAAATGTGTTCTATGCCATCCCCTGACCTCCCTCAGAAAAGTCCCCTGAAATCCCCAGTGGGCAACATGCCTAAAAATGATGGGATGGCCCGCGTGGAGTCAGAAATAAATCTTTATTTGACCAATGGGTTTATGTACATCAAATTAAAGCTCTTAAGTAGTAGAATTTAATGCCGCAAACCCCATCTCAAAAGGTTCCCTGAGTCGAAAATGGCAGCCTGTCAAACATTGAATAAAAATCTAATTTTAACCTAAACGCTTAAAAATGTAATAATTTTCGAAATACTTGACCTTTCGAGGTGCGGTTTGCGGCAAACGTTTGCTTTTACAATTACCTTTGAAAATGCGGATAGCTAGTCATATGCTTATCATACTACCCTTGAACCACCCTCCACATGGACGTCCCAAAGAGGAAGTTTTAAAAAAAATTTCTTAGACCATAGCCATCCTATACATAATTTTAAAGGTCTTAGTAAGGAGAGTACATAGCCGGAAACCAGACCTCAAAAGGTCAAATATGTCGGAAGTTATTGTATTTCAAAGTTTTGATAGTATTATTTTATTCTAAACTTTGAACGCCTGCCATTTCACTCCCGACAGTTATATTGAGGTCGGGTTTACGGCATTGTGTTCTACATTTGAAGGCCTTTAATTTGATATATATAAACCTTCTGGAATGTATTTAAATTTAGTATGCTCAATATCAAATTTTAATGTAACTCCTTATGGGCCAACCCCTCATTTTTAAGCGTGATCCCCATATGGGATTTCTGGGGACTTTTTGAAGGAAGGTCAGGGGATGCCATAGAACACATTTCAAAAGAAATTGGCTTTCCAAAAATGATTTCATTTTTCCCGACTAATTTTATTACACTAAGAGGTTAAGAGCGCTCCCTCTTAACACTCCCAATGAAATTAATCTTTGCACATTCACAATGAATAAATAATTGTTGTTCAAATTTTTTAAAATAAATTATAAACAGCTTTTTGTTCTAAATATTTTATCTCTTAATAAATTGGTATTAAAAATATATTTTTACTTTAAACGTTATTTTCTTTGTAATATGTTATAACGGCTAAAATAAATAGCTCGAATGGATCCGTGGGAGGGGGGCGCCTATCTACATCTTTCGCCTAGGGCGCCAGAAAACCTAGGGCCTGCCCTGGTTGCTAACCTTTTAGAATGTAAATCATATACCCGGTAATTGTTCCCTAAGAGGTTATAATAAAGTTATCATATAAATAACCCTAAGATGTGCGTTTTAAAAATTAACTTCAAAAAATGCCAAAAACCCATATTTGAACCTTTTGAAAAACCATAAAACGATTCTATTGTATTCTATTCAACATAAGCAAGTTTGTTTAAAAAAAACTGCAAAACAATGGCATAAAGTGATACTAGAAATTAAACACCTGTAATAATGTTCTGTGATTCTGGGTGGTTAGGTTCTTCGCAGCGGCAACGGGAAGAATTAGGGAATTGAAATACGCAATTCAACCGCACATGAATTTGGAACAGACTCTAACCAAGTATTTTACATTTCTCTAAATGAGACAGCCAGACTTTTAACATGCTGCTTGAAGCCTGCCTAGTCAATGGGTCGGCTAAATGTTTGTGGTTTTAAGTAAGGCTCTCTTTCCTACGAAGCATAAAAAAATAACATAACATCTGAGACAGCATCATGAAGTAAATAAAAATTTTAAATAAAACAAAGTATATGACCAAATTTACTTTAAATTCTGTTTTCTTCTCTCAGTGGCTTAAGCATAAAAACATTTAAATGTAAAACTTTTCAAAGAACAAGTGCATACCACAAAATAAAACACGAGGGTTTTAAAATAATACAAACATATTTCAAGGAAAATATTTGTGGTTTAATATTCTTGGGAAAACCCCCAAAAAGATCTTAAAAAGGTGACAAATCAACAACACATTCAGATCAAGGTTTAAGAGTAACAGTATAAGACACTACATTACAAAATTACAGTTATGTTACACTTCCGGATGTATAAAATGTTTAGTAAATGAAATATGCTACATTTTATAAAAATATTATGTGCACATTTTAATATACAAAATGTATAAAGAAAAATAACTATCACAGATAATAGAATTTTAAAAGGAACGTTTTGGATTACATTAAACTGTTTATAATCAAGTATAAAACATTGAAGCACCAAAAAGATGACTCACCACATTGTCTTACAAGCATACATTTATCACAGATAAGAAGGTTATGAGAATGTTTAAAAAAAACCAATAATATCAAGAAGTGATAACAATATAAAACTTTCTTAAAGCTAACTTAAGTATAAGGTACTGAGAGATAATGTTCATAACACTATCCCATGATATGATATGACGTTTTCTATTGGATGATGATTTAAACTTACTGTAGTCTAGATACTACGGAAAGGTACTGAATTGGTACTAACGTTAAGTTATGCTTATACTGGGGAAAATACTATCACAAATAATGCTACGAGCTACTGGAAATTAAGCTACAATTAACACATAGTCCGTAGTAAAAATCAACTATCACTTTCTACTGCAGTTTTTAACATCTCAATTTTGCTGTCTTCCTCTGCAGAATTCACAACAATGTTAGGACTCCTGAAACAAAAAATAAGTTAACCTTCTCCACAGAAGAGTTACTAAAAATACTGTACTACCGCCAGACTCTTTACCTACAGTAAATCAGCATTGTTGGTTAACGTTTTGTCACGAAAACCCAACTCTGGAAGATACCCACATCATTTCTATAAAAATAAAAAATCAGTGAAAAAGAGGATGAAAACCCCAAGATTTATCATCTCTGTTTCAGAAAAATATGTTCCTGATAGCCGGAGAGCCAGAAGTTTTCTGTCATTGGGTGCGCTATATCATTCCGGGTCTGTGTCCCAATGGGCACTTGAGGGCATTGTTTTCTGGGCGCTATAAATGTTACTAGTTAATTTAACGAGTGAATCAACACTATCTTCTATTATTTATAAAATTGAAGATTTTACGAAAAAAAAAAATAATTACATGAAAAATATATGATGAATACAAAAATACAATATGTTAAATTAATTTTAAATTATTTATTTCAAAATCATATATTTTGCAATGCAATTTATTGTTATGCAATAAATATTATTATTATTTTACTAGTGAACAACCTGTAAAAAATGTCGTGTAACTTTTATGAAGATTGTTCTAAAGAGGTGTAATGATTTATAAGTTTTAGTGGTGGCAAACGTTTTGAAATCCCTGACAACAAAATATTAAAATTTCAATTTGGAGATTTCTTAAGCAATGTGAACTGAATAAAAATAATACCGTAGTACATTCTTTGTTATGGTTTCAAAATATACTATGGGGAATTAATAAAAAAAACAAAAAAAAAAAAAGATCATAATAACAGATTTTTAGACAGTATTTCTATTCATTCCAATCTAGTTGTCCTGCCTATTGGTTTAATGTTTTTTTGTTGTCACTTAATCAAATCACTATTCAAAGTGTTTGTTTTTCTCAGCCTCTTCATTGTACTCTATTTACATGTCTTTACTTATAATTTATTCATATTTGATCTCCTGTGCCTTAACCTTTTTGCACTCTCTTTTGTATATTAGTGAGACCAGTGAACCAAATTTAATCCGTAAGAAGCATACTAGCCTACATTACCATTTTAAGAAGTTAAATTATTCAATTATAATAAAAATAATTGGATTTAAGTATGGCAATGAGAATTTAATTTTATAATGAAAAAATGATGTTTTTGTATAGTTTTGGGAAATTACAATTTTATTAATTTATCTACGTTATCTAAACATATGTCGCGTAAACAAATTAATCTACAAGTCATAATTAAGTTTAAGAACAATAGATGCAATCATATACAATAAACTCTCTTTATAGAGTAACCAAAATTTTATTTAAATCATATCCGCTGTTTACTATTTGTTTTACTGCTCTAAAAGTAACTGCAATCTTAATCCTTTCTTTCATTTGTTATCTGTCAATGATGGTAGAATTGGAGTTGTCTGCTTTGTTTACTAAATTTATTTTGTAAAACTGTGATGGTGTGAATTAAGCTAGGTTTACACATGAGAGTTCAACTCTTGGAGAGATTGGTACTCTCAGCAATTTTTCGCAGAAGTGTTTACACTACAGTTAAATTTTTCGTGTACGCAGCATGCCTAAAATCGCAAGATCCAGCTCTCGGAAAGAATTTGTTACTCTCAGATAGTGTCGGAGAGCTAACCATTTACACGACACGTAACACTCGCGAAAACTTTCCGAGAGCAAACAACTCTTACTTGCAAATTTAGTTGTAGTGTATAGGACATGGATCCAGGGCCGCATTTAGCCAAACGGCGCCCCTAGGCACACAAAATAGTTGCGCCCTCCCTGCCGCAATATCGGCCACGAAATGCCCGTCCGTCCGTAGCTGATAGCAATTTTTATATTTAAAGAAACCTTAATTTTCATGAATTAAAATCCTAAATCAATAACTTAGATATTTTTGTCAAATCCTTGTATATGAACTTGGTGTCATTGGTTAGATAATTTATTTTGTCAAAATTTTTGTATCCTTTAAAATATTTATTAAATAATACCGAGTATGAAATATTTGAGCTTACAAATTTAAAAAGGCACAAGTTTAGAAAATACACAAAGAAAAATTTTTTTTCTGAAAATGAACAGTGTGGGGTGATAAAAGTTCATGCCAAATATGGACTTATATATGATCTGTTACGGATATAAAAATTATTTGGTGTAAAAACAAAAAGGCAGGTAGCGGTTAAACAAAGCCGAAATCAAAACAAATCTTGAACATTTTTGATTGATTTTGATGTGTAGAATATGAATATTCATAGCCAGTCACGGGTGTTTTATGACATCCTGTACATACAAAAATATATCTAATATCTATTAAAAAGGAAGTTGGAAAGATGTAACACAAGTTATTTAACATTCCCAGAATCAAAACCCCTACAACCACATACTCGATTGGAAGCTCTTCACGTGAAAACTCTAGAAAAATTGACTATAGATCACCCTCTTCAACATTTTCAGAAATGTTTTTGTCTTTTAAAATGTTGACCTTTAAAATTCGCTGTGGTGGCTGAAAATTCGTGTAGGCCTACCTTCTCTAGTTTTTGTTTTTAACTAGAGCCTTAAGGGTGCACCTGATCTGAAATTTGATGGAAAATCGTTATTGCGGAATTAACTTATCTACAACTTTTGTAATTGAGGTTTTGCTTTTATATATTATGCACGCTAAATCACTTTAAAGTTGAAAGTTGGATTTTGAATGTCGATGTAACACAAGTTTTCCAAGCATTCCCAGAATTCAAAACCCCGTCAACCATACACTTGATTGAAAGCTCTTGACGTGAAAACTCAAGAAAAAATTACGATTTCCACCTAACCACCATAGGGTTTGGTTCCGCCAGAGTCGTCTTAGTTCGGAATGGAAATAAAAAATGATACCAATCGGGAAGGATCCAATGAAATAACCAATGGAATTGGTTATTGTCATGGAAGCTACCTTTTAGTGATTATAGTCCGGGGCAATAGAACAGTCGGGTGAAGGTCAAGCTGATTAATATGTAGTTAAATGAGCAAAAATCAGTTGGCTTATTAAAAGACTTGACCTTGGCACACCTGTTCTATTGCCCTCGACTATAACACATGATTACATTTAAAAATTAACCTATAAACAGCTGTTTTCGTTTAAAGTTTAAAACATTGAGGAATGATTGATAAAGAAAAATAGGAAAATAGACTTGAGGTGAGTGACGAAAAAGCTCACCTGAAACATTTATTTCTCGGGTTGGCGTTGCATTTTGATTACCGTTGTGAAGCAAAAGGTACCTAAGTTAGCTAGTCTTTGATATTATAAATAAATTAATTCCTTTAAAATGTATAGTGTCATATATATTAAACTTTGCAGTAATTGTCATAGGCTATAACCTGTCATTACATTTCTAATGAGATGAACTGAGTAATTATAAAAACCTTTCGTAAGAAAGTTTCAATCTTGTAAAATGTAGAAGTGGAAAATTTTCAATACCATGTTAGCCTATATTGAAAGAAAAATGCATGTATATGTATCCACCTGTTTGCAATAAAATAATAATCGTTAGTATTGTGAAAATTATATTTGGATGATGTGTAAAATAACACTGATGGAGTTCTGTGCGTGGAGTAGGCCTACTATTTGTTTCGTTTGGCCGCAGCCGCGAAGCAATGCAGGAAGGGCATAACGTTGCGTCGCCCTCTTTCGCAGGCATTTACAATCCAAATTTCAAGAATTTTGTTTATGAATAAGCGCTAATTTCCCTTTTTTAACCCCTCAAAATTTAGCGCCCCTAAAATTTTGCGCCCTAGGCCTGGGCCTAGTAGGCCTAGTGGGAAATGCGGTACTGCATGGATCTTCCGGAGCAACAAACAAATCGACAAAATAATGTCTTAGATTGGTCTAAATAAGGTTTAAATTTCATTTTATGGAGCAATAAGGCACTTTCTTAGGGATACAATATTTTTAATATTGTCTAGGGGCCATAAAAAATCCATTGACATAAAAATGGCCTTGATCTTTTCAGGAGTTTTCTCTCTAGACCCTTAAATGCACTCTTTTATTATAAATAGGATTACTATTATTTTAATTTATCAAATATGGAATAAACAGTTGTTTTATGAATATTAACGGATAATACAAGGTTTTTGTAAAAGTAGTCATGCTTCCCACTCACAATGCCAGTGGCGGCTCGCCCATAAGGACTCCCGGACGCTGCCCCCATAAAGAATTGATTAAAAAATCAAAATAAATAAACTAACATTAATATTATTATGAGAATATTTAACAAAATGACAATCATTTAGGTAATAAGTTGAAGATAGAAACAGATAGTACCAAAATAAATCCAAAATTGACGACGATTGTGTCTCTAATTATATCGCGGCTAGCTCGGGCCGGAGCGGCGGACGCCGGCCACGGCATCCCCTAGCGCTCTTGTAAAATCATGATAAGAGCCCCCCCACCGTCCCTAACCACCGGCCGCCACTGCACAATGCAGGAATTATCATAAAGTTTTGAGCTGGATTTGTGTTAGAAAATAAGTAAGAAGTGTTTGATGGAAACAAGTTTCTTTGGAGCAGCTTTGCCCATCTAGGGTGGCAGGTGGCATGGTAGGGGCCACTATAGATTTTTTTAATAAAGGTTTCTTAATCCATCAAGTCCGATTGAAGTCTTTGCAGCAACTTGAGTAACCAAGTTTAATAGCTTTCAACATTCACATATAGAAGCTCTAAGATTGTGAAACATCATAGTTGAGAAAGTTTCCCTTCTTTTTCTCAATGTCTAGAAAAAGTGGCACAAAAGATCTACACCACCTCGTTCTTTGGCAAGGACAAAGACAAAGCCATCCATCTGTTGATAAATCGATCACTTTACAATAACAAAATCTGTTATTGACCAAGCCCCTCTTTGCTTTTCTTTGGCTCAAACAGAGATCTATTTCCCTTAAGCACATCTGCTCTACCGAATATTATCCATGAAAATTATATGAAAACATGCAATCCAAATATTTGGGAGGAATGTTTATTAATTACTTCACAAATTTTCAAAAGCAATAGGAATAAAACCAGCACTCTGAATAACTACCAACATTTGACACATACCTATGTTTGTCTGGAGATGACTGATGACTTGTTCGGCATTTAGAGGAAAAGTGATTGATTAAGGGAGGTTACCCTCACCACAGACCTTTTTAGGTCTCCTATTGGTCAATGAAATTTGTTTTATTTCATTCCAATGCTATATAACTTTTCGTAGTGGAGGGGGTATCTTCCCCTTAATTTCCTTCCACCCATGCTATATGAGAGTAAGCAGTAGTTATTTTCTGGACATAGTTGTGTAGGCATCTTACCTGTTTCGCAGCAGTATGTCCTCCACGGTGTTGGGTGGGGGTTTATCCTTGGTCTCGGGAAGTCTGAGAAGCAGGACTGCGGACGAGAGGGGAGCAGCTCCTATGATGACGAGGGGAGTCCAACGGTTCAACACTGCCTGCATTATTACATGAGCCAAACAATTGAATTAAAATTGAACACAATTTATGTAAATGTTGTAGCTTAGAAACGTTTTAGGATAAATCTGTTACACAATAATTTGATTCTTTATTTTATTTACTTTTTTAATTTGAAAAAATCTAGCAATAGAAAAACATTTTTATTGAGGTTCTATTAAGACACATTGGGAAGTTTCAATCCCTTAGAAGTTGACGTTTCAGAACGTACTGATCGATGTTTTATTTTAATATATCTAAGTATTTTACAGTTAACTTTTCTTTAATTTATCTCCTACTTGAAGGTGGGACTTCTTATTCAGCCCTGTTTCAAATTTTTATGTAAAGTAAGGTATCTTTTCATTTTATAAAACTACTATTTCAACTCAGTATGTTTGGAGCATACCGGAAGAAACCCAACTCTGAGAATATCGTTTAGATATTTTTCAGCTTTGAAACTTAAAAAATACATAGAAAATGTTATGAAAGACTTAGGAAAAACACGTAATAGAGTAGTAATACCTCCCCAACCACTCTAACAGTCCATCAGCTATAACCACTAAAAGTATTGACCATGCACAGTTAAGTTAACATGAATAGACTTCTCACAGAAATAGGTGTGATCCAGACCGATTTGTGGTAGTGCGATCTCTTGCAGTGTACATGCTAATGTAAAAATAATGGTATTTGAATCAGATCTACCACTCTTCTACACGAATAAAACATTTCATAATTAATTAACAGTTCTGTTTGTTAAAATAATCTTTTTTTCTTTTTCAGTGAGTTGAATGATTACAAAATTGATTGCAGTGCCTTTTTTGGTAAGTCTATTCACATTATTTTAAATATAATCAATGATTAAAGTGTAGAATGAAGTTAAATTACCGTGGACCCCACCAGGGGCGCTGTGGTGTTGCCCAGTCGCCCCATCAGGTTCGCGATGGTCATCACTGGAAGCTTGACGATGGTCGGTATCAGTTCCCCTGACATGAGGAAGAGGGCGGGGTACGCGACGGACATGGAGACTAATGAGAGCAAACCAATCATGCGTCGCTGCCAGTCCTCTGGTTGCTCACCTGCACAAAACCAGATATGACACCGGCTTGGTTTAGACATCTGGAGTTTTATCAACACCTTTTCGCCATTGGTATCAATAATGGTATTCCCGATTGGTATCATTAAACCCCATCTCTAATTTAAATCAAAAGGACCTCTCAGCATAATTTCCAAGTGCATTTTATCAATAATTTTTCCAACCAGGCCTAGATGGACACCTGAGCATTGCCCTGCTGGCCCCTTTATCTGCAAGCCTGTGTGTTGGTCCTAAAGTTCCATGGAACTTGTGCCTCAGACTTAGTTGGTACTAAAGGCACTAGTAAGTACCAAGCAAGGTATTATTATTATGTCCTCTCTTCTGTAGAGATAGTTGGTTCCCATTTGATGTAATCAGTCTTATGGCTCTTACTTGCACCATAACAACAATTAGGAACAGAGCGTATAGAGTCCATAATTCCTCTATTTCAAACACATTTTGACTAAACAATACTAATTAAATAAATTTAATAAAATTAAATAAATATACAATACAATACAATAAAATATAAAATATACAATATACAATATAAATATAAAATATACAATAAAATTAAATAAATTTTGAATCCCGGTCATTAGTATTTATAGTAGACTCTCTCTTAACTGGCCAACTTTTAATTAACTGGTCTCTGCTTTAGCCGGCCTATCCCGACATAAAACCATCTTTTTAACGGGTCATTTTTTATCCCAACATCGCTTTGACCTGCTGTGTTTTGCTGGAAACATTGTTTTCTTACCTATCATTCAATTTAACATTGTAACATATTGACGTTCTCTAACCCATTAAAATGTACTATTCTGGACGGAATCAAATGAATGCCACCAGAAGTGAATGCGTTTGGATCTGCAATCCAGTAGACCACAATAAAGAAATAAGAATTGTTTATATTTACCGAGCTGATATTTTAATATCAGCTATATTTTCTAATAAACTTTTATGGTTTTAAAGGCTTGTTTTACATCGGCTAAAAATGTTTTTCTTGTCCCTTTAGTACAATATATTTACAATTTCATTTTTATACATTGAAGAAAACATGTTTATATTAATAAAAAAACTTTTTAAGGACTTTTTTGGACAGCCAAAAACATTTTTAATATTGATGAAAAAACACATGTTTAATATATTTTTATTTCAACTGTAAATGATATTTTCTAAGAAACTTTAGTAAATCATTTTAAAAGCATTTTTTTCTTTCGCTAAAAATGTTTTTCTTTTCACTTTGGCACATGATTTTAAAAACATATTTTTTTAGAATTACACAAAACATTTTCTTAAAAATAAAGTAAAGTTATTTTGAAATTGTTTTTAGAAAAACATTTTTAATATTGATGAAAAACACATGTTTAATATATTTTTATTTCAACTATAAATTATATTTTCTAAGAAACTTTAGTAAATCATTTTAAAAGCATTTTTTTCTTTGGCTTAAAAATGTTTTTCTTTTCACTTTGGCACATGATTTTAAAAATTTATTTTTTTAGAATTACACAAAACATTTTCTTAAAAATAAAGTAAAGTTATTTTGAAATTGTATTTAGAAAAACATTTTTAATATTGATGAAAAAACACATGTTTAACATATTTTTATTTCAACTATAAATTATATTTTCTAAGAAACTTTAGTAAATCATTTTAAAAGCATTTTTTTCTTTGGATTAAAAATGTTTTTCTTTTCACTTTGGCACATGATTTTAAAAATATATTTTTTTAGAATTACACAAAACATTTTCTTAAAAATAAAGTAAAGTTATTTTTAAATTGTTTTTAGAAAAATATTTTTAATGTTACTAAAAAGGAGTGTAAAGAAAATATTTTTTTCTCCGTTCAAAGAAAATATTTTTTAAAGGCTGTTTTAAAAACAAAGATAAAATATTTTTAAATGTGGAAAATATTTCCGCAACGAAGTGAGGTTTTTAAAATATTTTTAAAATATAACCTTGCTGCCTGGGAACCAAATTATTATTAGTTTATTCTTGGAATACATGGGTGTCGCATGTTAGCTAAAAACTAAATACTATATTTAGAGGTATTTTTCAAGTCATAATTGCATTTAGGCCAAATAAAATTTTAGGTTGCCATTTTTATGTGCATCAGTTAAACCTACCAATTTATTATCCGGCCGCGGCCTGGTCCCGAGGTGGCCGGTTAAGAGTGAGTCTACTGCATTGGAATTTATATTCTCATTAGACTCTAATCAGTTTCTATTGGGATTGCTTTTTACAGTTTGATCGTCATTGTCAAACTTTATTAATATGTTCCAATAATAGTGTTTTACTGTATTTAAAACAGTCCCATCGCTAGCAATTGCTTTCCGCAATCCGATCGCCATTGAGTTCTGAGATCATACACCCCGTTCGAGTAAAGGGCAGGAGGAAAAAAAAACTGCTAGCATATGAAACAAAGTTAAATTTTCCCCAATATTTACATTTTTAGAACCATGTTTAACTTATTTAGTTTAATTTTTACGACCTACCAACATCATAAATAGGTAGAATAAAAGAAAAAAAAGCTGCAAAGAGATGAGCAATGATGGTAACCTTCTTCCTTCCAAATCGCCTCACTAGGAATATTGTTGCGATATTCCCAGGAATGCCTCCAATCACACCTGAAATATAAATTCATTATCAATTTCAACCATTAGCTAAATTATTTAAAATTTAATTATTAGAGAAGTACTTAAAATCAATCATCTCACTGTAATTCTAACTGTGCATATTATACCTCAAAAGTTTTATGAGATAATCTGATTTGCTGCTTAATTTAAACTAGTACACGTGTTGCTCGAAATCGAGTAATTTATTTTAATACAGCACAAATGTTGCTTTAAGTTCTAAATCAATGACATGCGACCAATCCAATATTGTGAATGTCAGTAATCACAAAAACTACACGTATATTTACAGCTGATTATTAACAGATGTTTTAAATGCTTTATTCAATCCCAATGTTATTTAAATGGGAAATTTTGAGATTTCAATGGTGGATAGTGCCTTTATTTTCAGTCCGATTGTTATCAGTTTGCGGCGGAAACAACTACAGACCAATCCCTACCCAACGACACCAAAAACTTGAAAATCGGTTGAAAAATGTAGGAGGGGTTCTCAACACAAAAAAACCCTTAGCGTATTAAATAAGTATAGATAATAAAGTGTCTTCCAACACTGCTTAGCATATGTTTCTATAATGCGAACTACATAGGTTGATATTATAATTAATTAATTTTGACCATTTAAAATTATACATCATTTTTATTGCACTGAAAATACTGTAGAGAGCAACTATTTTGAAATAATTTTTTATAAAAGAGGATCAAAGTTTGTCCTAACACTGAATTAAAAAAAAAATAAAATAAAAATAAATAACAATTACAATGTGGGGATAGCAAATTTATGTTAATTCCAGACATGTAGTTATCCCAGGACAACTTTAAAACTGTTTTATACTAGTTGCGAAGTTGAAATTGGGTACAGCAAACAAAGTTGTAATAACACTGTGGTAAGTCTTTTGGCTGTCCACTATGACAATTTCCCTTCCTTTGCCCAAACCCCATCATGTTCAAAATAGCGAGGGGTTAATGCGAACTGCATGGTTAATCCCTAGCTGGAATATATGTAGACAGCAGGGGGTGAGTAGAAACGCTATGGGCATGGAAACCCCTAGCTGGAACATATGTTCAAGACAGCAGGGGGAGAGGAGTGCGACGGACATAGAAACCCCTAGCTGGAACATGAGTGGCCAGTTTGTCCCGTGCCTCACCCTTTCTCTTCCTTCAATATCCCATCCTTCTGGGGGCCTGCGTAAAATGCCCATTTTGAGGCAGACGTGCTCAACGATTCAGCCGGGGTCTCCTTATCATCATACAGAAACCACATTGTTCACCAATAACAACAACAACAAACAGACATGTAGGTACTGGGTATAGTTAAGAAGAATGTCTTAGACAGCTTAAATCAACGGCTACACAGTCCATATTATGATCAAATGAATAAGCCAAGAACACTGTCAAAATAAAACTGTTACCTCCAACAGTCAGGTTGATGATCGCACCTACATCACCCCCACCCCACCGGGGTTGGTAGGCATTCATGGCGAAGAAACTCAGCCCGGAAAAATACCTGCACACACAAGCGGTGAAAATTAAAACTATATCTCAAACGTAACTTTTCTGTGCCACCAGTTATTCACCTGTTTTTTGTTCTCTCAATATTACACAAAAGAAAAATTTTTCTCCTAGGACCTGAAAAATCAGCTGTGACATTGTAACTCAGAATTATTATAAAAAAGTTGTTTATCACTCATAGCAAAAGTGTTTTTTTGGTGCTTAATTGTTTTTAAAAGCGAGATACCATTCCAAAAAGAGAAAACTTTTGCTCCAAGTGATGAAAACGACTATAACATTTCTGTTATTTACTAACAATGCTTTTTATACTCACCCCTATGGGGTTTTTTGGTGAAAATAAAAAGAACACCATAACTTGATCAAATTAGGTATGTACATTCACTAGGTAGGGTTTGACTCTTATTTATCATTAAAAACCATATGGCGGCAAACCATATACTCTCACCCCATGGTTTTTATGCGTAAATAGAAAATATACCAAAATTCCATTGGAAATTCGCTGAGTACGCATGTCTTCTAAGATGGGGGTATTTTAAAATTAAAGGCCTTGGTGAATGATTTTGGACTTTTAAAAGCAAGTTTAGTTTCATTTTATTTTCAGAGAGAGTTGTTTCTTTCATTAATTTTCTCTTGATGAAGTCTTTACTTTCCATGCTGAAATGAAGACTTCAGGTATAAGTTAACAACCACATACGTCTTTAACTACTCTGCATAGTGCACATTAATCACACATTAACCTAAATTGAACTGAACCAGAACGCAACTGAACTGAACTGAACAAATAATTGTTGTTGTGTTGAATTGTCTTTGATTCTGGTTTTAGAATTAAAAAATTCAAAAGTAGGACACAGGTGAATAAAAGAATGGGTGTTAGTAAGTAAAATATTGACACTAATTTATCTGCAAATTCTACCTAATAACCAAAAGTTAACAGGTCCTCCCTACTACAACTTATTTTACTATACGTTTTAACTTTGCCTGTTGTGGCTGTGTATGTTTGTTTTGAAAAACAAACATACACAGCCAATGGCCAACACATAACAACGTAACACATAATACGTAACACATAACAACGGCCAAACATAAATGGATTTGCTGTTTGTGCCGTTAAATTACTTACCAGGTGATCCACACAGTGAGCACATATCTGCGAAGACGAGGGATTTTCAGCATGCCAAAGAGACTTGGTGTCTTGATATCTCTTGCGGTGCTCTTGTTGTTGAATATTTTGTTGTTGTCAGTCTTGACAATCTAAAACATGTAAGATATAGCATTTTTATATTATTTTTATTCACCCATACAGTAGAATGAATGAAAAAAGCATGCAAAAACATTAGAGGAACACTACCCATGTCTTCAGGCGGACTCTTTACGATCACTATACTTATCACCTCTGTTTTCTGTCTCTCATCGTACTACATATATATTACTGCTTTGCTCTCCCCGTTAAAAGGCCTTGTACAGTCATCGTCTGACTTGGCCTCCTGATTTGTATAGATGGAAAGTCCCTTGCAGCTCTCTAAACCAATGGTAATATGGAAATGCTCTTTTACCTTCAAGAGTGGATACCTTATAGTTTTTATAAGGATTTACAGCCTCTGTGAGCTACCTCTGATTTCTTAGTTCTATTACCACACTTACTAACCTCTATCATCTGTTTTTTGGTGATTGGGCCCATCTCGGTTTGCGTTGCCGGCAGAAGACCGTTCCTGTGATGGATGGCAGCTGTCACTCGCTCAGCTCGCTTTAGTTTACCCTTCGATAGCAGCCATGTAGGCGACTCTTCTATCAACCTGATAAACAAGTTACTGTTAAAATGACTTAAATAGGAGAAACATGCTATAGATAGTAATTTATAAATAGTAATCAATACACTGTGCACGGTAAATCCACCACATAAACACAATTCTTTCGATTTTGTGGGGGAGAGTCAGATATAGTGGTAAGAGCCATTGGCTGAAACCTTTAGTTGTTTTTTCCCAGATGGTAATTTTACATTACAAAATGTATTGTATGAGTTTCGTGATACTATTTGTGAAAACAACTTTCAAATCAATTCTTTTAAAACTGTAACTATTATTTTATCTTATTTATTTTACTAGCAAGACTAAGGTTTAGCTTAAAAAAGTTTATTAGAAATATATATAAGTAATTTAAATAAATTTTAAATCATATTATAACTGTCATTCGGAATTAAACCGGCTACTCAAAATAATTGTCACAGAGCAATAACTTTGTTTTAATAATAAAGAAAAAAAATACCAATAAATTTATAGAACTACATAATTGTGCTTTAAGTTTCTTGCGTGGCATTTTCAGGCTCGCATCGTAAAACTTAATTACCACTCTAATAACATGATAACTTTTAAGAACTATCGCAAATGTTCATTACTTCTCAAAATATAAAATTTAATGGTAGAATATTATTTTTTAAACAGTTCCAGAAGTAGTGGGAGAGCTCGCTTTTCGTTTTTTTTTTACTTATATTAAATAGAAAACTTGTTTTTCGGACAATCTATTCCCTGCTCCCAAATATCGTAGATACATAATCCGACCAGCAGTAGGGCAGGAAGATGAGGCAGTAGAGGGAGAGTGCCATCTGCAGCTTGCGCCAGTCGCGCAGTGCGTACGCGGTGAGGCCGAACAAGGTCTGGCCGAGGCCAAACGGCACCTGGTGGAGAATGGTGATCGGCACACGCCACTCCCCGGCCGCCAGCTCCCCTCCTGCGGTACATAAAAAAATGTTGAGATTCGTGTTTTAGGAAAATTAAATTCTTTTTCACATCAACTGGAAGATTATATAGAATATTTTTATAAATTAAGGATTTTATGGACTACTTAGGATTATTGGAATAAAGAAGGTTTTATAGAATTACTATAGAATATTCTTTATGTGTGGCGGTTTGTGACCACTCAAATATCTCAGTTCGATTGATGGACTATTTAATATGAGACGATTCCTAAATATCATACTCCAATACTCACAATGTTTGACCATGTTCCAAATCACTTTAAAATTTCCATTTGGGGCGGTTTCTCACATTTTGTTTATCGATAGAACACTTAATTTATGTCTCTATCGCAGTCGCATTTTTGTGGTAGGACCATTATTAACAGCCTTAATTAAAATATTCTATCGATCGGTTTCATCATTCATCAAACAGGTTCGATTGCTAGCAAACGCTTTTCCATGGTCCGATTGTCAATGCAGGCCAATATTTTAAGTCTGATTGTGCAAAAGGTGGGAGTAATTTTTTCAAATTCAATAAGAAAGCATTCCTCTGGTGCGTGGGCCACCTTTAAACGCTTTAATTTTTTTCAACATACCTGATTTACTTACTTAATAAACTGCTGGTTACACTCGACAATTTGAAAATCTGGCTAGGAGTTCAGTCCCAAGGAGGCCGGATTTGAGGTCATCTACTGTGAAGTTTGTTTGTACAGTAGATCTATTGAAAATCTAACTAGGAGTTCAGGCCCAAGGTGGCCAGTTTTGAGGTCATCTACTGTGAAGTTTGTTTGTACAGTAGATCTATTGAAAATCTAGCTAGGGGTTCAGTCCCAAGGTGGCCGGATTTGAGGTCATCTGTTGTGGAGTTTGTATGTACAGTAGATCTATTGAAAATCTGGCTAGGAGTTCAGTCCCAAGGTGGCCGGATTTGAGGTCATCTGTTGTGGAGTTTGTATGTACAGTAGATCTATTGAAAATCTGGCTAGGAGTTCAGTCCCAAGGAGGCCGGATTTGAGGTCATCTACTGTGAAGTTTGTTTGTACAGTAGATCTATTGAAAATCTAACTAGGAGTTCAGGCCCAAGGTGGCCGGATTTGAGGTCATCTGTTGTGGAGTTTGTATGTACAGTAGATCTATTGAAAATCTGGCTAGGAGTTCAGTCCCAAGGTGGCCGGATTTGAGGTCATCTGTTGTGGAGTTTGTATGTACAGTAGATCTATTGAAAATCTGGCTAGGAGTTCAGTCCCAAGGTGGCCGGATTTGAGGTCATCTGTTGTGGAGTTTGTATGTACAGTAGATCTATTGAAAATCTGGCTAGGAGTTCAGTCCCAAGGTGGCCGGATTTGAGGTCATCTGTTGTGGAGTTTGTATGTACAGTAGATCTATTGAAAATCTGGCTAGGAGTTCAGTCCCAAGGTGGCCGGATTTGAGGTCATCTGTTGTGAAGTTTGTTTGTACAGTTAGATCTATTGAAAATCTGGCTAGGAGTTCAGTCCCAAGGTGGATGGATTTGAGGTAATCTACTGTGAAGTTTGTTTGCACAGTAGATTTATTTAGAACATTTCACCTGCTTCAAATAAGTTTTAGACTCACCAAGGAGGAAGCTGATGACGATAGTGCCTCCCAGAGAGAGGCCGAGCAGGAACCTGAAGAGCAGGAAGAGAGGGAAGGTTGGTACCACTGCGACGACGGCACTAAACAGCGGCATCAGCAGTACTGCCACCACGAGCACAGGTTTGCGCCCTACCCTGGCTGACACAACTGGCATCATCACACACTCAAATGGTTGTCATCAAGCAGTACTGCCACCACGAGCACAGGTTTGCGCCCTACCCTGGCTGACACAACTGGCATCATCACACACTCAAATGGTTGTCATCAAGCAGTACTGCCACCACGAGCACAGGTTTGCGCCCTACCCTGGCTGACACAACTGGCATCATCACACACTCAAATGGTTGTCATCAAGCAGTACTGCCACCACGAGCACAGGTTTGCGCCCTACCCTGGCTGACACAACTGACATCATCACACACTCAAATGGTTGTCATCAAGCAGTACTGCCACCACGAGCACAGGTTTGCGCCCTACCCTGGCTGACACAACTGGCATCATCACACACTCAAATGGTTGTCATCAAGCAGTACTGCCACCACGAGCACAGGTTTGCGCCCTACCCTGGCTGACACAACTGACATCATCACACACTCAAATGGTTGTCATCAAGCAGTACTGCCACCACGAGCCCAGGTTTGCGCCCTACCCTGGCTGACACAACTGGCATCATCACACACTCAAATGGTTGTCATCAAGCAGTACTGCCACCACGAGCACAGGTTTGCGCCCTACCCTGGCTGACACAACTGGCATCATCAGTACTGCCACCACGAGCACAGGTTTGCGCCCTACCCTGGCTGACACAACTGGCATCATCAGTACTGCCACCACGAGCTCAGGTTTGCGCCCTAACCTGGCTGACACAACTGGCATCAACACACACTCAAATGCTTGTCATCAAGCAGTACTGCCACCACGAGCACAGGTTTGCGCCCTACCCTGGCTGACACAACTGGCATCATCAGTACTGCCACCACGAGCACAGGTTTGCGCCCTACCCTGGCTGACACAACTGGCATCAACACACACTCAAATGCTTGTCATCAAGCAGTACTGCCACCACGAGCACAGGTTTGCGCCCTACCCTGGCTGACACAACTGGCATCATCACACACTCAAATGGTTGTCATCAAGCAGTACTGCCACCACGAGCACAGGTTTGCGCCCTACCCTGGCTGACACAACTGGTATCATCATTTGATGCACACTCTAATGGTTGTCACATGCAATAACTTACATTGAAAAACTATTGTAATGTGTGTAAGGGTGTATGAGATTCAGGATTAACATGAGACTGAAATGACACAATGAATGTTATGTTCATCAAATCCTGTACAATACTCATGAAATAAAGAAATTTTAACACAGCACAATCTACCACTAACTTGAACCTTCATAACTCAAAATATTCAGCATATCTTTAATTATTTTTAGTTGTATTTGAAAAACCGGTTTAGTAAAAAAATAAACCATACACAACTCAAATTGATTTTGGTTATATTTCAAATCCTTGAGCATATAAGAAGAGCTACAAAAATTACCTCTATACCTAAAGTTTTAGTGGATAAAACAAATTATTTGGCCCATATACCTCCACAAGTTGAATTTACTCTATTTATCAAAATTTCTCTGCGGACTTCCATGGGAATTATTTGATCCTCCGCAAATATGTTGCAACGATTAAGTAACATATCTGGTAAGTTACAGCAGTTACAAGTCCATTTACAATACTGTAGGGTACTGTACGTCACATCTGCAACTCAAATTCAACCAAAAATTAACTCTTAAGTCAAACTATTCCTAAGTATATGTAACTAGCAGAAAACTATAATAATTGTCTGATTTCTTACTCCTGAATTATTCTGACTTTGAAAGCATTGTTAACTGTGGTACATTACCTCGCGGCGGCCAGTCCGCCGAGCAGGTTCCCCATGGTGACGCCGCACATGAAGGACACCTGCGCGAACGTGTTCAACATCTCATGCTCACACACTAGGTTCCACTGTAGCAAACCAGGGTCCAAGAGTTAGCAAACTAACAACTCTCAACAAGGAAATCAAAAAGCATTAAATATGATGTACAACCAGTTTCATTATTTTTAATAATCCTTAAAAATGTGTTTAATTTTATTCTTATAACACTGTGAGTTATACTTATGAAATTAAAGCCAATAAAGATATTTCTTCTTAAAATAGATTATTTTTTTAGTGAGGAAGAAAGGTTGATGACTGATCAAGGTTGTCTGGGTTGTCTCGATTATATTTATTTTTTTCCCTTCAGAAATGTTTGTGATTCTGGCAGACACGGAGTTTAATATGATATAGCAGCGTAATGCAGAGGTAGCTAAATTTTTTAAAGCATGCACGGAAATTAAACTTTGAAAATAAAACAAAGTTATTTAGTAGTCGGTTGAGGCACGTATTTAATTTTATTACAAAATTACAAATTTTGAAATTAGTTCTGCAAAATTATTGATTAAATTTTCTTACCGGTACTGAATGCATATTTTAGTCAAGCATATTTAAAAAAGTTAATTAATTTAAAGTGAAAGAAAACCAGATGACTAAACAGTAAAATTTTACATTTATTGAAAAGGTATTACCAAACAATTTTATACAGTACTTAAGAAACAATAAACTTACATTATTTTTACAAAGGAAAATTCCTCCTTAAAATTTACTTGTCTCTTTTTATATGTTTTCACCAAGTTTCAAACTATCATATTTGTACAAAAATCTATCTTCTTATTTCTATAAGGGTTTCGTCTGTTATGTCCCTTTTTCTCTCGACCTACTGAACGGACAGATTTTTAAGATTGAGGTGTCATTTTAAAGCTTAGGATATATATCACAGTGACGAATCGTAATTAAAAAGGTCATATTGTTTCGGGCTTTGCCCCCCTCACCTTTGATTTGTTTCTAGAGGGCGCTTTAAAATGTTGGCCAACTTTTATTGCAAAATCCTTTAATGTGAACTAGAGATCGCCTCCTGATTGAAATTTGATCAAAATTTCAGTTGATCTGGACCCAAGAAGTTTAAAATACATTTTATAACTGAAACATCTGTTCTTGTTTTTCTAGCAGTTGTTTTTACAACAGCTGTCCATGAGTCAATGAATTATCCTTCCTCCATAAGATTAACATTGGAACTTTCAAAGCATGTGGGGCGTAGCCCTGGAGTCCAATGAGAATTAGAATGGTATTCTGCTCATCTACAGGACTATACCTTTCCAACGGTATGCGCGGATTTCTCCTATGATGTACACGAGCTGAGAAAAAAGGAGGAAACCAAACATGCTTGCCTATTAATATATTAGATTGTAATTTAACAGCTGATTACCTTCAGATGAATTTTAAAGGCCAGATAGTAAACAAAAATAGATCTCTGTCACTTCATAATCAACTTTCACATACTGTAGGTGAGTTTCACTCATACAGAATCAGAATCATAAAATGCGCAATTTGCGCACAGGCCACCTCGTGTTATTAAAAATTCATACCATCATGTTCACGGTGTGTTTAAAAGCAGTCCTGTCGTACTGGAACCGCTGGCAAGAATGAAGGTTCTCTTCTTCATCCCGGAAGTAGCACAAACCATCAAATGTCTGCGCCTCGGTTAAATTCGCTGGTGTGATGCTCTGAAACGAAACTTTTCATATTAGAAAAATATTTGCAGAAGGTTTGACAACTAATATGATTTTTTCACATTTATATCTTATATATTTATATTTAATATTTATATTTATTTTTTATCAATATTTATATTTAATATTGTATAATGTTAATGATAAGCATGAACATGTCCATAAAATGTTAACATTTGTTTTCATCATTTGTTAAATTGTTGTTCTGTTCTTAAATATTTAGATGTTCTCTACTATATTGGATTAGATTTGAAATAACTTAGACAGGGCCGCCCCGAGGGCGGGGCGTCCGGGGCAACTGCCCCGGGCGCCATGGCCAATGGGGCACCGCGGCCGCGGGGAAATCTCGGTTTTATAAAGGCTCAAACTTCACAAAAATTGTTAAAACACAAAAACTTAAGATAATCAAAATGACGATATATATAAATTAGAATGACTGCTCATAAATTAGTATGTTATATTTGTTATTTTGAAATGTTCATCTTTGAAAATACCTTTCTATATTAACACTGCTGCGTTAGTTTTACTTGTACTCTGAGATCATGATATTGTTATTTTTGCATTATGACTCCAGTTAAACATTATTCTTGAATCACAATCGTTTTAGTAAAAATCATTTTTTTATTTAGTAGGTACTCAATCAACAGTTAGAATTTTTGAGGCGCAGTTTGTATTCGGTTATAGCGTGTGACAGTCTACAAGACCAGACTCACACCCCATGTGTAGTCAACTAATGGTTGTGTCAACAAAGCTTTAGAGTACAAGCGAATATTTTGATTAGTTTATTCAAACTAACAGCATTGAAATTTAGCCCTGCATCCAATTTAATGCTTCCGACTGTATTTTAACATAAAAGTTCACAAAGTACGCGGTACGCCAATTAATTAATTTTGGGGGCGCAGATGAAAAACTCGCCCCGGGCGCCTATTACCCTCGGGGCGGCCCTGAACTTGGAGAGTAAGCTCTCTCTACACATTGAAGCATTTTATCATAGATAGGCTACTTTTGATAGAAAGGTTTGCCGTGACAGGAGAGTTAATGAGTTGTTGCCCACCATAAGTAGATCCATATAAATTTGTATAAAGGTCCTTATATAAAGCAGGGAACTAAAATTTTTTATTGATTTCTACTAAAAATTATAAATACAATTTAATAAAAATGTTTTTATTTTTTTATGCAACTAGAACAAAAATTAAAAATTATAATAATAAATTTTTAATTTTATTAAGCTTTTTTAATTGGTGTAAGTAAAAATGATGCAACTCTCAATACTTGAATGCAAATCTAAAAGCTTAACCACTTTGAAATCACTTATTAAACCTTTTCTGTCATGTCCTAGTGGTAATTCACGAAAAATAAACTTGGTTCTCCATATGTACACGAAATACAGTGAATGGCCTTTGAGAGTTTAAATTGAGTAGATCATGACTAGGTAAAACTCGAAATTGAGCAATTTAATCTGGACTATCCCACGTAATTGCTAAAAATGTTTAATTTAGTTTTAAATCAATAACACCCTAGCAATCCAATATTGCCAAAAATACACTTATTTGCAATTGTAGGTACATTAACCGATTAAAAAAAGAAAACCAAACCCAAGCCCAATGTTATTCTAATGAGTTTATTTCAAATTTTAATAATGGATATTGGCTTTATTTTAAGACTGATTCTCATAATATTTTGGTGGATACAACGACAGATCAAGCCCTATCCAATGACACCAAAAATATGGTAATCGGTTGAAAATTGTAGGAGGAGTTCTCTTAACAAAAAACCATTAGCGTATGAAATAAGTATAGATAATGAGGGAAAGTGAGTCTACAGAGACTTTGTTAGGTTCATTAAATTAAATTGTTAATTGTTCTTTAAAATTTGACAGGAATGCATGCTTGTCAAGCCAATAAAATCTTGATGACAAAATTCAATTTAATACTGTTGTAAAAATTAGGAATAATTACAAAACATAATATAATACTTTAAAGAAACAATACTAAGTCAATATAACTATTAAAATATTCTTCATCCATGCCCTCTACATAAAAATCTTAAGTTAAATGGCAATAATAAAAAAAAAATTGTAGCAAAATTAAATTAAATTAAATTTCTAAAACTGTGAAGTAGCCTTGATCTGATCCTGGAAGTTCCGTTTTTACCATTTTTAATAATAGTTACCAGTCATTTATACCCATTTACTGTGGCAAATAATAAATAATTTACTTATAGATAATAAGACAGTTTTAATATCTGTAAGCCAAAGTAAATGCCGGACTACATGTACTTAAATATAAAATTATACAAAATAAAGTGACGAATGGTTGATTGGCAAGTGTCAGACACTCTCATTGAGACAGCTGCTAACAAGTCCTTATTGGGAATATGAATCAACAATTAACCAAGGATAGTTGAGCTTTCTGTCCAAGCCGCCGCAGAGTACTATACTAGCCACTGAGACTGGCAAATAGCATTTCATTAGTTGACAATAATTAATGGTTTAAAAATATCTTCTTCATTTTCCTCAATAGTTTGATGACAGTTTTATACAATTTTTAATTCAAATAGTAATATAATTCCAGATTTTGCTAATTGATCTTTTACTTTATTCTTAATTAATTTCACTTTTGTGTCTTGTTTCTGAGGAGAGTGGTAAATGGTAAATAGAAAATAGGATTTTCATAATAATTAAGTGTGTTAATTTTGAAACAGGTAGTTCCTTTACTCAAACAGCTCTGCTTTGTAGTAAAATAAAAGCTTAATTAATAAATTATTTTCTATGAATCCATATAGTTTTCACTGAAACCTAAAGTAGTGTGCTCGTAAAGGCTTTAAAGTGAAATTGGTTTGGAATGAAAAACTAGTTCCTCTCTTGCCTTTCTCTATATCTGATGCTTTTACTAAATTTTCTAATACTTAATAGAATTAGAGTGTGTAACCGAACAAATACATAATCTAGTCTTAAGAGTATGGAAGTTTGAAACTATACCCAAAGAATGGCAAGAGGCAATAATCATACCTATCCACAAGAAAGGTGATAAGTTGGATTGCAACAATTACAGAGGCATATCCTTACTAAACATTACGTACAAAATATTCTCGAGAATAATCCTCAAAAGATTAGAAGAGTATACAAACACAATCATACAAGAGAATCAAGCCGGATTCATGAGAGGTCGATCCACAACTGATCAAATATACATTTTAAAAGAATCAATAGCAAAATACTGGGAGTTTAAAAAAGATTTCTACTGTTTGTTTGTAGATTTTTCAAAAGCGTATGACAGCCTGATCAGAGACAAGATTTGGGAAAAAATGGAGAGTTTTGGAATTCCAAGTAAATTAATAAGACTAGCTAAGCTGAGTACCCTAAATTCAAGATGTAAGGTAAAAGTAAATGGAAAAATCACCAATAGTTTTGAAGTAAACACTGGAGTACGTCAAGGAGATGGAGTGTCACCTACATTGTTTAACATAGCCATCGAAGAAGCGCTGCAAAGGGTAAAAAACTCAGATAAAGGAATCACGATTGGAGTAAATATAAATATACTGGCATTTGCAGACGACATTGTCGTATTAGCTGAGAAAAAGGAAGACTTAGTATATCTGACAAATATTTTGATTGAAGAAACTGAATATGTAGGACTAAGGATAAATGAAAAGAAAACTAAATTTATGCAGATTAGTAGATATCAAAACATAAACAGACACTGTAACCACAATTTAAAATGTAGGAACTATAATTTTGAAAAAGTAGAATATTTTACATACTTAGGAGTGACACTTACACACAATAACTCAGAAGAATTTGAAGTCACCAATAGAATAAGATCAGCAAATAACAGTTTTTATGCATGTAACAAGTTGCTTAGCTCAAGACTCCTCTCACATACATCAAAGCTAAGACTATACAAAACAATCATTAGACCAGTACTGCTGTATGGATCAGAAACTTGGATCTTCAACAAAAAGGAAGAAAGAAAAGTCCGTGTTTTTGAAAACAAGGTACTGAGAAAGATCTTTGGGCCCACACTAGAAAATGGAGTATGGAGGATCAAACACAATCATGAGATCCACCAATCATTTAATGATCCAGACATAGTGGGCGAGATTAAAAGCCGAAGATTACGTTGGACTGGACACATACTGAGGAAAGGAAACGACTCAATAACAAACAGTGTGTTGAGAAATAATCCCGTAGGCAGAAGACCAGCTGGAAGGCCCAAAACAAGATGGTGGGACCAGGTCCGAAGAGACATGAGGAAAATGGGGATAAGTGAGGAGGATGCTGCTGACAGGACCCACTGGAGAGGCTGTGTTGATGAGGCCAAGTACCGACTGGGGTACGAGTGGCCACGCCAGTAAGTAAGTAAGTAATGTATAAAACCATTATGATTTCTAATTCTATTCTATATTCTTAGTAGGATAGTGTAGTTTCAATATCCTCCAGATATTAAATGAATGAAAAAGTTCCTCCAAAACTTTTTTTTAATGTTGTTTAATCCATAACTTCCAATGATCGAGTATTCGGAGTACTTGTCATAGACAATTTATACCAAACTTGTCTTACTGTATTAAGTGGTTGGGCGCAGCGGAAGTTGACAGAGGGTGCCAGAAAGAGCAGGGATAGCTGGAACCATGCGGCCGGCATCTTGAGCAGAGCCATCATGAGGCTGGCACCGGCCTGGTAGCGGCCCCACGACACTTCCGCGTGGCCCATCCTCTGCACCTGCAGCAGTGGGAGGGGGTTGGAGTCAGCAACAGCAGGGAGAGCTGGAACAATGCGGCCGCATCTTGAGCAGAGCCATCATGAGGCTGGTCCCGGCCTGGTAGCGGCCCCACGACACTTCCACTTGGCCCATCCTCTGCACCTGCAGCAGTGGGAGGGGGTTAGAGTCAGCAACAGCAGGGAAAGCTGGAACCATGCGGCCGGCATCTTGAGCAGAGCCATCATGAGGCTGGCACCGGCCTGGTAGCAGCCCCACGACACTTCCACCTGGCCCATCCTCTGCACCTGCAGCAGTGGGAGGGGGTTAGAGTCAACAACAGCAGGGAGAGCTGGAACCACGGGGCCGGCATCTTGAGCAAAGCCATCATGAGGCTGGTCCCGGCCTGGTAGCGGCCCCACTACACTTCCACCTGGTCCATCCTGCACCTGCAGCAGTGGGAGGGGGTTAGAGTCAGCAACAGCAGGGAGAGCTGGAACCACAGGGCCAGCATCTTGAGCAGAGCCATCATGAGGCTGGCCCCGGTCTGGTAGCGGCCCCACGATAATTCCACCTGGCCCATCCTGCACCTGCAGCAGTGGGAGGGGGTTAGAGTCAGCAACAGCAGGGAGAGCTGGAACCACGGGGCCGGCATCTTGAGCAGAGCCATCATGAGGCTGGCCCCGGCCTGGTAGCGGCCCCACGACACTTCCACGTGGCCCATCCTCTGCACCTGCAGCAGTGGGAGGGGGTTAGAGTCAGCAACAGCAGAGAGAGCTGGAACATTGCGGCCGGCATCTTGATCAGAGCCATCATGAGGCTGGCCCCGTCCTGGTAGCGGCCCCACGACACTTCCACCTGGGCCATCCTCTGCACCTGCAGCAGTGGGAGGGGGTTAGAGTCAGCAACAGCAGGGAGAGCTGGAACCATGCGGCTGGCATCTTGAGCGAGCCATCATGAGGCTGGCCCCGGCCTGGTAGCGGCCCCACGACACTTCCGCGTGGCCCATCCTCTGCACCTGAAGCAGTGGGAGGGGGTTAGAGTCAGCAACAGCAAGGAGAGCTGGAACCATGGGGCCGGCATCTTGAGCAGAGCCATCATGAGGCTGGCCCCGGCCTGGTAGCGGCCCCACGACACTTCCACCTGGCCCATCCTGCACCTGCAGCAGTGGGAGGGGGTTAGAGTCAGCAACAGCAGAGAGAGCTAGAACCATGCGGCCGGCATCTTGAGCAGAGCCATCATGAGGCTGGCCCCGGTCTGGTAGCGGCCCCACGACACTTCCACCTGGCCCATCCTGCACCTGCAGCAGTGGGAGGGGGTTAGAGTCAGCAACAGCAGAGAGAGCTAGAACCATGCGGCCGGCATCTTGAGCAGAGCCATCATGAGGCTGGCCCCGGTCTGGTAGCGGCCCCACGACACTTCCACCTCGCCCATCCTGCACCTGCAGCAGTGGGAGGGGGTTAGAGACAAACTTACAAAGTTATCCGGTCGCGTAGACCGTAAACCTGCACACACAATGAATTTCCAATGGAAGTTTAATGTAATTTATATTATCCCACTGTTCAGAGTGTAGATGTAGTGATATAAGGTCAAAGCAGATAAAAATATGGTACCAAATTTTATCAGGTTTTGTTAATACATAAACTATACCTTGTCCAATCTTGAGGAAATCTGTTAGCCTATATGAATGTAATTCCCAAGGAATCTAAAATAAAATAAAGAGAAGGTAGCGGTAAAAACATGCAACACCCTCTATGCACCAAGTGTTTTTTTGCACTGATGACGTCACCATTTACTAATACTGGTAATTATAATGATGACGTCAATGGTGCAAAAGAACATCTGGTGCATAGAGGGCATTGCATGTTTTGACCCCTACCTTGTCTTTATTTATTTTAGATTCCTTGGTAATTCCAAAGTTTTTGTTTACGCTAACATGCAATTTTTCTAGTGTTTTGGTGATGTGTCATTATTAAAGTATCAGATAATGGACACAAACTTACTCTCATCAATTCAACACCACAAAACACTGATCACTTATTGTGAAGTGTTGGGGGCCACTATCCACCTTGGCAGGAGCCACACAATTTAGACTCCACACGTGTGGCTCAGTCTTTTGCAACCACTGAACACTAAACATTACTGAATTCAATTTCTTCCCAACCATTCAATGTTAGGTAATATTTTTAAATTCAGAATTAAATTTTTTCAAGTTTGATTTAATGCTAACAAGTAATCAAGTGCACAGTATTTTTTTTATTTAATAAATCTATTTCTTAAACATTTTAAGCTTTGTATTTTTTTAGTTTGGATTTTCTTGGAGTTTCAAGTGGCGTTGTTTTTATTCGATTTTTCTTAAACTACCAAATTTTACTAAACAAAAAATGCATGAATTATTTTTAAATAGAACCTAAATTTTGTGAAAATTGAACATTATGGACCTTTTCTACTTATGTTCAAATCCAGACACCCACACGGACATATATCATTCTGAAAATCACTTTTTTGGACTTGGGGTACCAAACTCAAATTCAAAAATTTTGAAGAAAATTATACTTTCTCTATATAGGCTATGAATGTATAGGGAGAGGAAGTAAAAATACAATAAATGAAATCCTGTAAAAATTTTGATTGAAAAGCTGTAAAGCGACAACCACATAAAAAATTGTGGGAATGACTTATGGCATCGTGTGGGTGTGTTATTGTTAAACCTTCTGTGAGTTTTTTTTTTTTAATTTGTGAAATTTATAATGTATTACAGTATTTAGAGGTGGAAAATTGATAATTCAAAGGTAAGAAAATATTTGTTGATTAAAACAATGTATTTATGGAGATTTTGATCCGATTTATTGAAAGCTGATTTTTAAACATCCATTAAGCTTAAAGATAAGAATTCGTGAATGTCTGGGAAGTCACAAATGCCAACAATGTCTTTGCAAATGAATGAGGTTACTGTGGTGGAAGTCATCTCGACAACTAACAAACTAAGACAGTCAATTATTGCTGCCCTTGAAAATAATCAGTGTCTTTTACTTGTCTTGGACAACAAAGCACAAGCATGAGTTCACGCAAGCTTTCGTGCTAGCAACATTTTTCCAAACATTAGTTTTTAAAAGTTCTAGGTTATTCATATAGAAGGAGATTGCATATAGAAGAATCTTCATGTAGAAGGGTTATTCAATTAGAAGAAGGAGGTTGCTTAAGGAAAAACGGAATACAAGTTGATGTGTTCTAACTTAGACTTTAACTATGGCCTATGGCTCTATTATCAGGGCAAATAGCACAAACTACAATCAAGTACAAGTGTTTAAAATACAAAATAAAATAAATTTTATGTGCATTTTGTAATGTATTCCTTCGCATTTGTGAAAAACTCACATACAGTACAATTTGAAGGAATTTTATGTTGATTATGCAGTAACAGACAATCTATTTTTGTTTACAATATGACTTAAAAATTTATTTGAAGGTATCAGCTGTTAAGTTACAATTCACATTTTAAAATCTTAGTACCAGGGTGACAGAGCCTAAGCTCAATAAGATTAAGGAATACGCTCCGATGTCCGTCCTGTACAAGAATTTTTTACTCACTTTTTGAGTTATTAAGTGACGCTTTTTATGTTTTTTTTTTTTTTTTTTTTTAGCGAATTTCCCATAGGGAATAAGCTATTACCGTATGTCTCATGGTAAGACTTAAGCCCGGGACCATGTTACTTTTTCGTTTTGAGGTGTCCAGAGACCAAAAATAATAGTCATTAAAATTTATATATACAGTATATATATATATATATATATATATATATATATATATATATATATATATATATATATATATATATATATATATATATATATATATATATATATATATATATATGTGTGTGTGTGTGTGTGTGTGTGTGTGTGTGTGTGTGTCCCTAGACACGATAACCAACTCTCGTAAAAATGGTCTGATCGACACCAGATTTGGTAGAGATGTGTAATCCTATGTTTATTCGGATGAGTTCATAAACCAGACATATCGACCTACCGGAAGGGGTAGTTTTGGGGGGGTTTTGTACCCCAAAAATGGGCTTTTTGCATTTTTCATATGTAATTATTAAAAATTTACAATTTTTATTTTAACCATTGGATTTAGCTAAAAAAACACACAATTTAGTATTTTGACGCTTTGCTCTATCTCCATTGGTTACCGAGATATTAAAAAGTCTAAAGACAGTACATTGTATTTTGGGGCTTCAATGTTAATCTTATGGAGAATAAGAATGTGTTAATATTTCACTTATTAACTAATATTTTTGGATGAAACTTGGTAATCAGCTTTATTTGGTTTAGATTCATCTATTTATAGTAAAAAATCTTGGTTTTTGTGCTTATCATGGCAGCAAACCTGCATATTCTTTTCCCATGTTAATTATATGGAGAATAGTCAAACTTCTTTATTTATAGACAGATATTGATGAAACTTAGTATATGGCTTCATATGGTTGAAATAAAATTTCTTTATGCTAAAAACCTACTTTTAATGTTCCCCATGGCCATACCACCATACTCATTCCCTATATTTATCATAAGGAGAATAGACATTTATTTCCTTATTTATGAGCATGTGATCATATTTGGTTTACAGGTTTATCTGGTCTAAATTAATATTACTAATTTGAAAATTCGCTGAGTACGCAGGTCTGCTGCGACGGGGGGTATTTTTTTTTTTTTTTAGGGAGAGGTGAGAAAAATGCATT
This sequence comes from Neoaliturus tenellus, assembly GCA_030545055.2. Taxonomy (NCBI): domain Eukaryota; kingdom Metazoa; phylum Arthropoda; class Insecta; order Hemiptera; family Cicadellidae; genus Neoaliturus; species Neoaliturus tenellus. The sequence goes on from CM061532.1 coordinate 272,914,635, forward strand.
ACGCACACAGGTGCCAAGCCTGTAGTGTGGGGCTCCCCTAAAAACGGGTTTACCCACTAAAAAACCTCGGCTCTACTCTAAGATTCTAAATTGGAGTTGTTTATCACATTACGTCAGGCTAGGCCTAAATATTTCTTATGCCCGTGGGGCTCACTCCTTATCCAGCCACTCGATCAAGGGATCTGGGCCACTTCGCGGTCCAGATCGGGTTTCTTTTCCAGGAGGATGCCCCGGACGAACTGTGATAAACAATCCCAGTTGCCCTCATCCTCCAAGATCTTTTGGCAGCCGAGTCCACCGAAAAATTTGTGTGGCCTTCAGGCGGGGCCCTTCCCAATGGGGGCAGGGGAAGAATGTGTTTTCCGCATCGTCGGGAACGCCCGAGCAATAAATGCAGTCCAGTGAACCGGTCTTGCCCATCCGGTTCAGGTACGACCGAGATAGCCGTGAATTGTCAAGAATTGGCCGCCGTTCCACCCATGGTTGGACGTGCTTGATAAGTCGCGCAGTCCATCGTCCTCGGGTGTCGTGCTCCCAGCTGTGTTGCCACTGCTGGAAGGCTCTGGAGCGCTCTTCTGTTCTTGCCGTGTCCTTTTAATCTCGCCTTGTCTCTGATAATTTGCCTTCCTCTCTCCTGCCAAGAGCTTGACAGGGATAACTCCGGCGACCACCAGGACGGCAGGCTCGAACACTGTCCGGTAGGCGGAACACACCCCGAACGCCGCTCGACGTTGAACCTGGGCGAGTCGCAACCTTTCTGAAGCTGTACTGATGGGGCATAAGTACCCGGCAGCTTCCACGGCAGACGTCAGGCGGGAACGGATCAGCTTCTCGGACAGCTTCCCAGCCGTGTCCAACATGCAAAAGGCCTGTGGGACAACGGCAGCTCGGGATCACCTTTGCCCTTGCTGATCAGTACAAGTCTGGCGGTTTTCCAGAGAGCCGGAAACACCGCTTCTACCAAACAAGTGTTGTACATTCTCAACAACAAGTCAGCATTAATCAGTCTCAGTCTGGCAGCCAGGCAGTGCAGACCTGTTTTGCTTGTTCTCCTGCCTCTGTTATCTGTGCTATTTCCTCAAGATGAACTTGTGTTCATCTTGTGGTCAGGATTTGCCAGCAGAAAATGACTTTGTGAAATGTTCTGTTAGTGACTGTAAATTACATTATGCATGTGCCGGTGTAGCTGAGAAGTCTTGGCGACAGATGGGAAACACAAGGCGTGAAACTTACTGTTGTGTGTTATGTAGAAATTTAAAAAAAGACTCTGGAAGTGTGTCAAGTGTTTCCTCACTATCTGAGCAGCAGGATATCTCAGGTAAATTACCAGATAATTTTTTTGAGAATATTGAGAAGAGAATTGAAAAAATAGTGCAAAATGCTATTGATAGGAAATTTAAGGAATTTGGTGGAACACTGTCAGATCTAGAAAGATCTGTAAATTATTGCTCAGATAAAATTGATGATTTTGTCAAGAAAATAGAGGCTTTTGATAAACGAGTAGGTGATCTGGAAAAAAATAATAAAAAAGTAGTTGATGAAAACCAAAAGCTTAGCAAAGAAGTTAGTTTACTGAAAAATCAACTAGAAGAGTTACAACAGTATGGGCGTAAATTAAATGTACAGATTGAAGGTGTTCCTGAAGAACAAAATGAAAATGTATTTGATGTAGTTAGCAAAATAGCTACTGCCATTAAAGAGCCTGTCGACATACAAAGCGACGTACAGGCTGCACACAGACTTCCTGTAAGTGGCAATAGTACCAAAAAGATTCGCCCTATTGTTGTTCAATTTAGTAACAGGCAAAAACGGGACAACTTTTTAAAAAAAGCTAAAAAGGAAAAAATTAAATCTACCATCGTGGCCCAAAGTGTCCCTGTGCACAACATTTATGTCAATGATCACCTAACTCCTTTCTACAAAAAGTTATTTTATGAGGCGAAAACTGTAAAAAATGAAAAAAACTTTCAGTTTCTGTGGATAATGAACTCTAAAATATTTTTGAGAAAAGACAAGGACAGCAGAGCAATTAAAATTACCAGCCTGGAAGATTTGGCAAAGGTTAAGTAAAGTTGTTTTAAATTTTAAACAACAGATGGACAGACAGAATTTAATTTTTCAAGTAACAGACAGACTTGCAATATGTTTTCCGGTTGGTGTATGGACAATCCTCAACATGCCGTCTACAAACAAGCTACAACAGCAAACGAGCAAACAAGGTTGCAGATACAAGCTGCTTATCTACAAGGTCACAGCACAGCTCTGGACTCAGCTACTGGACTCTGCCAATAAATCTACTAGGTGCTGCTTTCGCTATCTTCCCACATCACACTGTTCAAAACACTTATTTTATTTAATCTAGTTGCTATTTATTTATAGAATTCCTATGTATTTTTCATAATTGATATAGGTTTTTTTTATTTTTTTTTTATTTAACAACACAATAAAGTTTTTCTTAATTTACAAATTAATAATTGATTCTTATTAGATTAATAACTGTATTTTTGGAGTTTATTTTTTATTTTTTGTTTTTCTGATTTAAAAGGAATAAAAATAAGCAGATTTTTTAAAATTGAAGCTTATGAGTTCTGCTACTCTAATTGATAATTTAGAAGAGTTAAATAATTTTTTTGGTGATGACAAAGGAATTCTTTTTTGGCATCAAAACATTAGAAGTGCAAATAAAAACTTTGATACGTTTACTTCTTTTCTAAATTGTATGGCAAATAAGCCTCAAGTAATTATTCTCTCAGAGGCATGGTTAGTCAATAATGATGAGGCTGCACTTTATAGTATTAATGAGTATAATATGTTTGCATCTTGTAATCCAAATGTGCGCAGCAGTGGTGTTATTGTTTATGTTCATAACTCTATACCCTCTGTTTTGTGTGATTGTTTTATTGATGGGTGTGACACTGTACTAATATCATGTAATTCAAAGCGTTTCTCTTTTTATATTCTTGGGTTGTATAGACGGCATTCATCTGATGTAAAGATTGTCGTAGAGAATTTGTCACAACTTTTGTCTCAAATAAAATGCTTTGATGTAATTTGTTTAGGGGATTTTAACATTAATATTAAGCTTGATAATGGGGAAACTGATGTTTACTTAGATAGCCTTTCAAATTTAGGGTTCGAACAACTTATTGATATTGATACTAGAGTTCAAGGTGATTCTTCTACTTGTATAGACCATATTTTGTTTAGATCTAGATCACAAAATGTAAGTAAAGTGTCAGTAATTGAATCTAAGGTAACCGATCATCGATCAATAGCTTGTTTAGTAAACTATGATTTTGTTGCGAAGCGTAGGCAAAATATTACAAGTTTTTTTGTTGACTATAATGAATTAAAAAGTAAAATAGTTTCAACTTCTTGGGTTGACGTATTTGAGTCTTTTAATGTTAATTCTGCTTTTGAAATTTTTTATGGGAAACTATTGTCTTTGATCTAAGTTGTCAATACACTCAAAATAAGCAATTGAAAAAGAGAATGTTAAAACCTTGGATGAATGCTGGTTTGTTGAGAGCCTTTACTGTAAGGGACAAACTGTTTAAGATACAAAAGAGGAATCCAGTTACAAAGAATATAGACAATTACTTAAAATTTCAGCACAAGTTAAGAGACTGGATTAAGGCAGCTAAAAATAGTTATTACAACCAACTGTTCCAAGAAAATGTAAATGATCCTAGGAAACAATGGCGGGTGATAAATAGTATCATAAAAGGAAATTGTTCCAAACATTCTGACATTCTTTTAAAAAAAGATGATTCTCTCATTAGTAATGAATTGGAAATTGCAAATATCTTTAACAACTATTTCATTGAAGTTCCTTTAAAAGTTGCAAACTCATGTCAAGACCCGTTGCCTCAAAGTAAATTACTTTACTCACAATATTTTCAAATATTTCATAGCGCAAATTAAATTTTTTTTAGTCCTGTCACTGAATTTGAAATAAAAAAAGAAATACAAAAACTGTCTCCTCACAAAAGTACAGGCGATGAGCTTCTTTCTGCAGCCATTATTAGGAATATTTGTGATGAAATAAGTCCAATTTTAACAGTATTATTTAATTTAAGCATCACAAATGGTTGTTTCCCTGATATTTTAAAAACTGCCACTGTTGTCCCTATACATAAAAATAGTGATAAATGTTGTGAACAGAACTACCGTCCAATATCGTTGCTTCCTGTTTTATCAAAGTTATTAGAAAAGCTAGTTAAAGCAAGGATTATCAAATTCTTAAATAATAACAAGTTATTTTCATCTTGTCAATTTGGCTTTAGAGAGGGCCTTAGCACAGAATTGGCACTTCAACATTTTTTGACAAATATTTATCAGAGTTTGAATGATGTGTCCTGCAATAAAACAGCTGGTTTGTTTTTGGATGTTAGTAAGGCTTTTGACACAATCAACCATGATTTGTTGTTGCAAAAATTGGAATCAGCAGGTATTAGGGGGGTACCACTTTTATGGTTTAAATCGTATCTATTTGGAAGAAAGCAATTGGTTAAAATTAAAGAAAGAAAAAGTGATGTTTTGAGTATTAACTTTGGGGTACCGCAAGGTTCAGTTTTAGGTCCTGTCTTATTTTTAATATTCGTCAATGACCTTTATAATGGGACTTTAAATGGGCATATAACAGCTTTTGCTGATGACACAGCGTTGTCATACTCCGCAAATTCCCTTAATGAGCTCAGACAGAAAATGCAAGAAGACCTTAACAAACTTTCTCTTTGGTTCAGCTGCAACAAACTTTCTTTAAATGTTTCAAAGACAGTTTATCTTATTTTTTCTCTTTCTCAATCAAATGTTTTTAATACTCCGTTAGTTTTCCACAAAGTAGATTGCAGCCAAAACAGTTGCACATGTGACCCTATTAAACAGTGCAGCTCCACTAAATATTTAGGTTTAACTTTGGATGAAAATTTATCCTGGAAAAATCATGTGTCAAATTTAAAAAAGTCATTACGCCAGTCACTTAGATCTTTCTTTCACTTAAAGTATTACTGTCCTTTGGCCACTCTAAAGCAAGTCTATTATTCTTTGATCAATTCTAAACTTGAATACGGTATTTCATTGTACGGTAGTACTTATGTCTCAAATTTAAAATCTATTATAGTTTTACAAAAGAAATTTATTAGATTGATGTCTAATGCTAGTTTTAATGCCCACTCATTTCCGTTGTTTGTCAGTCATAATATTCTCCCATTACGATATTTATACATTTTCAAAGTATTGGTTGCTTTCTTTAATTCAAGTGGTAACGCAGGTCCAACAATTGATAACATTCATAATTATCCCACAAGACAAACCTTAAAAAAAATATTCCGTTTACCAAAACCAAATTGTACCTTGTTCAAGAAATCTTTTGTTTATTTATCGTATAAGTTTTTTAATGTGTTACCTGATTTTGTTAAGCAGAAAAGAGCAATTAATGCATTCAAAAAAGCATTAAAAATGTGGCTTTTAACTAAAAATAATGATGAGATTGAAGATTTCTATGTATCCCTTTCTTGATTCATTTTATGATTTTGTTTTTGTTATCATCTCTCAAATTTCAAATTAAAAGTCATATACATCTATATCTGTCTTTTTTCTCTTACTTTGTTAATATTTTTTTCTAATTGTGAATTTAAAATATTTTTTATGTACATCTTATATATATAGTTATATATTAGTTAATGTGTTAAACCACAATGTCAATTTAGAATAAAAATTTGCTGGTGAATTTTTTTTTTTTTAAATTACTATTACTTAAATAATTTCAACTGGGACTCCCGCCCTAACACAGAAGACCAGCTCTTCTCAAGGGTGTGAATTATTTTTCTGCAAGATTTTGTTTAGAAGTACAATATAATTTTAAGTTTTTCTTTGTAATATTTGTATTACTTGTGGAGAAATAAACATTATTATTATTATTATTATTATTATTATTATTAATTGAAAATACTTTCTTTAAAGCCTCGCTGGGAATCCGTCCGGGTCAGGAGCCTTGTTGCTCTTTAGGGAGAGAACGGAGGTTTCCATCTCCTCGACAGGGCTGCCGAGAGAATTTTTGGGGCCCGTGGCAGAGTTTTGGTGTGAGGCCCCCCCTCACCCCCACCCTCGCTCGCCCCATATTGTCCATGGTCAAACGAGATACAATATACATGTATCTATTTTCATTTCTTTACATTTATTTTGTATTAATGCACAAAATCTGCTTCCTTCCCTTTAGTGATTCATAATAATATTTTATTAGAAATATTGTAAGGTACAGGTAAATGTATTTAGGTATACAGTATATGAAATATTGTTTCAAACCTCTACAATGGCTGGGTCTGAGAGTCCTTATTTGCGAGCTACCACGTGGTTTTAGACCTAAGTATTTTAAATTGTCTAAGCTTATAGGAAAAAGTTTAAATAAATTTATTTTAAACTGGTTTATTAATTACCTTTATTTTGTTTACAACTTTATTAAACGTCTAAGGAAAGAACCTGAAGAAACCATGCTCATTTAAATCAAACACAGAAATATTCAGGAATTGTAAACTTCATTATGGATGTAGTACCATACTTCGTGCATTGATAAGAAGGCCGCACCCTAACATCGCGTATACAGGTGAACTGGTGGTTCGAGCATTGTGGTGTAGCTCTCCAATACAGTGGTGTAGCTCGGGGCGGCGCGGCGTCTGTTCACTGACACAGAGCTTCAAACCGCAGAGACTCGTAATGGCTGATCACTACTCAGGTCATAGGATATACTTTGTTACGGTTTGATGATTTTGATAGGTCTTCAAAAATACATATATGGTGTTACTAATAAGCTATGCAAAAAAAAAAAAAAAAAAAAAAAATCTGAAGCTGAGGCCCCCTGTCTCTTGAGGCCCGGGGCAATTTGCCCCCCTGCCCCTACCTCTCGGCGGCCCTGCTCCTCGAATGTGAAGAGTGGAACGTCATTTAACTGTCCGAACTCAACCGGCGTACATCCTATAGGCCTAGCCTACAAATAAATACATACAAACAAGCAAGTAACTAAATAATAATTTTGCTTATAATATTAATGGTAAATCGATTGTAGAGAAAAAAAAAAACAATACAATTTAAAATCCATGATTGCAAATTAATAAAAATCAAGTTATGTAAGTATTGTAGAATTACGCTTACTTCACACTTAATGCATTTTTCTTACCTGAGACATAGGCTACAATGGCACAACACTTTCTAATTATTACTTGTTCCATTTAAATCTTTTCCAAATATTAGATGTATCCCATAAATTAGTTAATTGCATAATTCCGTTCGATAGCAATTCATTCCACAACATGCCTATCTTTTGGCATACTTTGTACTTCGACAAGTATACATCGGTGTTGATTTATTTAATTTAACAAATAGGTCTGTCAAAATATCAATTAAATTTTATTTAAAAACGTAACATAATAAAGGCGAAGATGTAAACAAATCTGAAGAGGTTATATTGTTTTCAGCATACACAGCGACAACTCAGCTGCAATGGGGGAATATAAACTGATCATAGCAACTACATTGGTCAAATCATGTAGCCTAAACAACTAAAGTTCTGTCAAAAATTCCGGAAAATAAACTTTTTTAATACTTGAAAATAATTGCTCGATTATAGTTTATTACCTAGTTTAAAATACTTAAAATCTAACCTGAGAATGTCATTGAAATCAAATTAGTAATAAAAAAGCCTTTTGGGGGTCTAAAATTCGCCTAAGTGAAATTTAAAGTCGATCGTAAGAATTTTATACTCTATGTTCCATAGAGTAAAAAATTCAATTACTTTCGTACTCACACAAAGCTTGTTCGCTCCGCACACTCGCCAAGCCGAAGGGTACTGCACTTTAGTATAAGTTTCTTAATCTACAGGTTACAGATGTAATACATTGGTTTATATCTACAATTATCAGCTGATTTTTGTTCAATTTAAAAATCTCCATAAGGATAACATGGGATCTTTGAAGGGCTCTAGCGCGAAAACCGGATTTTTCCCAGCTATGGAACCAGCTCCAATCGATTTCTGGTGGCCAAAATCCCCATATTCAACAAAAAAATCAAAAATCCTTGGAGCGAAAAAAAAACTGCCCGTACAAACGGAGCTTGGTTTAGAGTATAAGTACCAGGGGGACCGAGCTTAAGCTCGGTAAAATTATTCTTTTCGTTCTCACGCAAAGCTCATTCGCTCAGTTTCAGCAGTCAATGTTGTGGTTTTCATAGCTTCACTTACAAGAGCAGTGGTGTCGTCATCGGTAACATTGTTTGGAGAGAATGCTTCTTGGAAGAAGTCAGCAAGAGCGTTACACTTCTCGAGGTCACTTTCGTAGGTAATGTTGTTGTGTCTCAGGGGAGGAATTACCGTAGGGGTGGGCAAAATGCGTTTAGTTGCTTGCCATAGACTCGAGTCATTCGGGCTTAGGTCACTCACATAAGTTTTGTAAGACATTATTTTGAATTTGTCGATTTCGAATTTTACTTGGCGCATTAGGTTAAGCCTCCTACGCATTTGGGGTTCCCTATATCTGATCCACTGGCGTCGAGCTTGATGTTTAGCTTTGATTAGGTTTACAATCCGAACAGGTGAAGTGAGGAAATTGTTTGAATTGTTTAAATGTTGCAAGTTTAGTAGCTCTGTGAATACTGGTAGTTAAATTTTGAATAGCAGTATCAATGCCAATAACTGAATCCAAGTTTTTGGGCAGCTGAATTAATTCGTCCAGTTTGATGCCAAATGTTTCCCAGTCGACCTTTCCCTTTATCAATCTTGGGGGTGGTGGGTTGAAGTCAGGTTGCAACATGAAACTAACTGATTATAACAGGCAGATGGTCAGAGTCCAGTTCAGGTACAATGTTGTGTTGGATTGGAGCTGCAAAGTTTTGATAGAGGATCTATATCTAATTTATAAGATCTCATATCTAAGATGTCTGGTTAACAGTTTAATTAAAACGGGTAAAATGTGGGTTCCTCCGGAGCCGACACATTTACACCAACGTCTGTAATAAAGTTTAGTAGGCGCGTACCATTAGGATTATTAACTCTACAACCCCAGTTTTGGTGTTTGCAGTTGATATCGCCCATAGGCGTCATTTGGGGGGGGGCAAGGGGGTGCAGTTGCCCCCCCAATAATTTCGGTGATTTTTTAAAAAATTGAAAATTAATATGTTAGGTTATGTAATATGATGGAATATTTGTATATAACAGTTATAAACTTCTGAATCAGACTTTAACAAAATGTCTACTTTGTATTATTTACACAAAACTCTTAAATTGACTCATTTTGTAATCGTCATCTGTAGCAGGAAATCCCATCTCAAGTCTGTTGAGTTGTGGCTCCGGTCCACCTGCACGAACGACGTTACCGAATGCCGCCTCTCGGCCGTAGCGCTAGGCGAGTTCCGCGAGTTTGATGGCTGTAGAGGTTTACGGGAACCGTGTTTTAAAATTAACTAATTATGATAGAGATTGACTCTTATCTTTTTGTAAAAGTAGAAAGACGGATCTCGTCTTCTATGGTTTTAGAATTTTTTTTTTATAAAATTTATAATTTCAGTTAGGCCTATAACTGTCTAAAATCGTCTGTTTTTTTTCTAGGAGCAAGTTTTATAGATGCAGAGGTTTATGGGGATCGTGTTTTAAAATTAACCAATTAAGATAGAGATTGGCTCTTAACTTTTTCTAAAAGTAAAAATACGGATCTCGTCGGCTCTGTTTTTAGAATTTTTTAATACAATTTCTAATTTTAGCTATAACCATATTTCATCTATGCTATAACCATAGATAACTGTCTAAAATAATCTGTTTTTCTCGATTTTTAACTTGAGTTTCCAAACACTACCAAAGTGAGATTACCAAAGTGTAAGAAAAGAAATTTAACACCGTTATTCTTCTTTAATATGACACATTAGTTGTAGCTCTAGGCTGCATTTAGCAAAAGATAACAGGGTTCTAAAAACCCTTTCATTTGCATCGAGAAAAACAGATGATTTTAGACAGTTATAGCTGAAAATTAAAATTTTATTTAAAAATTCTAAATACAGAGCCGAAGAGACCCGTCTCTTTAATTTTAGAAAAGTTAAGATCCAATCTCTATCTTAATTGGTTAGTTTTAAAACACGATCCAGGTAAACCTCTGCATCTATAAAACTTTTTGACACTAAAAACAGATGATTTTAGACAGTTATAACTGAAACTAGAAATTGTATTTAAAAATTCTAAAACCAGAGAAGACGATAACCGTCTCTCTACTTTTAGAAAAAGTTAAGAGTCAATCTCTATCTTAATTAGTTAACTTTAAAACACGATTTCCGTAAACCTCTGCACTGTCTGCAGCCATCAAACTCGCCTAGAGCTACAGTACGGCCGCGAGGCGGCATTTGGTAACGTCGTTCGGGATCGGGTAGACCGGAGCCTTGCCTTGGTTAAACATAACCTCTTTCGTGTGAAAAGGTAGATTATAGTACTTTCGCTGATGTCCGATGTTTACATTTTACTGTTGTTAACTTGAAAATCAATCAATTTGCTTACTGATGGGTAATCAAATGGGAAAATTACAAACTTTAAGGACTTGTAGGTCCCCTCTTTTTAATGGACAATTTACCAATTCACTTTAGAAACAACTTCACGCCGAGCTCTATCCAATGGCACTAAAATCATTAAATCTATTGCAAATTGTGGGAGGAGTTTATTGTACAAAAACCCGTATCACGTATTAAATATGTATAGATGTTTTTGTAAATCATTATTTATCTTTTTTTAATCACTTAGTAATTTTTTACCTTTCTTGTCCTCAGTAACAATTTAATTTGTTAGGTAATGTAATGGGCAATATACCGTAGCTGTACTGATCCTAACCAACAATAGTTAAATGTTAAATGATTTTTTGTCCCTTATACGGCAGACTGCAAAGGTGCTGTGTCAAAAACTAATTTTTGATAAAGATAAAACAATGTGTTTTACCATACAAACCTATGGAGTTTAGTCTATGTATCCGACTGTAAAACTTAAGAGTTGTAAATAATAGGCCTATACAATAAAAATAACTAAATAGTTATAAAATGATGTTTTTTTTATTTTTACGATTTAGTAAACATTAACCAATTAAATCCATTAAATTTCTTAAGGTGTTTTACATCACAGTAACCACTGGCAGTTCCAGAAGAATAATGACTTTCTACAAATAGAAACATTTTATATAATCAAATTTTACATGCATTGGGGTATTGTTTTAATGGGTTTGTGGGATTATATTATAAGTTCACATTTTATGGACAGCTTAGTGTCACAATGTAAACTTAATTAGCTTTTATTGACAGTTTTTAGCGAAATTTAAGAGGTTTGGCGTATTTGTGGGAAGGGGGAGGGGGAATGACCTTATGAAAATCTTGCCCCCCCAATCAGAATGCTGAAATGACGCCTATGATATCGCCAATGATCAATGTGGGAGTCTGAGCTGTAAGTAGGTTTGTTAAGTCATGCAAGTGAAGTCTCCGGTTAGGTGATTTATAAGCAGAAACAATATTTACAAAACTCCCGTCATTCAAAGATACTTTAACAGCAGTAGCTTCAATTGACACTAATCGAGGTGTATTGTGTTTTATTGATCGTTTAATAAAAATAGCAACGCCTCCAGATGCAAAAGGAGCGGCCCGGTTCTCTCTATAAAATATTATATCCACTTACTTTAAATGGTTGATTATTTACAAAATGGGTTTCCGTTACACAAGCAATGTCAATATTATGACGAACTAAAAATGCAGAAAATATAGATTTTTGTTTATATAACCCATTTGCATTCCAATTCAGGATTTTTAAGCTTTGAAATTCAACCACATTAGGCAGTGTCATTTTTTAAGAAGGAACTTAAAATATTAGTAAAAAATGTTTTAATCATTGGAATTATTGATTCAACTAAGTCCATTATTAGAGTTTCAAAAGAGGATGAGCTGGGCTGTTCAACAGCGACGGGTTGGTCTGATCCGTTTTCTCGTGCTACATGTGTTGAGGAAACAGTTCGGGTTCTTGGGGGAAGTTTGTGAGGTGAATGTTTCCCGTTGACAACAGCAGCGTAGGAAACCTCGGATGATTGGGGTTGGGTAGCTTCAGGCAGTCGTGTTTGAGCATCAGATGGAGAGATACCTCCTGTTGGGGGTAAAAACAGCTGAGAATCGACCTGCTTAGACTTAGATTGTTTCAGGTTTTTAGTTTTAGACAAAAGTCCCTGGTAATGTGAACATCCCCTGAAACTGGCAATGTGGTTTTCTCCACAGTTAACACAAGTAGGTGTAACATCTTTAGGCAAAGGACACGCAGAAAAATGGTGGTTACCTGTGCAGCGAACACATCTGGGGTCGAGGCGACAAAAGTTTTTGGTGTGGCCATACCGTTGGCAACGTGTGCATTGGGGAATGTCCTTATTTTTCCGTTTAGGTTCAACAGATACAATGGAGTGACATAATTTAGAGATTTTGAAAATTTCATGAACGGCATCATTGTTCTTGAGCTCAACAACACACAAAGGAATGACAGGTTTTTGTTTGTTAAGTAACCTGGTTACTCTACAAACTGGTAGGTCGAAGCTTAAAAGTTCACTTTTGATTTCATCTTCAGTCAAAGAACACGGTACATTTCTGATAACAACTTCCAGTTTCTTGTCCAAAATGGTTTGAAAAGTGTGAAATTTAACACAGGATTGTTCATAAAAAGATGTTAGCTTTCTAAAATTGGATATGTATGTAAGGTTGATTTTAAGAGATTTTCCTTTAACTGATAAAGTAAATTCATTGGTCACATTAATCTTTATATCTTTAATAATTTCTTGGTGATTATTTACTTTGTGAAGGATAATGGGTGGGATTTTATTTTGTTTTTGTTTAGGTTGAGCAGTGGATTCTGGGGAAGATTCGGTATTACTCGTAGATGCATAGTTGTGTTCAGAAAGTGCATTAAATGGGTTTTGTTTACAAAGTTGAGACGGATCTAATATATACCTTTGATGAGTTTCGGACATGGAATTAGCTTTCGCTATTTTCCGAAGAGAGACGAAATTTTCCTCTTCTTTTTCTTGCTCCATTTCGTTACATATACATACATATACATATCCCACGTCGTCCTGATTGACCATATTCGGCATAGGACCAGTCTTGAGTTTTTGAGGCACATCTTCCAGATGCTGTCATGGTAGGCAGAGGCATATGTGGGGGGGGGGGATGTGAGATGGTCATATCAACGGTTTGGGTCAGGTCAGGTAAGATGGAAGTTGGTAAAAGCATTTATCGATAGGGATAAATTTTGAGAAATAAGTAGTGACGTTATGGGATTCATTGAAGAAATCAGTATTTGTCTTATTCATATTTGTCGAGTCAGACCATTGAATGGGAAAAAACATTGGTGGAACACGTGTTGTTTGGTTTAATTGAAGGTTTGAGGTGAAGTTTATGTTTGAACACAGATTTTTAAATTTTGTGATTAATTGCTTCTAAGAAATGTGTAGATGTATAAATTTAACTCTAAAAAAATATAGAAAAGCAACGAAACTATAGATAATTCACTTTTAAACAAATAAAACGTAATAAAAACGCGCACAGAAAAACTTAACTGTAAAGAACAGTTACCATAAAAAACTTAATAGATAAAATAAACATAACTCTTAACTAAACAATATATCTAACCTATTTCATTTACTTTTATGTAAAGAACAACTGATATCTAACATAAAAAAATTAAAAGTAAAAAAAAGCACATCAGTTGTTTGCACAGAGAAGGGGAATTTAAATTCTTACGTAAAATTATAAAATCAACAGAAAAACCTGAAACTATTTATACCGGAACCACACACACACACACACACACACACACACACACACACACACTCACACAATTTCTCTCTCTCACTCTCACATTTTTCTCCATTCCCTCACCCGCTAACGCACCCGCTCACGCACCCCGCACGCACACACAGACACACGACACAAACACACAACCGAATCTTACAATTAATTCATTATTATCTATATTGAGAAAAAAAATCCTAACTTCGTTCCTACCGGTATCCTCTTTTTGAATGTGTATAAACTGCAGTGAGGCGGATTTTTAAAAAATGAGGGAAGTTTTGAAAAAAACAAAATTAATAATATAATGAGAATATGTTGACGTAATGGTTTTAATTAATCTAGAAGTGACAATTCCGACATTAGCTGCCGTTCTTGTTAAAAAAGGGTGCTTTATTTCGTCAAAAATATTATTTCTGTTTTTGAAAATGTAAGACACAATAGTTCTAAGGTAAAGTTGTGCTATATTAAGAACCTTAAATTCATCAAAAAGAAGTTCGGTGGAAAAACGACGATTTTTTTAAGAGCAGCCTTAATAATAGACTTTTGAGTAATTTCTAGAGAGGAAATGATGCTTTGATAGCAGCCACCCCAGGCAAGGTTCCCATATTGCAATAAGGATTGAATATAAGCATAATAGATAGTTTTCATTAAGTCTGGCGAAAAATATTTACTAAGTAACAAAAAAATATAAATAAATTTTCTTAGTTTATTATTTTCGGACAGCTGCATTGTCCATTAATTGAAACTACTTGCTGACGATCGCTGAGATAGGATTTAAACCAATTTTGAGCAGAGCCCCTGACTTCAATTAAATCAAGTTTTTTTAATAAAATGCCTCTGCCAACAGTGTCGAAGGCCTTCGCCAAATCAATAAAAATCAACAACGGTTTTTTATCTTGCTCAATTACAGTGGGAATATTTTTAGTCAGAAGAAAAAGGGCGTCATTTATATTTTTATCTTTCCTAAATCCAAACTGGTTACTAAAAAGTATATTATTGTGCAAGTTCAAATGACTTTCTAATTGATTTCTTACACTTTTTTCTATTAGCTTAGAAATGACACTGGCCAGGGTGATTGGTCTAAAACTGACAAAGTGAACTGTCAGTTTAATTGTCAGAATCAACTTAAGAAACTGAAGTTGTTTCTTAAGTTAATTGGTAAATATGCATTTAAAAGGAAAGGCCCTACAAGTCCTTAAAGTTCGGAATTATTCCATTTGATTAACATTGGGTAGGAAATTGATTGTTTTTCATATAAACAGCTATAAAGTGTAAACTTTGGACATCGGCGAAAGTACTATCTACCTTTTCCCACAAAAGGGGTTATGTTAAACTAAGGCGTGTAACTGGTTAACAAATTGCATTAAGTATGCATGCGAAAAATATTTAGAACAAAGCTGTGGGCGTTTTACAAATGTAGAATTAACTGAGTGGTCTCAAATTCAAGGTTTTGGCCAAAGGGACTGACTGTACGTAGAGAAATACAATAACGGCATGTCCACAAGCTATTAGGAAATGATAAATAACGTGCTCCAGAAGAAAAGCATGGAGATAAAGAACACATCTGTTTTAGTTTGATTTTTAAACAATAACCAGATGACGCCAATGATTGAAGTCTATCTTTTAATTACTTAACTTATAGCCTATTTTATTAAACTAGTACACGTGTTGCCGAAATCGAGCAATTTATTTTGATAAAATTAATTCAAATGTTATTTTTAGTTTTAAATTAATGACATCCAACCAATACAATATTGGGAATATATGCGTTGTGTAAAAAGGCTCTCAAAAATAACAAACTCAATTTAAGGCAAAGATAATTTATTATTTTCATTTAAAATAACTCTCATTAAAATAAGTTTAAAATAAATGCAAGCAGTTAAGCCCATTCCCATTTTGGCATTTCCATAATCAAAGACACTGAATACCAATGATTATTATTTTTCTCATATTGGCAAACCTGCACTAGTGACGTAATCGTCCTAATCCTTCTTCCTCTACGTTATCAATTCGTGTTCAATTGTTGACCCGCTCGCTGTTCCGCGCACTGTACGTAATCTCGCTGTAATCTCAACCGCGCACAATTACGTGCATTGGACATTATAAAACGTAAATTCGGCCTTCGTGTCTTAAGTAGTACATATAAAACGGAAGTGTGTTAGTTCGTGATACGTGATAGACAATTCGCAGACGTATGAAGCATCGCCGGTGGCCGTTGGCGTCAAGAAAGAAGCCTTCTGCCGCATGCGGGGCCCCTGGCTATGGGCAGCAACATAGACATGTTGCTGCCCATACTCAAAGAAATTGAAGAAAAGGACGGTCGTGAGTGCAATTCCATTCATTATTTATTAGATTAGGCATTTCTAATAATTTTATTTACAGTTTCAGATTTGCTACAAAAACTTGCAATTGAATTTTTCGTACAACAGACAATTTTCGTATTTTCATTTTCTCAATTGCTTTACCGCACATAAATTGGTCCTTGAATTGGAGCCGGATTAGTGAATTAAACTATGGACATTTAAATAAATAAATCATATCGTTATTTCAAGCGATTTTCAGCATCATGCTGCTTTAAAAAATAAGTCAAATTCATATAAATAAATGTAAAACAATTTCGTCAAGACAGTATTAAGTTAACTAGCCTAGATAAAAATATACAAAAGACAAACCATCTATGAAAATAAATAACTATAAACCTTCTTAAAAGATTTTTCTGCGGTGAGACCAAAACCACTTATCCCAGAGGTTAGGTTGTTGTAGATTACGGGTGCAAAATACCCATTATTTAGTACAGTAATAAAATAATTGAAAAGGTTTGTATTCGCAAACAATCCAGTTTCCGTTATCTTTTCAATAATGGTCAGGAATTTGTGCATGATAACGCGTGTGCCGCGGCAATTCCTGGGTTTTCCAACCAGTGCGACCAACCGCCTAGACATAAACGAAAAATTCCCAGTTTCTCCCGGCATTTCACATACATTTCCCCGCAGTCTGTTATTGTTTACATTTGAACCCTTTGACTTTAGGGTTATGTTTGACAATTTCATTCAAAATATGAAATTTTCTTAAAACTGCTTGCATTTTTACTATTGAATAACAGTTAATTATTCTCATTAGTGATAGACTGTGCTATGTGAATATTGCTTTCAAAATAATACAGCTTGGGAAAACTCTGATTAAATAAATTTTTTGAAGGAAACTTTAAACTATGGTGAAACAAGAGGAATGCTAGGCAAGTTATCTACTTATTCTACTTTTACCTCAGGATTATTGTGAAGAATCATAGGCTAATCTAGTTGCTGCAATTTTATTCATTGAAATAAAGTTGTGAGTAAAGCAATTTTTATAATATCTCTTGGAAGATAATTTTGTTTTATTTAATTTAAGTACTTATTACAAAAATGGAAGAGGATTCCTTTCGTCAATTTCATTACCTATTTTATTTTATCAAAGCTAAAGCTTTATTTTTCGGTATATTATATCAAGAGATAATTTACACTTGAGATGATTAGCCTGCCAATAAGAAACTGATTACAAATTCTCACAAACTTGACCATCACTATAAGTTGGAATTATTTAGTCCTCATATCTAGAAAGACATTTCAAGCTCTGTTTCTTTTTTATAAAAGTGAAGATAAATATTTTTTAAATAATAATTATAGTATTGTGTAAAAAATCTTGACAGCAAGTGTTAACACCTTAATCATTTCAGCAATAGGCATACTCCCTCATTATTTATTGAGGCCTAATATTTTTCATTCAGCATTGACCTGCACATTGACCTACAATGAATATAATTCATGCCTACATTTATTGCTCACCATGTTTATAGCCTATTGTGACGGATCCACCAGATGTGCTCATTTGAACTTAAATATTTCTCAATGGAGAGAAACTTGCAGCTTTTTCACTTTGTGCATTGCTCACTCACTGGTGTAGTAGCCTTACCTCATACTGTAGGCCTATTACTATAATTTATGCGAATATTTTGGGGAATATTTTTATTTCTCACTGCACATAACTTATTATTTCTCCCACTTTGGAATAATATAAATAAATAAAATCAAAATGAGACCAATGCGCTTCTTCACATTTGTTAAACAAGCAACTCTCTCATAAAACTACGACTGACGTCCATTGCCACACAAATCGCTGAATATGAGGCTAGCACAGATGCCCTGACTGAAGCAGACTTGGCTAAAATAAAAATAATAGATCAGACGGTTGTTAAGAAAAATTGTGACTTTCAGGCGCCTCTTAACAGATTGTTTGGTGCGGAAACATGTGACGAGGACATTGATGAGTCGGAAGTAAGTAACTTACAGGATGAGATATCTGACTTATACATAAAAATTCACAGCAAATGTTCAGTTCTTGCCCCAACTCCGGACCCCAGACTTGATCAGTCTCACTCTAGCACCCAGTCCAACGCTCCTGAGACTCCTAACTCTGTCTAATAGAATTTTTTTAATTCTAATTAAAAATAAATTGTCTACTAGAAGTATTTATTTTTAGGTACATTAAGTCATAAAAAGAGGCTGTAAGTTTTATTTTTTCACTATATACCGTAACCGTAGGCCTACCTATTTGGGAATCAGTAATTAAAACAGACAGCGACTTAATTAAAGAAGAGAGGTGATTTTCAATCATTGTGATTTGCAGAGCTAACAAGCTCAACCATGGAAATTAAGAGTCATCTTCACCCCTGTGCCAATAGCCCATTGTTGCGCAGTCGTCAATGTTATTCATACGGCTTTTATGCTAAAACATGGTATTTGATTCCCCTGTTTCGGACGCCGTTTTTCAACCAATTTTCTTTAAACTTGGTAAGTGTTTAGTTGAATAGTTATACTATGTCCCTCATACCTTGAAATTTTGAAAATTTAACAAATATTACTTTCTGTGACGTCGCAAAGTAGCTCGATTTTTCTTAGTAATATTTCAAAATTTAGTGAAATTTTCAAAATTTCGAGGTATGAGGGACATAGTACAACTATTCAACTAAACACTTACTAAGTTTAAAGAAAATCGGTTGAAAAACGGTGTCTGAAACAGGGGAATCTAATACCATGTTTTGCATTAAAAGTCGTATGGTTAACATTGCCGACTGCCTAACAATTAGTCCGTGGAGATAGCAAAAAAATATTTCAGTGCTGGATACTGGTCTAAAAGTTTTTTACACTGCTTCTACATCAAATGGTACCTACAAAACCGCCGGGAGACACTCTCTCAATAGTCCGGAGGGACGGTCCACAAGGAGTCAGAAGAAAATCTTAAATGTAAGCATAGGTCAACATATACATCAAATTAACGGTCTCAAAGAATAGAGAACAATGCCGCAAACCCGGCCTCAAAAGGATGATCGAGTCAAAAATGGCAGGCGATCAAACTTTAAATTAAAATCATATTGCTGAAAACAAAAAATGCAATAACTAACGATCCACTCAACCTTTTGAGGTCGGGTTTGTGGCAAATTCCTCAGAATGCAAAGCCCTTTAAAATGATGTATCATATGACGTAATCCAGTGAAGTTTTTTCCAAGACTTCCTTTAGGGACATCCCTAGTAGAGGTCGTCAGGAAAACTGCATTGGGCTATGTCATATGACATATCATTTTGAAGGGCTTTGTATTTTGAGCAATTTGCCACAAACCAGACCTCAAAAGGTTGAGTGGATCGGGAGTTACTGCATTTTTTGTTTTCAGCAATATGATTTTAATGCAAAGTTTGATCGCTTACCATTTTTGACTGGATCATCAAAAAGAGTATGGGTATTTTAAGGGTATTAACAGAATCAATATTTACAAAAGGACACGTTAAAAGTCAAAATTGGTTGACTTGGTGGGCAGTAATAAGTATTTAACTAAAACACTGCAAATTTGGTTGGCCGCCATTTTGATGACGTCATATGGGGGTGATCCGGACTATTGAGAGAGTGTCTCCCGGCGGTTTTGTACATACCATTTGATGTAGAAGCAGTGTAAAAAACTTTTAGACCAGTATCCAGCACTGAAATATTATGGCTCTTTTTGGAGCTATCTCCATGGACTAAATGGGCTACTGGCCCCAAGGTGAAGATGACTCTTAAGCTAATGCTTTTATAACCATGCAAATTAAAGATTCATTAATTAATTTAACATATCACTTAGTACAATACACTACGTGACTTGTCTGAAAAGTATTGGTATGAAACCTGATACCAATCCCATTACAGAATGTCAGCTGACAACACAATGTCTGAGTTTGTTAAAAACCTTTAGTAGCATTCGATTAATGTATTTATTGACAATCCAAATTTGATAACAATTATGTAATAATTATTTTTATCTTTAACCTGACCTACAAGTATGTCTGATAAATAATCAGTTTATTCTTTAAGAACTGAAAATTCACTTTTAAAATAAATTCTTTGGTAAACATCTTTTGCTTTACATTAAATAAATAGTAAATGAAACCATAGAGTAACGGGATGAATATTTTTGAAACCCCTCCCATTCTTTAAAATATACTATGGTAAATATTTTTTTTAACAAGCGTAACAATTTAATATTTTAAAATAAATTTTTGTTTTTCGGCATTGAATTTATTTGCGATAATCTAAAAGTTTGTGTCATTTATCATAATGTAAGTCATGTGAACAACATGTAAAACACAGTTTGTGTACAATAAACTACAATCAAAAATAACTTGAAACTATTACTTCTATCGTTCAACTATTGAAATAAAAAAAAAAAAAAACAATCTAAATTATATACTCTTGCATGTCTAAATTATATACTCCCGCATTTGTAACTCACTCACACACTCATCGGGGTATCAGAAATTCATCAAATGTCGGTAAGGTAGATTAAAGGGTAATGTAGTTCAGACGTGGTAACGTAGTTCACCTAACAGGTTTAGTTCCTGTACTTATATCATAAAACTAATTTATTTTACACTCTGATTTATTAGCTTTTTAAACGTGTCAAAAGGATAATCTTGTTTCAATGGATACCAGTGGCAGTGTTGTAGTGACAAATTTTCCAATATGGGAACGTTTAATATATTTGTCAAATTGTCTGAAAATTAAGATAAAATTTCCCGAAGCTTTGCATATTACGCTATGTATTTTAAGCCAACTGAATTCACTGAGAATTCAAGAAACTATTTAATAATTTAGATGATTTTGAGAAAAGCAAAAATAAAGAAACCAGTATATCCAAACCTATGATATATTTTGATATATACCTTTGTTTATATTTTATACTTGAGGTTGTTTTAGAAAAGGTTATTAATTTATTTATTAACTATTTTAATTTTTAACCCCCAAAATAGCAACATACATAACCTAATTTTTAAATGACATATTCTATACAAGTATAAAAGCAGAGAACTAAAATAAATTAAATCCATAAAACAGAGGAAAAACAGAATAATTAATTACAATGAAAGTTCATTGACAAAATCATGTTTACAAGTAGTCGGCAAATGGACTACTGTAGATGTGATTGTTTCTCTTCTGTAGATGTGGAAGGGTTGTGGAGGGACGGGACAGTGATGCCCGCCACCGTATATCCTACTCTGTGCACAATACAAAGTTCAAGCGAGAGTGAGGTTATCTTTGAAAACAGATACAGAGTAAAATCGTGTTTACAAAAGTATTACATTTTATTGTTTGCATAGAAATATTTTTTAATATTTTTAAATTGTTTAATTAATATTTGTATTTAGAAACACATTAGATATTTTCCCGGATTTTCCCTGAACGGGGCACTGGGATTTTCCCGGGTTCTTAAAAACCAGTGTGGGAACGCCGTTCCCAAGCGTTCCCGTACCACTACACCACTGATCAGTGGGTTAACAATGTACTTCTTATGATCTTCTCAGTTTAACTTTTCAATTATTCTCAATACTACCTTTACAATTATTGGTAGGTGTATTGACCTGTGACAAAGTTCATTTTCACATCAAAATATTTATTTAATATATTCATTAGATATACAATATGGTTAGAGTTACATAAATAATGCCTTGATTACGACAAAATCGCCAACATACTGGGTGTAGCAGACCACCGAAACACCCCTTTTAAGAAATACAGAACTAATTTATAACATTAACCAATTGTGCCTTTATGGGTAAAGCGGTCTATCCACCGAGAGTAATGTCAATGTACAGGGTGTACCTGAAATCACCTCTCCAGACCGGAAGTCACTAATTTCTAATACAAACCTTCACTTTAAATTAATTTTTTGGTTTTACACGTTTTTAAAGAAAACTTTACAATTTGATCTTGTACTCGTAATTTTAGCAGTTAAGTGAACATTTTCGGTTGAAATTTAGATTTTCCTCATTAGAATAACATGAAATAAATTTCCAAATCTTCTCTGAGCATTTTAGGTTTTAAAAGCAAAAATGTCTCAGTACAAAAATGTCTTGGACTCTTAAATACGTTTCCGACATAAATTTTCAGTTTTGTCCAAAATGTTTTTTTATTAAATTTACAACATGATGAAGATTAATGAACATGCATTTAAATGTTTAGTAAAACTAATCACTTGATAATTGATGTTTTATGAGGTCACATTATTTAAAATGAAGTTCTTAGACATTAAAATTAATTTAAAGTGAAGGTTTGTATTAGAAATTTGGGGGGTGATGTTGTTGCGTCCGCAGCATTCCATTAAAGTTGCACGTACTCCCCGGGTGGTGCTAAACGAACAACAACTTTGGCAGCTGAACTGTCACACACAGTGATCTCTCAGCTATGCCAGCTGCCAGACAAAATCCAAACGGCCCTTTCCAGGGCCAATTTAGAAATTTAGGCTGTGTTTTAAATGTTTGTCATTTTAACGTAGAGGGTCTGAGCAAATCTAAAAGTGACTGCCTCAGCAAGGTGCTGCTTGAAAATGAGGTCGATGTCCTCGCACTGCAAGAAACACACGCAGAAGACTTAGAAAACAGTGCGAGGGGCAACATCCCAGGATATAGGCTGGTGGAGGAAATAGGTCACAGGGTCTACGGAGTGGCGACGTACGTTAGACACGACATAGACGACGTATCAGTCTCCCACAAAAGTTGTGATAACAACATATTTGTTGTTGCTGTTAAGGTGTCTGCGACTACTATTGTTAATGTCTACAAACCACCAAACACCCAGTGGTCAGACACAGTTCTCCCAACTTTTGAACATCCTGTGGTATATGTAGGTGACTTCAACAGTCATCATACCCAGTGGGGATACTCGTCCGATGATGACAACGGCACTCGTCTTTCAAGCTGGGCTGAAAATAACAACCTTTTCTTGGTATATAATGCCAAGGACCCACACACCTTCCATTCAGCCCGATGGCGGCGTGGGTACTCTCCAGACTTGTGCTTTTGCTCCCGTGAACCATCAGCAACACCCGTGCCTACTTCCAGGATGGTCCTAGGTGCATTCCCCCACTCTCAGCACAGGCCTGTAATAATATCAGTGGGAATGCAAATTCCACTAGTGAGATCTTTTCCTCGGCCTAGATGGAACTTTCATAAAGCTGAGTGGGAGGCCTTCTCATCAAGGCTTGATAGCGGCATCAGGTTCATCCCCTCTAAAATAAAAAACTATGATCGGTTCACACGTCTTGTCCTGTCTTCCGCTAAGGCGACAATCCCAAGAGGTTTTAGAAAAGAATACATACCAGGATGGAGCAGAGAGTGCGAAGATCTTTACAGTGAGTTTACAGACACTGCTGACAGAGATGTAGCTGACCAACTACTTAACTCTCTCGACAACTCCAGGAGAGAGAAGTGGGTGAAAACTGTCGAGAACCTGAACTTCACCAAAAGTAGTCGGAAAGCTTGGTCTCTACTCAGGAAACTCTCCACTGGTAAATCAAGTGAAAAACACGATGCCTCACAGCCTAGCCCTCGTGAAATTGCAAAACGCCTCTCCGTACTTTCAAAACCTGTGCGTACGTCTGCAGACAGAAAAATTAATTTCAAGCTTAATGAGATAAAGGAGAGTCGGCAAGCACCCTTGGAAGTCTCTAGACCCTTCACTTACGACGAGCTGGAAGTGGCGATTGATGCGATGCCAATTGGCAAAGCAGCAGGTCTGGATGACATTTTCCCGGAGTTTATAAAACACTCGGGTAACAAGGCTAGACAGTGGCTTCTGGAAGTTTTTAACACCACTCTGAAAACCGGCGACATGCCTGGGATATTTAGAAAATCCAAGATCATAGCTATCCTGAAGCCCGGAAAGGATCCAAAACTGCCTGAAAGTTATCGGCCTATAGCTCTTTTAAGTGTTTGTTATAAGCTGCTAGAGAGGTTGATTTATAACAGAATCCTCCCTATTCTCAATGCCAGCATCCCTGTCGAACAAGCTGGATTTAGGCCTGGTCGCAACTGTTGTGACCAGGTTTTAGCTCTGACTTCTTTCATTGAGGATGGGTTTGAGCGAAGACTGAAAACCTCCGTGGCTTTTTTAGATCTGACTGCAGCATATGACACTGTCTGGAGAAAAGGCCTCCTAGTTAAATTTTACGACCTTATTCCTTGCCCTTTCTTGTTGCGTCTCCTCAACTCAATGCTCTCCAATAGGATGATAAAAGTATATCTGGGACGCAGAGAAAGTACGTTTAGGCAACTAAAGGATGGCCTGCCACAAGGGTCAGTGCTCGCCCCACTGCTCTTTAATGTGTATACTGCCGACATTCCTGTAACTCGGTCCTTAAAGTTTATATATGCAGATGATATTGCATTGGCATACCAACACCAGCATTTTCGACAAGCTGAGGAAACACTAACAAATGACCTCACGACCCTCGGTGAATATTTTGAAGCCTGGAAGCTAAATCCAAACCCAACAAAAACTGAGGTTGCTTGCTTCCACTTGAATAATAGACTGGCCAACCAAAAGCTGAAAATCGTATTCAACGGTGTTGAGTTGAAACATAATGACCACCCACAGTATCTGGGAGTCACTTTAGATCGGTCTCTCACGTTTAAAAGCCACTTACAAAAAACGGCAGCTAAGGTGAGAACCAGGACTAACATTGTCCATCACCTTGCTGGCTCCACATGGGGAGCTAACGCACAAGTTCTGCGAACAACTGCTCTATCATTGGTATATTCAACTGCTGAGTACTGTGCTCCCGTGTGGTTAAATAGTGTGCACGTTAGAGAGATCGACGTCCAGCTAAACAGGACGATGAGAGCCATTAGTGGTACACTCATGGCAACTCCTGTACCCTGGCTCCCGGTGCTGTGTAATATCGCTCCTCCTGAAATAAGACGAAGGGATGCACTCATTAGGGAATACACAAAGATCTTATCTGCTCCACAGCTGCCCATCCATGATTGCCTACCCCAGAATGCGGGCCGATTGAGGTCCCGAAAACCACCTCTACGAACAGCCTCCCAGTTGATGGACTCGAACTTCACCATCCATACAAACTGGACTTCCTCCTGGGACGCTTTTCAAGGTCGGAACCATTTCCTGATAGATGACCCGACCGTAGCGGTAGGTGGTATGAATCTTCCTCGGAAGCAGTGGACTATACTCAATCGTTTCCGCACTGGAGTGGGAAGATGTAATTATTGGAAGCACAAATGGGGAATGACACAAGACCAGTCATGCGACTGCGGAGCAGAGTATCAAACTATGGAACACATAGTCGAAGAGTGCCCACTGAGTGCCTTCCCCGAAGGATTGGCCGGTCTGCATAGCTCAAGTGAAGCTGGGCTGCAATGGCTTAGCGCCCTGGATTTAGCTCTATAAAGAGAGATCTAATTTTTATTTTTTATTTTAGTGTTTAGATTTTTACTTATACTGACTCAGGTGCTCTGCATCGCAGAATTTATTTTATTATTCTTAAACCATGGTGGCTGGCTGAATGAGCCATACGATATATATATATATCTTAGACATTTACATGTTTGGAAAGTTTTGTTATATGTAAAATTTTCAGACACAATAGAAGTGAAATTTCCCCCCAACAAAATTGATTTCAAACTATTTATTCTTCAAAATCATTATGATTAGGGTTTAAAATATTCAATTTTTGCTTTAAAATTATGTCTGGTCCTCTTTGTATTGAAATCAGTTTCAATCAACAGAGCGATTTAGGTTTATCTACAACTTCACAATTTGTTTTAGTACAAAAATACAATTTTAAAAGATGTGCAAGGGTGGTATCTGACACCTGGTAAGACAGTGTCATATTTGCACTCCCAATAATTGGTTAGCGTTCCCAAAACTTGGTTCTTTATTTGGGACGGCACTTAATTGCTAACGAACTCATTAGGAAATACATCATTGACTTAACCTGAGAGCATGCTAATTTAAATTTTACATCCAACAAAAATTTTAACTAAAATAGCAGATTACACAATTGATTTCTAGTGCGTACTAAGTTAACGTTTAATTTTAAAAGAAAAGTACAGTATTATCATTTAAAATATAAAGCTTTTTTATTTTCTGCCCCATAGAAAACTATTTAATTTAGAAATTTAGTGACCAAACACTTTTACCCAAAAGGAATATGACATTTCTTTTCTACTATAGCGGCCAAATTATAACATCTGAGGCAATCATAGCGAACATCTTTCAAGTTACTACAAGTTTGTTTCAATGAATTTTTGCCCTCCAGTCGGGTTTTAAATGTTCATTTGTTTTGCGGGGAATTTTACCCCTTCTAGGCGTCCTTTTACAACTACTGTAATATTTTACTTAGAACATCCACTTTGCGCATAGACATATCTTGCACATTACCAATATCAATTGAATTATCAAACATAAAAATTATCATGATGACTTCCAATATCACGTATTCTTCTTTTGACTGTTAGTCGGAATGAATTGCTGTATCAAGCAACTGATTGTTTTACTTTGATTGTTATTTACTGACCTGGTCCCACGGCTAAAACGTACGTCCTTTGATGTTTATGGTAATTTTGATATTTTAACCATTATTTAACATACTTTTGTTAGTAGCCACAGGCGGCTAAAGGGGGGGGGGGTTTGGGGGGCTAAGCCCCCCAGATTTCCTGGGCATAGTAAAAAACATATTATATAAATATAATAACTTATATGCCGACTGGCGTTTTTAAAATGCAATTAGACATTAATAGACTCTGCATAGAGTTGGGAGAAACGATATAATGTAATCATTATTATTCATAAAAATTTCAATGAATAATAATGGAGCTATTTTCTCTCAGCTATTTGTACGTGTTATTTTCACGGTTAGGCTTTATGGTTTTCTACACTCTTATATCATTGACTATTATGTCTATCTCTTAGAGAGTAGCCCTTCCTAGCTACATGTCAGGGCACAGTTTTTTGTGCTTTCTGTCAAATAGGACTCACAGTACAAAATAGTAAATTGCAGATATCGAGATATCAAGTTTTGATATAGCACCCGTCTGCTATCTGTCACTTTGGTTTTTGTACTGAGCAACGAATCTATTTACAGTGGTATTGAGTACTGATAATGTTAATTTCATTGTCCAATTAACAAGTTGATAGGATATCTGGCTTTGTTTTGTGTTTTTTACTCATAACAGGGTTGATCCCATGGATTGATCCCGGCTAGGCGATGAAGTAGTTTTGGCGTCTGCTTCTTAGTCCCCATCAAGTTAGCGTTCACCTGCATCGATGGCCTATTAGGCCAACTGTTCACAAAACCCCGAACCAGATATATCAGTAAGGATGAACTTGGCTATCATGAGGGTTTAAATTTGTAAAGGCGCAGCAATGAGTGACATAACGGGTTACGTGAATAAACAATAAGCCTATCTTTGCCAATGAAAGCTCGTAATCAAGTAGACCTATCAATCATCCCCTTAACTTTCCTTGTCAGACTTCATTGTAACATAGTAATATTTAGTATTTTTTGTAATTTTAGTCTTGCTGATTTTGGAATTTTTAATATTTTGGAGGAAATCCAATACTAAACTATAAACCACTAAACTATAAAATACCTATAACCATATTTCTTAGATTGAATATCCTTAATGATATATGAACTCAATGTAGAGTGGTGAAAAAATTGTCTCGCGTCCGATCGGACTTGTCTTTGGTTACTTTCTTTCCCGTTTTCTGCATTATATTCAACAGTAACTTCTGTAAGTTATACTATATACATTTTTCTGATGTTTCCATAGAATCTAGCCTAGCTTCGTAAGCACATTTACGAGCTACAAAGTGAGAAACAAATTTTAGCATTTTGATTTAAGACCAAAGTTAGTAAACGATGTTGGCGTTCCACATTATTCTGTTGCTCTGAATACATTCATTAGGGACTCTTCAAGATATTTCATTTTGATTAATGTAATCTATATATTAATAGGCAAGCATGTTTCATTTCCTCCTTTTTTCTCAGCCTGTGAGCATCGTATGAAAAATCCGCTCATATCATTACAAAGGTATTGTGCTGTAGATGAGCAGAATCACGTTTTAATTCACATCGGCCCACGGGGCTAAGCCCTACAGGCTTTCAAAGTTTCAATGTTAATCTTATGGGAGCAGGATAATTGATTGAATCATTAGACAGCTGTTATAATAACAAATGCTAGCAAATCAGGAAAAACAGATGCTTGAGTTATAAGATATTGTTTTGACTAATTGGGTCCAGACGGTCCTGATCAAATGATAAAATGTTGGTTGAATTTCAACCAGGAGGCGATCTCTAGTTTATAATATTGTTCTATCAATAAGGCCACTTAACATACAACATTGGATTACTTAGTCAAAGCGTAATGAGAAAGTTTAAGTCGTTCTGCTGTTGTGCCATTGACGTCTTTGCATTAATGGTCGCGGGGGGGAGGGGGGGGGGGACTTAGAGCGAACACTTCTGAAGCCTTAGCCCCCCACCAGAAAATTTAGTCTAGAGCCGCCTATGTTAGTAGCTACTGTATTACTGTATTTAGAAAATTAAAGTTTTTTTTTATTTGCCTTGACAGTAATTTTTTAGGAAATTAGTAAAATTTAAAAGTTTAACACCATTAAAAACTGAAATAAAGGATTTGTAATGAATGCCAATATTACATTATGTATTATCATTGTATGGTCAATATTACTGGATTGTTAAGTTATTCCCTGGAATTTCAACACAACTAATAGAAGAATTTTATCAGAATAGTATTTTTTGCGAATTAAAGGGATTTTTGGCAGGTTTTATCCACTTTGTTAAGATTTCCAATTCATTTGTTTAAATGGAATTTTTTATTGTTTTAGATGATCTACTGCACATTTTTATTCAGTTTATCCAATAAATTTTTTCATAAATTTATTTATACTTCTTTTATAATTTTTGCGCTAAATACAATAAATTACTAGTATTCTTCCCATTCCAACACATTTATTTTAATCCACTTCAATGATAAGTAATACTTTAAAACCAATCAAACTCCTGCCAAAACTCCTAAGTCACAATTATTATCCTACTACTTCAGTCGACTCTATTCTTCCTCAATACCTTACTTATTATGCGAAACTTATTTACAGAACATCCACTCTAAATTATAAGTTTATCAACTTATAATTCAGTTGAACATCCACTGAATTATAAGTTTATCAACTTTATGTATATACTTATACAATACCTACATAATAAATTTATTCACAACTCCATTAGCTTTTATAGAATTCGGGGGAATTAGGAAGAGGGTTTGGGAAAGATCCTCTGAAAACGAGCCGTAGGCGAATATAATTTCATTACTTACAAACTCATTTATTTTGCTATTTTGCTCATTTACAAACTCTTATATTTATATGTATTCTGTTCATTATATGCGAATTAAACAACAATTATTGAATTTCTGGGCAACCCCTATGGGGGCGGAGCCCCCATCGAGCCTAAGGCGAGTATATATACCCCCATCGCAACAGACCTGCGTACTCAGCGAATTTCCAATGGAATTTCAGATTATTTACTTTCCTCAAAAAAACACCACAGGATCGACTATGTAGGTTTGCTGCCATCGGGTGTTGTTAGAAAATCTAAGTTAATCAATAATTGAAGAATATAAACACAAAATTCTATCAAACTCTGGCATTTTTTTATTTTCCCCATAAACCCCATGGGGATGAGTATGTAGGTTTCCGCCATATGGGTTTTGTAAACAAGTATAAGTTAAACCTTGTATAGATAATGTACATACCAAATTTGATTAAGTTATTTCAATAAATAAGCAAGATATAGGGATTTCTTGATTTCCCATAAGAATAACATGGAAAACACATTTTTCGATTTTCCCCTTAACCAGTTATGCTATGATAAAAATTCAAAATACCAAATTGTTTGTTTTTTAAGCTCTTTTTAAAGGTTTCAGTTAAAATTGATGAATTTTAAAAATTAAGGTCCAAAAATACCAATAACCCATTTTTGACCCCATTGAAACCCCATAAAACCCCGTTCCCATAACTTGACAATGCTGGTTCGTGAACTCATGAAAATAGACCTGGTCTTACACCTCCATACCAAATTTCATCAAAATCAGAGGTCCCCCTCAAAAGTTATCAGTACCACGGACACATATATTTATCTATCTATCTATCTATACAGGGTGTCTCACGTAAGGTGTCTCAAATCGATTACAGATCAACAGTTTGTCCTACAATCTTGAAATAAAATCATTTCCCACTAAATTGACCCCAAGGAATAACTTAGAAGTATTTTTAACGTCGTATAAATACATGGTGTCCCAAAAACTGGGGGTCACAGGTTCGAATCTCGGAAATTTCAAATACAAACATATTATATATCATTAGAAAGGTCTATTTAATACAAAAATTTTGGTTCTAAACAGAATTTGGTTATCTTTATTTGTTTCTAAATGGCGTCCATTTTTGTAGCTAATAAAATCAAAATGTATGGAATACACCCTGTAATTCTTTTATTATTTGTCATAAATGACTTCTGATTCAAAATACCTATTTGAAATAAGCTAAGCTTTACAATGATATGTCACAAGACAAAATTTATAAAAAAAACTAAAATTTCAAAAATTTAATATTTTTGAAAATTTTTACATAAACAAAACTCAAAAATTTTAAATACAAACACATGTCTTTTTGTACTCATATTAAAGCTCTCGTTAAACTGAACAACTTTGTAATTTACACTAATACCGTACCTCTTTTGGTTTTGTAGTAATAACGTAAAATGTCATTTTCCCATATGATTTTCATGTTAATTAATCAGGAAATGATTGTATGGCAGTCCTTCTTCCATTGTTGCCATACCATTAAATTAACATGCAAGTTATAAGCCTATGGGAAAATGACATTTTTATTTGAAATTTCTCAGATTCAAACCTGTGACCCCCAGTTTTTGGGACACCCTGTATTTATACAACGTTAAAAATATTTTTAAATTATTCCTTGGGACCTTTTAAGACCGTTTTATTTCTTGCCATTTTTCTCTAAACCTAACGGTTAGGGATCTAAAAGCAATTAAATTTCACTTTTAGTTCCAAAAGAATAACTGGGGCAAAATTTATCTGCCCATATCTCCAAAGCTATTAATAAAAAATAAAATTACTCAAGAATAAAAATGTCTTAAATTGATGTTTAAAGAACATTTGTTTCATAATTACAATTTTTTTTGAAATTTTTATTTTCAATTTCAATTTTAATTTCAAAACACTTTATTCATATATGTACATATTATACAATGAATGGTGTCAATAACTGTACAATTTGGACTCTATATCCTATGTACAAGACAAATTATAAACTAAATATATAAAACAATTCTTTATACAGTTTTCTCTTTAAATAGTTTCATGTAAAGAATATAGAGGTTTACTGATTAAGTAATTTTTAAGCTCTCTTTTGAATTTTATTTCATTTGTTTGATCTTTTATATAACCAGGTAAAGAATTGAAAAACACTGATCCTGCATGTGTAGGTTTTTTTTTAAAAATCTCTTTGTTATGGCTTTGATGAGCAATATTTCTTCTATTTCTTGTAAAATGGCTATGGATGGTTTCATGCTTAGGTAAAGAACTAAAAACACTTTTGACATAAAGAACGGTTTTATAAACATATAGTGAGTAGACAGTCATGAAGCCAAGTTCGGAGAAATGTTGTTTACAAGAGGCATTTCTTTCAAGATTTAGAATAGTTCTTACTGCTGTTTTTTGTAGTTTTAAAATTGAATCCATATTTTGTTTTGAGGTGCTGCCATAGACTTCAATTCCATAAGATATGTGCGATTGTATTAAGGAGAAGTAAACAGTTTTTAAAACAAATCTATCACAATAGTTAGACAATCTTTTTAAAGCAAAAATAGCAGAACTGATTTTTTTGCATATTAAATTTACATGATCAGTAAAATTTAATTTTTCATCCAAATTAACACCAAGAAATTTAACAGAGTTACTTAAATTTAATTCAACATTTGATGGAAAAGAACTTTTTGTTTTATGCCTTAAATTAGAAAAAGATATCAAATTGGATTTTTTCTTATTCAAAAGTAAGTTTTTATCAGCCAAGAATAAGTCAATGTTTTCAATTATTGTTGTTATGCTGCCACTCACTAAATGTTCATTTTTACTACTTAACAGTAAACTGATATCATCAGCATACATGCACAGGTGTGAAGTACAAGGACTTAGACTGAGGGATTGTGACATTTTTCCTATATAGCAAAGGAAAAGTTTTTTGTCCGCCATATAGGAAAGAAGTTAATTTATGCGTAAATTATAATTTTTATAAGTGAAATGTTCTTAAAACATCAATTTAAGATATTTTTATTTCTAAGTAATTTTTATTTCAACCAATAGTTTCGGAGATATGGGCAGATAAAGTTTGCCCCATGTTATTCTTATGGAACTAAAAATGAACTTTAATTGCTTCTAGATCCCTAACCATTAGGTTTAGAGAAAAATAGCAAGGAATAAAACAGTCTTAAAATGACATGGAAATTTCAAAAACACCAAAAAATGTAGGGTGTTCCATAAGAAATTTTAAAGTTGGCCGCCATATTGGGAAAATGGCGGGAAATTTTGAAAAGTGAAATAGGCTGCATACGTGAAAGCAAAATAAAAAAGTAAAGGGGGTCCCCCATAAGAAGTATACTGTCACATTTAAAATAAAAAAGTTAGCTATTGGATCACTTTAAGAAACTCACCCTGTATATACATATATATGAAAATGAACAAATGGTGTTTTTGTCTTCTGGGGACCTCAAAATGAAAAATTAAAGTGGTCCCGGGCTTAGGTCTTACCTTGGCTACTACCGCAATAGCGTATTCCCTATAGGGAAATTCGCTAAAAAACAACTAAGCAAAAAGTATCTAAGACCAAACTACACTATGTAGTACCGTTGTGTAGTCAAAATGGCTATTTATTCTAAAATTCGTTTACAATATTTACCTACCTCCTGTGAGGTTTTATACATTTCTGAAATGTAACTTTGAAGTATGGTGAGAGGTGTTTTATTTATTTATTTATTACATCGCATTACATCCAAAAGGGAATTTCCCTCACACAGGCGAATTGTCATATTCCATATGCTATTATACAAAAAAGGTTAATACAAGATAGTAGGTACAGTCTGTGTTCTATAAACTAAACCATTACAGGGAACTTAAAATTAAAAACAGAAGTTCAGTTATAACAAACACTTAAACATTTCCAAGATCAGGCTAATAAATATTCATTAGTACTATAAAGATTCATTTTCTTTAAATATTTTGTCACCTATAAACTTTGCCTTTAAACTTTTTTGTTGAAGATATATTTTTTATGTCCTGAGGAAGTTTATTATAAAATTTACTCCCTGTGTATATAACAGATTTTTCAAAGGATGTTGTCTTATGTGCTGGTATTTGTGGTAATTGTTTGTGTATTGTTTGGTAACTATGGTTGTGTAAATTGGAATTAAAATTTAAAGCATTTAATCTCACAAAAGTAACTATATTTAAGATGAAGATACAGTAACGTCAGTATATATGTTATTTTATTGATTTAACTCACTAAAGTCTGTAAAAGATGTTTTGTATTGATGTACATTGAAAAATAATTCAAAACTAAAATATATACAGTACATCATTATTATGGTTCTTATAAATTAGGGTTTTAGCGAATTTCCCTATAGGGAATACGCTATTACGGTAGTAGCCATGGTAAGACCTAAGCCCGGGACCACTTTACTTTTTCATTTTGAGGTCCCCAGAAGCCAAAAACACCGTTCGTTCGTTTTCATATATATATGTATATATATATATATATATATATATATGTGTGTGTGTGTGTGTCCGTGGTACGGATAACTTTTGAAGCGGACCTCCGATTTTGATCAAATTTGGTATGAAGGTGTAAGACCAGGCCTATTTTCATGAGTTCGCGAACCAGCATTGTCGGGTTATGGGAATAGGGTTTTATGGGGTTTCAAAGGGGTCAAAAATGGATTTTTGGCATTTTTGGACCTAAATTTTCAAAATTCATCAATTTTAACTAAAACCATTTGAAAGAGCTTAAAAAAAACAAACAATTTAGTATTTTGAATCTTTAAAATAGCTTAACTGGTTATAGAGAAAATTCAAATCAAGTTTCCCATGTTATTCTTATGGGTAAATCTTTAAAAAGTTATAAATCACTTATTTATCAACATATCTTCATAAAAATTTTTATGAACCTTCACTAGGTGGTGAGTAATTAAGATTTGATCAAAAACCCCCATGGCAGCAAACCTACATGCTAAATCCCATGGTATTCTCATGGAAAATAATTGTATAATGGGAGCAAGAGAGATGGAGATATAAGGTATCTGTTCCTAATCAGCTGATCAGCTGTCTTCTGCATATTTGTCAAATTTGAAATGTTTATGTTTTGTTATTTGTAAACAAATCTTTCCTTTTGCATGGAAGCTTTGGATTATGCACTTTTATTACTGTTAAAAAAGTCATTTATTGCAATATAAATATTAATATATGAATTATTAAATAAAAATAATTTTCTCAGAAATATAATGCCATTAAATATATTATATTTCCTTGTAAAGATTATTAATTATATAAGATAGCCACAAAGTTCTTTGATGTTGAAACAATAATGCTTTGGTTGGAAATTCGCTGAGTACACAGGTCTGCTGCGACGGGGGTATTTATCTTTTATAAAATATAAAAATGCAAAGCCCCGTATCAACTTTTAAATGACAATGCTATAATATTTTGGGATTTAGATATCTCTTTTATAATTATAGCTTAAATTATTTGCTTGTGACTTTACCCACTTTATAATCTAAATGGAAAACGTACTAAGGGAAAGTTAAATAGGCTTTACTTTTGTATACTTTCATGACAAGCGTGGATCAAGTTAACTCTTTTTCATTAAGTTGTTCTTCTCAACTTCCACTTATATTTCCACTGGAATTCGACATACAAAAATTGTATAAAGTGCCACTTGAAGATTTAATCTAATACTGCCCATTACGATCCGTTGATATTTTGGTTTGTGATATACCATACAGTAATAAAGTAGTTTTTAACTGTTTTTGACCTTTTGTGTATGAGATTAAAATCTGTAAAATTTTTATGAATTTTTATATGAAACTAGGAAACAGTGAGAACTGGTTTGACCTTGGCTAGGCAATTGATTTCTTTTCATTAATCATCAAACTTACATTAGATAAGTTTTACAAGGAGACTGTAACAACATCACATTATGGGATAAATCATTTTCTAGAGTCCGATGCTGATAGAAATGATTCACTTATCAAAATTTTGTAATTCAAAATTTCCGTTGAATAGTAGTTACTAATTTCAAAATTTGCTAGAATGATGAGTATTATAAATTACTATCTCATATTTGATTTTCACTCTTAGTAGAAAAATCACAATCTCTGATTAGTAAATTCCTCATGAATATGAATACAAATGAAATGGTACTCATAAACAGGCCTTAACATCCATCAGCTATTATGAAAATATTTTCCTGGTAATAGTTGACGGTTTAATTAGTTATTGTTAAAAAACCTCAATGTGATTTGTCTATGCAATGGTAAACCTTGAGCTTTGAGGTTACCCCAGGAGTAAGGGGAAGCTGAATGGAGCTTATTAGTGGAGGAACGCTTTAACATTAGTTTCATTCAACCCCAAACTGACTTGTAGCTGCAAGTATAAATTAGTGAAGGGGATCTTATAGTGCACAGGGTGATTCGACCCCTACTGTAGGAAATATTAAACAATCATTCATTTAAATGATTAGTCTATTTCTGGAATCAAGTCTTC
The DNA here is from genome assembly GCA_030545055.2 of Neoaliturus tenellus. Lineage (NCBI taxonomy): Eukaryota > Metazoa > Arthropoda > Insecta > Hemiptera > Cicadellidae > Neoaliturus > Neoaliturus tenellus. The sequence goes on from CM061532.1 coordinate 272,950,679, forward strand.
TTCAAAACAAAAACAATGTGGATCGAAGGTGTTTACACTGTTTTCCCTAAAAGTGTTTAAGTTGTTACAATATGAAATGCCACTGATGTTAATACAGCTAGGAAACCTCTTCTCCTACATGCCTCCCTCATTTTATCAAGCCTGTGTAGTAAGTTTATTAAATGAAAAGCCATATATATATCGTATGGCTCATTCAGCCAGCCACCATGGTTTAAGAATAATAAAATAAATTCTGCGATGCAGAGCACCTGAGTCAGTATAAGTAAAAATCTAAACACTAAAATAAAAAATAAAAATTAGATCTCTCTTTATAGAGCTAAATCCAGGGCGCTAAGCCATTGCAGCCCAGCTTCACTTGAGCTATGCAGACCGGCCAATCCTTCGGGGAAGGCACTCAGTGGGCACTCTTCGACTATGTGTTCCATAGTTTGATACTCTGCTCCGCAGTCGCATGACTGGTCTTGTGTCATTCCCCATTTGTGCTTCCAATAATTACATCTTCCCACTCCAGTGCGGAAACGATTGAGTATAGTCCACTGCTTCCGAGGAAGATTCATACCACCTACCGCTACGGTCGGGTCATCTATCAGGAAATGGTTCCGACCTTGAAAAGCGTCCCAGGAGGAAGTCCAGTTTGTATGGATGGTGAAGTTCGAGTCCATCAACTGGGAGGCTGTTCGTAGAGGTGGTTTTCGGGACCTCAATCGGCCCGCATTCTGGGGTAGGCAATCATGGATGGGCAGCTGTGGAGCAGATAAGATCTTTGTGTATTCCCTAATGAGTGCATCCCTTCGTCTTATTTCAGGAGGAGCGATATTACACAGCACCGGGAGCCAGGGTACAGGAGTTGCCATGAGTGTACCACTAATGGCTCTCATCGTCCTGTTTAGCTGGACGTCGATCTCTCTAACGTGCGCACTATTTAACCACACGGGAGCACAGTACTCAGCAGTTGAATATACCAATGATAGAGCAGTTGTTCGCAGAACTTGTGCGTTAGCTCCCCATGTGGAGCCAGCAAGGTGATGGACAGCTATGAAAAGCCATTAAAATTGTTTATGTAAATGGATGGATGAAGATTTATTGTTTTAATATATAGATTAATTAGATTCTTGGTGAGTTTAGCACTATTTAAATGGCTTGCCCTGTGTTGTTTCTGCCAAAAACTGATAAGAATGTGACTTGAAAAGGGGCTATCCATAGTCGAAATTTGAAAATTTCCCATAAGAATAACTTAACGTTGGGATTGGATTAAGCATTTTAAACACCTGTAAATGTAATCTACAATTAAGTGTAGTTTTGGGTTATTACTGATAATCATAATATAGGAATGGATGAGCAGTGTAATTGATTTCAATCTAAACATAACATTTTAGCAATGACATGTGATAATCCAAATTAAATTGCTCAATTTTGAGCAACAAAGTAGGCTAGTATTGTTCGGAGATGACTTGTTGGCCAGTGAGGGGGTTGCGGGGTGAGGGGAAGCTGAAGCATGCCATTGGCCAACAGTGGCGCACTCAGAAAATAATCATGGGGGGGGGGCTTTTTGGTCCCTGGGCCAACCGAAGGCAAACTTTTAAATTTCCATAGAAAACCCGGTTTTATAAGGCACATTACTTTGAGTTTATTTTAGCTCTTTGAATGCAAGTTTTGTGTAGGAATTATAAGGATGAATGATAAAACCCAGCAGATTAAGATGTTAGGTTTTATTTTGACAAAATCTTCTTATATCAATTAAATAATATGAGAATATGAGCCAAAAACTGACACGGACCTTAGAAGGCGAGTGGGCGAGGTTTACTGCTGGCCTTTCGCAGTTGGGTTGTGGAAGGAGAAAACCCTGGTAATTCTGGCTACAACAATCGGAAAATGGAATTTTTTTTCCAAAATGTCGGAAATTTCACGCTGATTCCGAAAATGATAGTTTTTCCCGCGGAAAAGCTCGGAGAATCGGAAAACCGGAAATGAACTTTTTGCTTCGAAATGCGACATGTGGGTATGTAAAATAACCGGTATGTCGAGCTGATCACGAATATGTAAAATTTATTTTGATCCGATTTTAAATAAGCCGGAGAATGCGAAAAATGCCAGAAAAGCCGTCAGATGAACGTATGTCATGTGGGTACTCGAAAGACGTGGAATTTTATGTAGAATACAAATATGCATATATTAATTTAATATATTAAGAACAAACTAGTCGTGAACAAAGATAAAAACACTTAAAAATAAAATAAAAACACCCTGAAACTTGCATAAATAAACCACTACGCTAACAATGTTTCAAATGGTTGTTACTGATGTACTACCTTAAACTATTAGGTAGTAGGCAGTACTATTAACATAAGTACTAACTTACATCACATATATTAAAATAACACTAACTTAACTAACATAAGCTAACTAACCTACTAACCTATCAACCATCATGTGAGTCATAAAACTATGAAACATTGTTAGTGGTTCATTTATGTAAGTTTCAGTAAGCTATTTATATATATTTGTCTATTTATCCAAATAGACAAATATATCACTATTAGTTGTATTCATTTAATGTATTAACCTTCAAAACCTTCAAAAGTTTGTAAAGGTGGAAGCTGGACACCCTGTATATATACTTACTTACTTACTTGATACTTTGCTTCTTTCCCGTTGACTCGGCAGAGTTTTGGGAGCGTCAGAGGGCTTCATAAAAGAGAAGCCTAGGCCATTTTCCAGGAATTAGGCCAGGGGAGGAAAGATCAGGCAGTATGGAAACATGCCATGGGAATTTAAGGTAGTAGCATGGCTAAATAAGCTATTTTGATTTAAATCTGAAGAATTCATCTAAGCTGTAGAAACTATTTTGAATGAGGAAAAGTTTTAGATCTCTCTTGAATTTGTTTACAGAGTCAATTTGTTTTACTACATTAGGTAGGGACTGGAAAATTTTTCTACCAATGTATTCAGGCTTTTTTTCATAAAGAGTTAGTCTATGCTGTTCTGAAAAAGTGTTCTTAAACCTAGTATTATAGCTATGGACTGTGTTAATATATTCTGGTAATCTAAATTTAACATAAACAGAAATTTCAAAAATGAAGAGACATGGAACCGTTAAAATTCCCAGGTTTTTGAAGTGTTCTCTACAATGTTCTCTTTGATTTAATTGAAGAATTGTTCGCACAGCTCTTTTCTGCCATACAAAAATCTCCCTCAGATTTGAATCCGAAGAACCCCAGAGGGGGATAGAGTAGGAGATGTGTGACTCGAGCAAACAAAAGTATACTGATTTCAGTAGGCCGATGTTGCGGAGGCCACTGAGGCTTCGCAAGACAAAAACTCCTTTTGCCAGTTTGCTCTTTAATTTTAACAATTGCTCACTCCAGTCAAAACCCTCGCCCAATCTCACCCCGAGGAAGTCGGCACTACTTTCTTGATGCAACTCTGTGTCTCCTATCATGATGATAGGGGTTTCATTGGATTTTGCCAGCTGTTTTTGTCTGGTCTGAAAACATATGAATTTGGTTTTTTCTGGGTTCAATTTCAAACAGTTTTCATCAAAAAATTGTGCCAGTTGGTTTATTTTGAGAAAAGAATCTGCTTCGAGAGTATCGAAGTCTTTACTTTTAGTGACCAGAGTTGTATCGTCTGCAAAAATGAAAAGATTTTCCTCTGGTACCACCACCGAGAGATCGTTGATGTATACCAGAAACAGAAGTGGGCCAAGGATCGAGCCCTGAGGCACTCCTCTCGTGACCAATTCGGGTTTTGATGTGAAAATTGAAATTTTTGTTTTGGTTTCGTGAGAAATTTCGGTTACTTGAGATCTATTGCTCAAGTATGATTTGAACCAATCCCTTGCTACTCCATTGACACCCAGAAAGGTCAACTTCCGTAGCAGGATTTCTGCATCAACACAGTCAAAGGCCTTGGATAAATCGGCGAAGCAGCCGATAACCGTCTCGCCAGCCTCAACCGCGCTGATGCAATTATTTAGGAAATCGATGAGAGCCAATTTGGTGGACCTGGATTTCCGAAAACCATACTGCCTCCTGCAGAGGAGAAGATTCTCCTCCAAGAAGGCAGCCAGCTGTTCGGCCACCACTTTCTCCAGCAGTTTTGAAAAAACTGGAAGGAGCGAGATTGGTCGATAGTTACACACCTCCCACTCCTCCCCCCTCTTGAAGATTGGTTTTACCCTAGCCTGCTTGCAGCCACTTGGGAACACACCGGTCCTGAGCGAAGAGTTTATCAGATGAAGGGCTGGTTTTATCACTTCAATTTGGCAATGTTTCATCATTTTCATATTTAAATTGTCAATACCTGCGGAGGTTTTTGGTGAAAATTTTTTGAAAGTGTCGAGCAATTCGATTTCTGTAATTTCTCTAAGGTGAAATGATCTATTCTTGTGTACGGTAGGCTCAATTGGAATTTTTTTATGACAATTTGCTGTTAATTCATTAGCTATTTCTGCAAAATATTTATTCATACTATTGCAAACTATTTCTGGGTCGCTAACTAATGAGTCACCTATCTTAATGGTAAGATTTTTTTCAGTTTTTCTAACATTTCCTCTGTGATTGTTGACTATGTCCCATGATTCTTTAGGTTTGTTATCTGCATTGTTCAATCTTTTGATATACCATTCAGTTTTTGTGTCCTCCACCCGGTCTTTCAATCTTTTTTTCGCAGCCTTCATATCTGCCTTATTTTGATCTGTCCTGTTTTCCCTCCACTTGTTATATGCCTCAATTGATCTGGATTTTAATTCTTTCAGCTATAGATCTATCTATCTATCTATCTATCTGTCCGTTGTACTGATAACTTTTGAAGGGGACCTCCGCTTTTTATAAAATTTGGTATGGACATGTAAGACCAGGTTTTTTTTCTTGAGTTCGCGAACCAGCATTGTCGGGTTTTGGGAACAGGGTTTTATGGGGTTTCAAAGGGGTCAAAAATGGGTTTTTGGCATTTTTGGACCTTAATTTTTTAAATTCATCAATTTTAACTAAAACCATTAAAAGAGCCTAAAAAAACAAGCAATTTGGTATTTTGAATTTTTATCATAGCATAACTGGCTACGGGGCAAATCCAAAAATGTGTTTTCCATGTTATTCTTAAGGGAAATCAAGAAATCCCTATATCTTGCTTATTTATTGAAATAACTTAATCAAATTTGGTATGTACATTATCTATACAAGGTTGAACTTATACTTGTTTACAAAACCCATATGGCGGCAAACCTACATCTCACCCCTATGGGGTTTATGGGGAAAGTAAAAAATTGCCAGCGTTTGATAGAATTTTGTGTTTACATTCACCAATTATTCATTAACTTAGATTTCCTACAAAACCCAATGGCAGCAAACCTACATACTCCATCCTATGGTGTTTTTATGGGGAAAGTAAATAATCCGAAATTCCATTGGAAATTCGCTGAGTACGCAGGTCTGCTGTGACGGGGGTATTTTTTTATTCCACCATATGTTAAGCTATCAACAAAACCAAAAACATACAGCTTCCCTATGATGTTTTTATTTATTTTGCAGTCAGCTGTCTTTCACTACATTGAATTAGGCTAGCTGGTTTGTCAACAAAGATAATTGTTTACTTTTTCTTAGCAACATTTTTTATTGTAAAATAGTACAATCTAAGTTTGTTTTCATTCCTTAGTTAACCAAATGACCGGTAGGTTTCAAATGTAAATTTCCCCTCGCCCCCCAACCCCCTCAGTGGCCAACAAAGTCATCTCCCGACTATAATTAAATAGAGTTTTAAGAGAATAACCAAAGAGAAATCTATATCTATAAAAGAGGAAGTGTGTATGTATATATGTATGTTGCCTATGGACTCCGAAACCACTCAACAGATTTTAATGAAACTCTCAGGCATTATTAAGCATTATTCAAGGATGGTTTGTGTGAAGTTTGGTGCAAATCTGTCCAAAAGGCTCTGACCCAGAGGGCATACAATGGTTTATAAAATATCTGATTATCTCTATTTTATCTATTACTAGCAGTTTCCGGCGCGCGTTGCTGCGCTCAAATTTAGTCATTTACAGAAATAAAGCTATTTTATTAGTTTTTTCAATATAAAAAAAGTCAATGGAATATAAAGTAGGCTAAGTATAATTTTATTTCATTTATTTATTTCATTTATTTATTGCAACATAACATTCATGTACATTACAAACAATTGTTTGAAAAATGAACAGGTTGCTTGTCAGAAACAAAAATTAAAATAATGATTCTTAAAACTAAAACAAAGTTTGCTTAATATATATATATATATATATATATATATATATATATATATATATATATAATCATGAACAATTACTCACAAATTAATAATTTGTTGTGTCATTTATAAAATCCAAAAATCAAAATAATAATTCTTAAAACTAAAACAAAGTTTGCTTAATATATATATATATATATATATATATATATATATATATATATATATAATCATGAACAATTACTCACAAATTAATAATTTGTTGTGTCATTTATAAAATCCAAAACATTATAATATTCTCTTTCTACTAGCAATTCATGTAAAACTTATAACATCCTTAAATTTCTTCATTGTATAACCCCTTACTCTATTTGGTAATTTATTATAAAATTTTATGCCCATGTAATAAGGAGTATTCTCAAACAGTTTTAGTTTATGTATGGGGTATTGGAATTGATCTCTAAATCTGGTATTGTAGGAATGAGAATTATGCTTATCTAAAATATTTTCAATTTGTATGTGGACAAAAACTAAAAATTTAAATATATATAATGAAGGAATTGGTTAAAATCTGCAATTTTCTAAAAACTGATTTACATGGCTGGCTACGATTTAAAAACATTTATTGTAAGGCTAAAGGATAAACAATAGTTTTTGTCTTTTGATTTGGTTTATAAATGTAAAAATTTTAAGGCTTACCAACTTGTAAGCACACCACATACACATTTTCACAAACTTAAACCAAAACAGGCATTTTCCAAATTTAAACCCAGAATAGTCAAAGATTGCCCTTGTACCTTAGGGGAAAGAAGGGTAATGGTGCGCACCTAAGGGGAATAAATTCTTCTTAGAAAATATGCGGGCAAAAATTACCAATACATGTGTCAAACTCTTTGGTATTTAATGTAGTTTCTTATAAAAAATTATCATTATCATATATATTAACATTAATAAAATATACACCATTGTATAAGAATATGCACTTGCGCACGATTTCCCTACCCATCGGGTAATTGTGCGCATGGGGGTGGGTAATGGTGCGCAGGGACGTATGGGTTGAAATAATTAGGATAAATGTGTTTCATTAATATAAATTCAATATCAATATAACATATGGAATGTCTTAAAGCTAAACAATACTTTCTTTGAGCTTTACAATACAATTAACAAAATTTGTGATTAAAAATTACAAAATTGTTCAAGGGTTAATGCAAAATTAACACACGTAGGCTAATTTTCTGCTGTGTCTGCACCTGAGCTGTCTGCATGACTCCAGGACGAACAGTTTATAAGCATATGTAAACAAGAGTGTGAAAAGGGGAAGTAATTCTTTTCTTACCTATAACTACTATGGTGCCCACCGCCGCGCACCATTACCCGATTTTACATTGTAAAGTATTTTATTTTCTCACTATCTTAAGAAGGGATGAAACCATAGATTAATTGGTTCAAACGATAAAGCAAAAACTACCATTAATTTTAATACTAAATAAGTATTAAGTTATCTAAAGATCTGCCCTAACCTTACTATTTTCTGAGGCGCAAAAATAACATGACACACACGACTTTTAGATTTTGGCCTCTCATAACCTCAAAAATTTCAGTGGCGAAAACCACGAGGTCGGGTATTAGTTGTTGAGTCCCCCGCTAGGCTGCAGCACATACTGGAGCTTTTCAACTTATTTCATTCATAAAAAACTATGATGCGCACCATTACCCGCCGCACATGATTACCCTACTCCCCCCTATTGATCGTAATTGCAAATGCAAGATCACGTATGAGCAAAGAGGCACGTCTATGTTAAATTTCAACCCCGGAGGTCCTAAATTAATGTTGAAGTCCAGTAGAGGGGAGACCTAGAGCTTCAAACACTATATTTTCACAACCGTTTCCTAGTGAGTACGTATGAGCAAAGAGAATCGTCGAAAATCAAATTTCAACAAACGAGGTTAATTAATTAATTTTGAAGTCCAGTGGGGTGGAGCCCTAAAGTGCTTAAAAATTATACTTCCAAACCCATTTCCTAGTGAGTACCTTTGAGCAAAGAGAATCGTCCACCAAATTTCAACCCCAGTGGCCTTAAAGTAATTTCGAAATCCAGTGGGGGGGGGGAGCTCTAAAGTGCTTTAAAAAACTATATTTGCAAAATCTTTACTTGGTGAGCACCTATGAGCAAAGAAAATCGTCCATCAAATTTCAACCCTTGAGGCCCTGTAGTTATTTGTGCTTCTATAGGGACTAAAGTACAATTTTTTCTCCCTTGAAGGGAAAGTGTTGTCGCACAAAGGCGAAGCTGAGGGCGACAATTTCCCTGAGGGAGAAAAGTACTTTAGTCCCTTGATGCACACAACATTTTTCCTCCACTTACACGAATAAAATTTAGGCCTAATAGGCCTCCCGTAGATTATTTAACTTTACCTTCATATGATCCCTTGCTCCGTCAAGCTGGATCTGTCACATCAACATTAAAAACTTGAAGGCCATATCTATTTTAAAGAACACGAAAAAAGAAAATATAATTTAAGCCTAGTCAAAAGTTTTACATTTATGTTTTGGACTTCTTAGGTTAATAGCCTACCCAAGCAAAATGTAAACAAACACCTACACTGCCATGGCCATCTCTAATACTAGAGATGCTGCTCACCCACTGCTGACTGAATGGTCAGCAATGAGTGAACAGCAGCTACAACTGCTATTAGTCAACAATGAGTAACGAAACAAATACAAGTAACAGCTGACTGTGGATCATGTTCTTTTTAATTTTTTCTTTTAAGGTTATTCTTAAGTAACTTACTTCAGCCCCGTGGTACGAAAAAACTCGAGTTTTCCCTAGGAAGAAAGATATTAAGTATTCAAGTCACATGGGATAGAAATTAGTACTTTACTACTCTATTCCAAGGAGTAAAATACGGCTTTAGATAGTAGTTGGAGGAAAAAGTAATTTTAAGTCCATCAGTGGGGCGGAGTCCTAAAGAGCTTTGTAAACATAAAAATTATACCTCACATGCTGGTTACTTCTATGATTATAAGCATGAGCTTGAATGAAACTTTAAATTTTTTAAATTACAGCTGTTAATTTTGTAAACTCTAATTTTGTAAAACCTGACACCGCACCATTGAGTTAGGTCGCCATTTCAATAAAGGTAAGGTAAGGTAAGGTTATTGTATGCCCTCTGGGTCAGAGCCCTTTGGATAGATTTGCTCCAATATCACACAAACCATCCTTGAATAATGCTTAATAATGCCTTAAAGTTTAATTACAATCTGTTGAGTGGTTTTGGAATCTATAGGCAACATACATACATACATACATACTTCCTCTTTTAAAAATATAGATTATTGGTTGCTAAGAAACAAATTCTATGAAAAATTCTAATTTTAGGTATTCCAACAATTTTCTCTATATAAGGTGAGCGTGACAGCTGTGCCATGACGTCTTGTTTTGATTAAGTTACCAATATTTAAGAGAAAAGAAAATAATATTATTCTTTTTATTCCTCAATATTTGGTATATCAAAAATGAAACATACAAAAAGGAATGCAGTTTTTTCGAGGTAGATCAATTAAAAACAATTAAGTCACAAATGAATGCTGGTACTATGTTCATGTAAACAAAAAGTTATTGTCACAATAAAACTTTGAATTTGATATTTTACAATATTGACTTTTGCTACACATTCATGATATTACTATTTACAAATCCGTTTTGACTAATTGCTCACGGGTTGAAATTAATTAAATCTGTTGCATCTCTATATTGAAGTATACAGTGTGATTTAAAAGACCCAGAACGGTAATATATATTTTTTAGCGTTATTGATAAAGTATGAGACTTGTATATCAACATTAGCCATATATGTTTACTCTTTTAAACTATTATAAACTTTTTTCCTCAAGCGGGATGGCCCAAGATGAGTCAGACAAAATTCTTGAATACACTAGCAGCATTGGTCGAGTTTGGTATCAAATTGAAGGTCTCACTTAGCAGAGTACAATATTATGCCCCAAACTAGATATTTCATACTTTTAAACATCTTTGCATTTACAGTAATAAGCCATGAGTTTGCATTTTTAAGTTTTACTCGAATGAATTTAATGGACACTTTGTTTGCCTGCCATTTCCGTCTTGGTCATCCATTTGAAGTCTAGTTTGCAGAGTTGTATTCTGCTAAATGAGACCTGCTTCCAAACTCAACCTATGCTGCCACTAAAGAACTTTGTCTGTCTTCTAGTGGACAAAGAAAACCCCCTTAAGGGATAGAAAACTGATAATATTTTAAAAGAGTAGACATTTATGGCTGTTATAAATATAAAAAAGTCTCATTGCATTATCTACAATTATCTGTACAATACAAAAATATGTTTCACCATTCTGGGACTTTTCAATCTAGGGGCGGATCCAGAGAATGATCTTGGGGGGGGACTACCGGCAACAATAATAACATTGTAAAAAAAAACGTAAAAATTGCAATAATTTATTTTCTTGGTTACATTATTTACAAATTGTTACTATTAAATCTTGCATGATGATATTATAACCTTTTTGCATTTAATGTTGATTTAAAACCACTCCTACTTTAACTTTACTGGAGGTTTAACCCTACTTTAACCTTTACTGAGGTTAGTATTATAGGCTAAATCTAGTGATTTTGCCCTCAAAACCCAGTATGGCTTCAAAATTGTCGGTTTTTATTAGCGAATTTCCCTATAGGGAATACGCTATTACGGTAGTAGTCACGGTAAGACCTAAGCCCGGGATCATGATACGTTTTCGTTTTGAGATCTCTATATAGAAGCCAAAAACACCGTTCGTTCAAATTGATATATATATATGTGTCCATGAACATGATAACTTTTGAACGGAACCTCCGATTTTGATGAAATTTGGTACAGGGGTGTAAGCCAGCGTCTACTAGGTTGAGTTCGCGAACCAGAATGATCGGACCATGGGAATGGGGTTTTATGGGGTTTCAAAAGGGTTAAAAATGGGTTTTTGGCTTTTTTTTACTTTTATTTAGAAAAGTCAACAATTTTAACTTAAACCATTTAAAGGAGCTTAAAAAACAAACAATCTAGTATTTTGAATTTTTTACCTAGCTTAAATGGTTATGGAGAAAATCCAAAAAACTATGTTTTCCATGTTATTCTTAAATGGGAAATCAACAAAACCTTCTATCTTGCTTATTTATTGACACATCTTGATAAAATTAGGTATGTACATTCAATAGGAAGCGTTTAACTTATATTTGCTTAGAAAACCCATATGGTGGCAAACCTACGTACTCACCCCTATAGCGTTTATGGGGAAAAAAGGACACCATAGCCTTATAAAATTTGGCATGTACAATCACTAGGTAGGGTTTAACTTATATTTGCCAACAAAACCCATATGGCGGCAAACCTACATACTCTCATCCCCATGGATTTTATGGGTAAATAGATATACCAAAATTCCATTGGAAATTCGCTGAGTACGCAGGTCTGCTGCGACAGGGGTATTTAATTTTGTTATAGTGCCATGGTAATAAAGCTATTCCATTTCCACTAACAACCAACAATACCTCTTCAGAGATAACAGCTGTTTCCAAAAGACTGCTTAACATTGGTCGGGTTCACGTTCATTCACCGCATCCACCGCAACCGGGATTTAGATAATCACGTGACAAATCCCAATGGCCACATGATAAATCCCGGTGGATCCTGGTGACGACATTTTGCTGCCGTCTTATGAACCAACCGGGATTTTTATTGTTGACGTTTACGTGCTAAAAAATCCAACGCATCCCGGTTGCGGTGGATTGCGGTTTGATGAACGTGAACCCGACGAATAATATTCCTTTATTTTTGTATACCTATCGTTGTTAGTTCGTAACCAAAATAGCATCCCATTAACCCATATGGGTGACCAATGTGAAAAATTATGATTTTAAAACTTAAATTTAGACTAAATTATATTTTTTTTGATTGATACTGTTTCCAAACTTAGTTTTGGGCCAAAACACTCTTAAATGCAAAGTGTAAAATCAACCCGCTAGATTTCGAGATCGTGGAACACACATTCCTTCAGACAGTGCTCCTATAGGATTGGGTATATAGGATTGTTTTAGTTTCGTAAAACGGGCACGGCACAGAGTGCAAGCTCCCAGTCACAAGGGCGAAATTGTATTTAGTTTGGATGGAGAAGTGTAGGGCCTATAAATGTGCTGTAGCAATGTATACCATACATTATAATAGCCATGTATTATTGCTATAATACTAACCTCAAAATTTTTCAAGCTCACATAGTACGTTTTTTGGATGGTTATCAGCGTATTATAGAAAACAAAAAAAATGATTTGTTTTGAATTATGTCATTTTTTATATCAATTGCTTATTAAACTATTTTTCTGTTGTTCAGAAATACCTAGTAAAATATTGCATCGAATGGAACTGCAAAAAATATTTCTAGGGCCTAGGGCCATTGTATCAATCTCTGAGTTCTCCAACATTACAACAAACATCCAACGTGTTAGGTACTGACACTAGTGACACTGGCCAAGTCACAGTCACAGTCACGCTGACTGGCTCTGAGGCCTTAGTTCTGAATACAATGTAGCCGCCCGTTGCTGACACCTCAAAAGTATCCAACGACCCTGCAGCTCGTGAGAGTTGTCAACAAACTTGTCGACGCTCACAACCTCAACCTCGCCACCGTTGCAGTCTGCCTGGACGTCAGCAAAGCCTTTGACAGGGTGTGGCATGAAGGCCTGCTCCGCAAGCTCCGAGACACGCCACTGCCGGACACAGCTGTCCATTTGCTTCGCTCATACCTTGCGGGCCGCTCTTTTCGAACCGTTGTTGATGGGGAACTGTCCACCGTCCGACCGGTCAGAGCCGGGGTCCCGCAGGGGAGCGTGCTGGGACCATTGCTGTATCTCATTTTCACAAATGACATGCCAACTGTTGCAGGGGTGACTTTGTCACTGTACGCCGACGACGCCATGCTCCAGTGCAGCAGCCCTCGCCCAGCACAAGCGGTGCGGGTCATGCAACGACAGATGGACGTGCTCTCTCCTTGGCTCGAGAAATGGAAGATCAAGGTGAACGCCGACAAAAGTGATGCAATTTGTTTCAGGAAACGACGCAGGATGCCGCGAGTCCGGCCGGCCCCGGTGGAACTGAATGGAGAACCGATCCCCTGGAAAAGTTCCGTCAAGTACCTCGGAGTCACGCTGGACGACCGGCTGAACTTCGGACGCCATGTCGACAACAAAGTCAACGAAGCCAACAAGATCCTCGGACTCTTGGGCCCTCTGATCTGCGCGAGGAGCGTGCTCCCCGTGCGGGTCAAGCTCATGTTTTTTTCTCATGATTGTGCGTTCTGTGCTCATGTACGCCTCAACGGCGTGGTGGGCACTTGCCAGCAGGACTAACAGGAGGAGATTGGAGAGTGTGCAGAACAAAGCCCTCCGACGGTTGACGAGGCAGCCCTGGTTTGTGCGAAACGCAACGATCAGGAGCTCGCTGCGCGTCCCGACGCTCGGTCAATTTGCTTTCCACTGTGCCACAAATCTCTTCCAGAAAGCCAGCGAATCTGGATTCCCGCACATTGCGGAAATTGCCACCAGAAGGAGGGACCTGCCCGAGTTTTGGCGTCCGAGACCGGCCGCCATCCTGGACGACCCACCGTAGGAATTCCACGAAGACCAGCGGCGCCGAATTTGATCTCAAATTCAAACACGCAATGACTCCAAACAAAAGAGAGCGCAAACCGTGAAGTCAAGACTAATCCCCCGGCAGTCAATGAATATTTTTCAGATGCTGCAGCAACGTCTGGGGACGAAGGAGCCCCGGAGCACCGTGACAGTGACAGACTCATTTACTGTATAATACGATACGACATACATCCACTTCGTCTGCTTGTTAAATAAATTTTTATTCCTAGTACAAAGTTGAAATGAAAATAAACTACCGTAGCGTTTAAGCATTTTATGAAAAAAAAGAATTAAAGCAGTGAAATTCGTGGCTCTTTTGCAGCTTAGGCCTATGTAACCTCCACAACATTTGTGGGTACTTGTTTCTTTTACAGTACAGTTTTATTTTTTTACCAAAAAGCAGTCAAGATTAGGTCGACTACCTTTGGCGCTGAACTTTCTTTATTTGTAGCATAATCATGTGTGTCATGTCAATCATGTTATAGTTTTGTTTATCAACAATGGTTTTTTACTTGTGCTTGCTATCGATGCAAGCACAAGTCAGCGATGCTACCGATGATCGCGGCGAACGTAAATCCGCCTGCGGCCGCGACGCTGGGTTAGATATAGCGATGTCTAGACGGTTTAACTTATGACTTATCGCTACCGTGTGATTCGTTTTGAGTTAGTGAAAGTATTTCCTACGTATAAGCAGTAACAGTAACAAAAATAACATAATCGCCGCAGCGCACTGCAAACTTGGCTGAGTACGTGTAGCAGGCCCGGTGTCGAGGCCGCGAGCGGAGATGCGTTCGCCGCGACCATCGGTGAAATGGCTGGCTTTAATGAAGCAGAACTCAAATTCCGTAAAACTTCGAAACATGAAATTTTTACACTATGCTCATTAAATATCCTTCTTTCAATTATGTGTTTTTATTAAAGATACCAGTTCAAAATGACTTAAAAAGTAGCTGGGTTATGTATTACAAACAAAAATACAATTTTTTTGGATAATCGGTTAAATAATCTCCTACTTAACGTAGAAAATTCTTGAGACTTTGGGGGGGGGGGTATCCCCCGTCCCCCCCCCCCCCCCCGTGGATCCGCGCCTGTTTCAATCACATTATAACAACCATTATTCTACATATTAACTACATAAATTCCTCCATACTTCTTTTTTAGCGGGGATAAATGAACATTGTACACTACTCACTACTCAGCTGATTCTAACCAGAAATAACTGTAAGTTTTCTCTAAAGATGTACATAACGATATAATTATTGCGCTTGAGGATGTGAAAGCTGAGTGGACAAGTTTGTTGTACCTGCAACCTGTGCCCGATAATTCCATCGCTTGATTGCAGCTGCGTAAAGTGCTCTAAGATTACTCCTGTCTGAATGCGGTGGTTCCGAATGGGCATAACAAATTAAAATTATCTAATAATTGAATAATTGGGAAGTCCTTTGACTATTTAGTGGGACAAACTTTTTTTGAAGGGAAGTTTTTTTTCAATTTCCTTTAAATTAGAAGACCCGAACTGGTCCTTCTGATCCTGGAACCGAATTGTTATTGATAATCATTTCTTGGAAAGAGCAGTGGACGCCATGTAAAGGCCGATTATTGAAAGTTGACGAACCCTTGGTAAGTGGTTCAAAGACAATGTGACTTCTGGCAAGAAGGACCGCTGCTGCTGAGGAGTGTATGGCTATATGCTCAGGAATAGAAAGTTGAACTAGTGTACTTGTTGATAAAAATCGAGCAATTTATTTTGATACAATCCAAAAGTTACATTTAGTTCTAAATCAATTATATCCAACCAATCCAATATTGTGAATATCCTTCAGTAATCACTAAAAAAACTACACGCATTACAGCTGTCAATTAACAAACGTTTAAATGCTCAACAAACTCCCAATGTTATTCTGATCGAAAAATTGCAAATTTAGTTTGTGGATAGCAACCTCATTTTAAGTCAGATTTTTATCAATTTTTTGTGGAAAAAACTACAGACCAAGCCCAAGCCAAGGTCAACTATACACCAGGCCGGAGTGCTGAGAGAGATGACGTCACAACAGTGGTGTGACAGCTTATCGGTGTTGCCCAAAAAGTCTAATTTACCCAATTTTAGGATATTCAAGCGGAAGTTAGGTAAATATTTTTGTTTATTTTAGGGGATTTTCAATTAAGTCACGCCACATAAGTTGACGAATGGCCAAAAACAGCTGGGTAGGGCGAGGGGAGGAGAAGGGGTACTTTTCCAAAAACATCGAGCTTACGCGGGGCCTACGAAAACTAACTCGTAGGCCCCGGCTACGTTACTTGCAATTCTTTTATAGAACAGCTGATCATCCAATAATTTTAACTGAATAATAGTGAAAATTCATTCGTCAAGTTACAGATATCGTAGAATATCTTGGCCTCTGACATTCTCCACTTCTAGATTCAAATTGGTAAACATATGGTACTAAAAAACAGTCTGCGACAATCTGCAACTTCTTCGCTCTACTCCAACTATTTGAACTGTAAACGGTCGTCACAGGCCAAGATATTCCGTGTTATCTGTACGCAAGAAATCTAGAATGTATATAATATTCTAGATACTGTGTCTGTACGTGGCGGGAGTAATAATTATCAGGGGAATTGCATCAATAGTATAGTTTCAGATCAGCTGGTGCACTAGTAGTGTGAAGTTTTATCACAAGTGGTGGGGGGCATTCCGGCTTGATGTATAGTTGGCCTTGACAAAGCCCTGTCCAACGACATCAAAAACTTTAAAACCGGTTGATAATTGTGAAGAAGTTTTCTTACTAAAAAGCCTTAGCGTACTTTAAAGTATATAGTTATACAGTCTTTTGAGACTTTGATTAGTTTTGGAGGAGCAGGTCATCAGGTTTAGGGACAGGTATTTCATTTAAAAATGTATAAAGCTAACTTTCAAAATATAGCAGTTTCTAAATTCCGAGTAAAATTTACATACAACGACTATGTGCACTAACGTGAAAAGACCTCTTATCCAATGCATTTAGTTTGAGGCAAACATTTGGTAGTTCGGTGTATGTTATTTTTATTCAGCTGAATTTACATAGTGCTGCAAAAACACGTTACCAAAACATAAACATTACTTTCAGTTATAAAATGTTTCATTCTTGGTTGTGAAGAGTGGTAATACCAATGAATACAAAAACGTATTAATTTTTTTACGTACATTTTTGTATTCATTGGTAATACTGATTTATCTATCATATGTTACGTGTATTTCCGTGTACGCCGCAAGAGATCGCACCACCGTCAAGAGGTTTCACACATGCCTATGCTATGAGAAGTATATTCACATTAGTGTACATAGTCAACGATACAACTATGACACACTCTAGTCTTAAATTTCCCCATCCTAATGAAAAAACAAATAAAACGATAGTAATATAGATAAAATCACAGCATATACATAATCCTCACAAGTACCCAAATAATTAATAAATTAATGCAGCTTCAAAACCAATTAATTTAAATCATCATTGATTCACATTCACTACGTAATGTCCCCTAGTTGCGCGTCGTGAGTGCCTTATCAAACGATTATTGACGTCATCGACGTCACAACTAACCAACTGTGTTCAGGCCGTATCGCGTGTGAGCAAGGCGTTGACCTTGACCCTGGCAATGATATCAGTGATAAGGCTGGAATCACATTGGACGCAACCAAGTGCGAGTAGATACTCGCGCGAATTCATGCAGATCGCTCGCGCGAGTGGGGGCGCTCACATTACCTGCAACTACACGCACCATCCTACGTTCTCAGTCGCGAAAACTCTTCATTTCAAGAAGCGACAGTTCAATGACGATGAGTTCGTTTTTAAAATTGTGTAATAGAAATTTAGTAGTATTGGAGATTAGTAGTGAACTCCAAGAGCATTTTCAGAGAAGAATCGGCTTATGAATATTTCGCAGGTTATAAAGTAACCGTCGTATTTCCCAAGATCTTTTAAGACACCAGAATTGTTTATAACTTTACAAGAACGCCCTCTATATATTTCTACATATTATATAACATTTCACCAATTATTTTAAAATATCCTATCAGCGAATTTGTGTCATTGGAGGAAAAATATGGTTCAATTATGGTATTAAAATAGATATTACCATGGATAACCTATAGGTCTAGGTTCTGTGTGGAATTACCTTTGACTAAACGCACTTAATGCAACATTAATTTATTGAAATAATAACTTCCCGGAAAGAATAAATGTTTACCATTAACTCCTCCAGAATATTTAAGTAACTAACTAGCTACCAGGATATTACACACATTTAATGCATTGTTTATAGCATAATAGTGTATCAGTAGGGGATCTCAAAACCTTAAATTTTTTGGAAAGCCTTTCTGGAAACATTTTCAGTTTATCATGGTCTGTTATATAAATACGGAATTGGATACTGTATTTTTCTTATTTTGCTACACAGTATCAATTCAAAACCAGTATCGTGGTAAACTCAACCTCATATTCAAGTTTATGTATACTGTATAATAATTTTAACTAAAGATCGCCCACTGGCCAAAATTCTACCAAAAATTCAGTTTTGATCTTGAGCCAATTAGAGTCCAAATGTTTCATAACTTATAAACATTCTTTCTTATTTGTTGGCATTTTTATCCTAACAGTTATTTAATTATTCAATCAAGTATCCTTCTCCCATAAGATAACATTAAAACATTGAAAGAGTGTAGGGCGTAGCCTTGGGACCGCTGTGAATTACTATATGATTCTGCTCAACTACACCACAATAACTTTCTAGCGGTATATGCGGATTTCCCCTACGATGTACACAAGCTAAGAAAAAAAGGGGAAAAGAAACATTCTTGCCTATTAATAATGTCAATGAACTGACTATTTCAGTTGTAAAATTGAACTGTTGAAACCTAATGTACATTTTTGTATAAATGTTTTAATTTGCTTAGTAATTAAGAGTCATCTTCACCCCTGGGCCACTAGCCCATTGTTGCGCAGTCGGCAATGTTAACCATACGGCTTTTAATGCAAAACATGGTATCGCATTCCCCTGTTTCGGACGCCGTTTTTCAACCGATTTGCTTTAAACTTGGTAAGTGTTTAGTTGAATAGTTATACTATGTCGCTCATACCTTGGAGTTTTGAAAATATAACAAATATTACTCTTTGAGACGTCGCAAAGTAACTCGATTTTCCTTACGAATATTTCAAAATTTAGTAAAATTTTCAAAATTCCGAGGTATGAGCGACATAGTATAACTATTCAACTAAACACTTACCAAGTTTAAAGCAAATCGGTTGAAAAACGGCGTCCGAAACAGGGGAATGCGATACCATGTTTTGCATTAAAAGCCGTATGGTTAACATTGCCGACTGCGCAACAATGGGCTAGTGGCCCAGGGGTGAAGATGACTCTTAATTCACAATTATTTGTTGAAATAAACTGTTTTAACTTGTACTGAAAGGTTTGAATTTACAAATTATGTACAGCCAACCTTCAAATCAGAATTCTTAATAACTTTTCCATGGTTTACAAAGTAATATTAAAAATACCCCCGTTGAAGCATACCTGTGTACTCAGCAAATTTCCAAAAGGAAATTGAGATTTTGTATTTTACCCACAAACACCATAGGAATGAGTATGTAGGTTTACTACCATAGGATGTTGTTAAAAAATGTTAGTTGTTAGGAAATGTATGCCTAATGCACCCCATCAAGAAATGGGTAAGGTAAAATCAAATATTGTAGCAATATTCGCCACTTTTTAAATTTTCCCCATAAGCCCCATGTGGGTGTGAGTATGTAGGTTTGCCGCCATATGGGTGTTGTATGCAAATATACGTTAAACCCTACCGAGTACATGTGCATACCAAATGTTACCAAGTTATATTAATAAATAAGCAAGATACGTGGTTTTGTTGATTCAGCGATGGTCTGATAAAAATGCCAATGCTCATCTGTTTGGCCACAATATAAGGCAGGTACTTAAACTAAGTGATAGATCAAACAATATTAACAAAATTAAAAATATAAAACTCAATTGCATAGGGTAGGTTTGACTATCTAACTTGAAATGGAAATTTCTTCCACAATTTTAGCCAAAAGTTTAATTTTTGGGTGAGTTATTCTCCATTACCATGTTTTTTGTCACTAGCATACCAAATTGGTTTAATATAAGTTAACCACAGCTTTGATAAACAAATAAATACAGCTCTTAAATGTGAAGTTGATGTACGCACCGCGTGCACTCACTCGCCTCTGAAACAAATAATTTTGATCGGGAGAATCTGGTGCGCGAGTACGAGCGAGCTCGCGCGACGAAGTGCGGACAGTGTGAACGCCTCTTGCGAGTTCCCTTTTGAGTCTTCGTTAATCGGCAAAATTTGTTACCCCATGCACGCACGTGCGTGCTCGCGCGACCACGCTACTCGCGCTTGGTTGCATCCAATGTGATTCCAGCCTAAGACAGGCGTGTTGCGGTTGCGGTGTGTGATGATCGTCGCGTCGGGCGGCCGGCGCGCGGCGGAGGCTCGAGGCTTGTTATCAGTGCAACAATCGATTGTTATCGCTTCAAACTTCCAGGAAGCTCTCGATTCCAGCTGTAGGACAAGCAAAGTTGATCGGGAAACAATAGTATGTGAACAGTTTGATAGGTTGTGGATACGATAATCATCAAAGTTATCATTGTTTGATAGGCTAATTCTGTTTCCATTACACTTAGTGCATCGTCTACAGCCGTGTAAAAGCGTTGTACTAAAAACGTCTGATGAATGTGTTTTATGCGATGAAATAATTCGTCGGCCACTATGTAGTTTGAAACATAACTTTAAAAAAATTTTAATATTTTTATTACTACGGAACTATCATTGATTGCATAAACTCCATAAGGTCTTAGAAAAGGAAAATCATAAAATAAGTTATGTATAAATGAAATATTAAAAAAAATAAAGTAAATCGATTGTGATCATTGCTCTTAAAATAGATTCCACTTGAGGACTTTGCGGAATCTTTCACATCAATTTTTCTCTCTCTCCTACATCAGTTTACTTGCCCTTCTACTCCTTGTTCTATAAGAATATCCCTAAGAAGTTTTTCTTATTCAAAGTCAGTGACTTTAATAAGAAAATTTGGGAGATAAAAACAAGTTCTTAAGAAGATGTAGGTGGGTCAGTACCATATGTAAGAAGATTTTGTCCTAAATAAAATGGCCACGAAAAAAGGTTATGAAAAATGTGAAAGGTACATGTTTTACATTTGATGACTTTACCTTATGGTCATTGGTATGGTCATTAATTTGATTAAGAACGGAAATATGATTCACTATTCACTGCTACGCTATTCAACAATTTTTCTAAATCAACAATTTTTCTCAGGTAAAATTACCTGAGAAAAACGATGGTGAAAAGTCTACCACTCTGCGACGCTGCGCTCGCCTGCTATGGCCAAAATTTTAAAAATGGCGGCTGTAGTTTTGTGAATATCTTTTGAACCGTTAAAGACAGCTAAATTTTGTAATTTAGTAAACCTTAGAAAATAAAATTTTACACATTTTGATATAATATGTATTGGTTGTTAGGCCTATATTTAAGAAGGGTGATATTGCTCTTTAAAGCTACTTTCCAAAGGTATAAGCCTTAATGTAGATATAAGCCTTTAACCGTGTTAACTGACTACTACAGGGTCCCCAGATACCAAAAACACCATTCATTAATTTTTTATATTTGCATATACATACTTATTAAGATACATATATAAATATGCACTTAAATTCCGTAAAGCTGGTAAACCTATTAACGAAACCTTCGATTTTGATCAAACTTGCTGACATGAAGGTGTGGGACTAGCTCTAAGTCCATTGAGTTATGTCGATTGGGATTATCGGACTATAGGAAAAGGGAAATACATGTTCAAATTTGTCTAAAATAATTTTAAACCCCAATATTTTGCCGATTTTAGACAAATTTGAATCTGTATTTGTCCCTTTTCCCGGTTCCCCTTAGTCCACTACCTTAATGTCAAGTTTGATAAAAATCGGACGTTTCATTTACAGGTTTACCGGCTTCACGGAATTTAATTACAGTACCAGGGGGACCGAGCTTAAGCTCGGTAAAATTATTACTTTAGTTCTCACAAAAAGCTCGTTCGCTCCGCTCACTCGCCCGCTTCCATTTTAAAGACAATCTCGTTCGCTTCGCTCACTTGCCAAGCCGAAGGGTGCTGCACTATGGTATAATTTTCCTAAACTACTACAGGTTAAAATGTAACACATTGGTTTATATCAACAGTTATCAGCTGATTTTTGTTCAATTAATAAAATCTCCATAAGGATAACATGGAAACTTTGAAGGGCTCTGGCTCTAGCGCGAAAACTGGATTTTTCCCAGCTATGGGACCAGCTCCAATCGATTTCTGGTGGCCAAAACCCCCATATTCAATAAAAAAATCACAAATCCTTGGAACGAAAAAAAACTTTGCCCGTACAAACAGAGCTTGTTTTAGAGTATAGTACCAGGGGGACCGAGCTTAAGCTCGGTAAAATTATTTACTTTCGTTCTCACACAAAGCTCGTTCGCTCCGCTCACTCGCCAAACCGACGGGTGCTGCACTTTGGTATAATTATCTTAAACTACAGGTTAAAGATGTAACACATTGGGTTATATCTACAGTTATCAGCTGATTTTTGTTCAATTAATAAAATCTCCATAAGGATAACATGGGAACTTTGAAGGGCTCTAGCGCGAAAACCGGATTTTTCCCAGCTATGGGACCAGCTCCAATCGATTTCTGGTGGCTAAAACCCCCATATTTCATCAAAAAATCAAAAATCCTTGGAGCGAAAAAAAACTTTGCCCGTACAAACGGAGCTTGTTTTAGAGTATAGTACCAGGGGGACCGAGCTTAAGCTCGGTAAAATTATTTACTTTCGTTCTCACACAAAGCTCGTTTGCTCCGCTCACTCGCCCTCTTCCATTTTAAAGACGAGCTCGTTCGCTTCGCTCACTCGCCAAGCCGACGGGTGTTGCACTTAAGTATAATTTTCTTAAACTACAGGTTAAAGATGTAACACATTGGTTTATATCTACAGTTATCAGCTGATTTTTGTTCAATTAATAAAATCTCCATAAGGATAACATGGAAACTTTGAAGGGCTCTAGCGCGAAAACCGGATTTTTCCCAGACATGGGACCAACGCCATTCGACTTCTGGTGGCCAAAACCCCCATATTCAATCAAAATAAACTGTATCAGTTAACTGACACATACTTTCTCCCAACAATATATAAAAAGGTGTTAAAAGCTCCAAACATTAATATCTTGATGACTCAGTCGGATAGCTACCAGCTGAGCAGCGCTCGTTTGACCCTACGCGCGTCTGTGACTTTTAACAACGTACTGCGTTTACCGCTAAACGAAAAATTGAATTTTCTCCGCAACCACTTGACGTAGAGCAATAATTTAAAATACTGGATTATTTAGTTTTTTAAGCTTGATTTAATGGTGATAAGTAAAATTTATTTCGAGACAACAGCTATTTTGAAAATTCAAAAAATTGATTTTTGAAACACTTTTTACTCCATAACTTTTGAACGCGCATTTTCCCGGAGATGCGGGTGGTGTCATTTTATTCACCATTTTAAGCTTAATAAACCACAAAATTTTAATCAAAATCGTTAGAGCCGTTTTTGAGAAATTTTGATTTTTGACGATTTTTGAGGGTTTTTGGGGGTAAACTACCCTTAAAAATAAAAAATTCAAAAAAATGAAAAAAACGCCTGGAATTATCGTGGGTTTGGACCTACCTACCAAATTTCATCAAAATCGGACCATTGGGGCATTCTCTAGCTCTGTTTACATCCTGACACACATACACACACACACACACACACACACACACACACACACACACACACACACACACACACACACACACACACACACACACACACACACACACACACACACACACACACACACACACACACACACACACACACACACACACACACACACACACACACACACACACACACACACACACACACACACACACACACACACACACACACACACACACACACACACACACACACACACACACACACACACACACACACACACACACACACACACACACACACACACACACACACACACACACACACACACACACACACACACACACACACACACACACACACACACACACACACACACACACACACACACACACACACACACACACACACACACACACACACACACACACACACACACACACACACACACACACACACACACACACACACACACACACACACACACACACACACACACACACACACACACACACACACACACACACACACACACACACACACACACACACACACACACACACACACACACACACACACACACACACACACACACACACACACACACACACACACACACACACACACACACACACACACACACACACACACACACACACACACACACACACACACACACACACACACACACACACACACACACACACACACACACACACACACACACACACACACACACACACACACACACACACACACACACACACACACACACACACACACACACACACACACACACACACACACACACACACACACACACACACACACACACACACACACACACACACACACACACACACACACACACACACACACACACACACACACACACACACACACACACACACACACACACACACACACACACACACACACACACACACACACACACACACACACACACACACACACACACACACACACACACACACACACACACACACACACACACACACACACACACACACACACACACACACACACACACACACACACACACACACACACACACACACACACACACACACACACACACACACACACACACACACACACACACACACACACACACACACACACACACACACACACACACACACACACACACACACACACACACACACACACACACACACACACACACACACACACACACACACACACACACACACACACACACACACACACACACACACACACACACACACACACACACACACACACACACACACACACACACACACACACACACACACACACACACACACACACACACACACACACACACACACACACACACACACACACACACACACACACACACACACACACACACACACACACACACACACACACACACACACACACACACACACACACACACACACACACACACACACACACACACACACACACACACACACACACACACACACACACACACACACACACACACACACACACACACACACACACACACACACACACACACACACACACACACACACACACACACACACACACACACACACACACACACACACACACACACACACACACACACACACACACACACACACACACACACACACACACACACACACACACACACACACCTATACGCGCATATAAGTCGCAACGAGATCCATGTAAAAATCCAGCGGTATGAGATCCACCAGAAGGAGTGGTTTTTTAAAGAAAATAAGTGACACTTTTCTTCCCTGTAGTTAGTACAATGCACCAGTCTCTTCAGATTTGAGATACCTTCAAAATTAACCATACGTTTTTTGCGGTCAAAGTGAGATCCGGTATGTAAGGTCACAGTGAGATCCATTTTGACCTTGGCTATACACACTTTAACTACCACGGTCACACTGAGATCCGTCTGCAACTTCCCGATTATTGTTCGACCGCCTCGCTGGTGTTTACACACACTCTATCTAGTTGCGGTCGAAGTGAGATCCTTTACGGGTTGCATGCGTAATTTAATATACTGTAAGAACAAATTGATACATTATGGTATTTTAGCGTTGCAGATTAATAGTCTAGTGATTACGAGGCTCTGTTAAGAAATGTAAGTCATATTGTTTGGTGTACCGTATTGTTAAACGTTTAATCTATATCTATAAAGTCAAAGCCGTAGCCAGAAAAAAAATTTGGGGGGGGGGGTTGAGCTCCACAGTTACAAAAAGTAACTTCCAAGCTTTCATTTTAACACAATTCTTAATATAATGTTAGTATGTTAAAGTAATTTAGAAGTTTTATATATTTATAGTACCTACATAATTACAAAAAATAAAATGTATTTATTATTAAATTGCCCAGAAAACAAGCAATAATCATTGAATGTAGGCGTACTAAATTCTTCTTTATTCTTTTTACTTCAAACTTGCATGCTAACTTAAAATGCCTCTGCTAACGAGACGAGATATAACAAAAACTTAACTAAAACGTATTAATGTTCAACGGAATAAATATGACAGTATTGTTATGTCACTTGCTATAAACATATTTTCACTCAATCCTTATATTGTATAATAATCATTTGGTTCATAAAAAATTAAAAACTAAAGTATCTTTCGTTGGAGTTTCTGTCTTTCCATATGAATGGACATAAGTGCTAAGCCGCTCATCACTTGCCTGACGGCTTTTATTTATAATAAGAAATATTCAGTTGTCTTGCCCAAGGAGGTTATATTCTAATACTGGAGACAGCACACAATGCTAAGTGCCTGCTGAATGCTCTGGAATACCAAATTGAACTACTTGCCGAAATGAAGGAGTCAGCGTAGGGAGTCAAACAAATTGTGAATCAAATCTTTTATTAAACTTTATCAGTCTCAAATTTACTTGAACAGTACATCTAATATCAGAGCAGCTTGAGTTAGTTTCACATAAAAACTGAACAAAGAATTTGAGTTCACCTTTTACTGCAGAGTTGTCAATTAATTAATTGTCAGATTTCATAGAAGTTTCAACAAATATTATTAATAAAGCAATAAACATTAGGCCTAACTCTAAAATGACTTCATCTTTTGATGCACTGCAATGAAATAATTTTTTATAACTTAAACGAAACATCGCATTCCTGACAAATCAAATCACATTCCTTTATTGCGCGAGAGAGATAATCAGCGAGCACATAAACAAACATAATGTTATGTTATGATGTGTTCTCGCTATAGATAACGATCTAAATATTTAATTGATGTAGGTCTACTCATTCATAGTTCCAAAAGAAATTTAAAACAGATTACCTTTGTACAAAACGGCATTTCAGAGTTACCAACCCAACAAGATATACCGGCAAGCTTTTTCGCCATCAACAACAAAACGGTGATCTCTCCAGTAAGAATATCAAGATGACTGCAGTGCCAGGTGAGCTACATCCCATAAGAGCAATTATGTCAGTTTCTGCGACATCCGTGGATGTCGCCACAGAGTGTTGATTAAAAAAGTGTTTAAAAAAAACAACATTTTACTCTTTGTTACCTGCAAGTGTTGCGAACGCTGCAGGACACAACAATCGTTCTCGTTTGCGTTGGAGATTTTTGTCTCAAAACTTATTACTAAAATAACTAATTTCAAAGCAAACTAGGGTAGAATTTATGGTTTTAGTTTTACCTTGAGTGATAATTGTTAATTTGGTCATTATCTAATGGTTTCTTATTAACTAATAATCCAAATGTAAAATGGAATAATATGGTGTCGTTACGATAAATATTGTACCCGTGGCAAGACTGTTCATTCTCTTTTTCAATCAGCTGTGTAATGGTAAATATTATAACGTAACTTGACTTCCGTTTTAGTTTTGACGCTTCATATCCGGGACACTAAAAATAGCTATTCAGTTGACCTTAGGAAGAAGTTATGCTTTTTCGTCTACAGACCTTGTAAGAATATAACCTCCTCAGTCTTACCTAGTCAAATATAAAGGTTAGGGCGAGAGCTGTCGATGCTGGAGTAGACATAATTAAAACGGATTTTCAATGTTTTTGTTTTGTCTTATTAACCTTACTAAGCATTTACGTCGTTGTATAAGTCAATTTAACAGACTACACAAAGCTTTATGAGACTAACTGTCACTATGAAAACTGTAAACTGCACAGTACACACCCACACTCACACACTATTGGCGCGAATAAGTTCTGATGAGTGGATTGACAGGCAAATGTTATGTATTATTCCTGCTCATTTCTTGCCGTTCACACTCTCCGGCGACCCCTATGATATGGGGGTCCGCACTCGGTCCGCACAGCTGACTAACTACGACTTTCCTTATGACTTGAACATTTTTATGAAACAAATAAGTAATTTTGTATTTCCTTTGTTTTTAAGTTTATTCCTTACCATAATTTAATTTTCAAACGATGTCTTATGAAAAAATTTAACACATTTTTGTTGGGCTGATTTTTGTGTCAAAATTTATAGGGGTCAGGGGGTTTCGACCCCCTGACCCCCCCATTAGCTACGGCCTTGTATAAAGTAGAATGCGTGTATGAGTTTGTATGTCTCCTATGGGTGCGAAAACGACTCGACCTAATCGGTGATCCAACTATACTTATTTAACAAAAAAGAAAGTTCGGCCTATTCTACTGTAATTTTTTCGTACGCTTAAGTACTCTGACCCAGTGGCCTTGCAAGTTCCAATGTTATTTTTATGGACAAAATATTTTTATAAAACTGAATATAGACAAATTTAATAATAAGTGGAAACTTAAACATGTACACAAAAGAATGTTTTGATTGAACAGTAACTGGTAACATACAAGTACGTTGAATCATACTCTATATAAAAGAAATTCGTGTTGGTTATTGAATTTTAAAACGGCTGAAGTGATTTGGCTGATAATTGGTGGCAAGGTAGCTTAGAACGAGGAGACGGACATAGTTTTTACCCCATTCTCGTCGTATGTAAAGCTTTAGGACCGTCATAAACGTACACATGTAAGTTTGTTTTAGAGTATTTTATCCGAGTTTTAATGAACACAACGTATAGAAATAATATTTCTTTGCAATTAATTCTATAAACATATATTCTCATTTAAAGTATTAAGGTAAGTTTCATTTTTTAAGTATTGAAGGAAGAGTCGTAACAAAATCTAGAGGTCCACATCTAGGAAGTGTAAATGACTTGAGGAGAGTGAGCGTAGCAAACGAGCTCACCTAAAGGGCAAAGATTCTCAGGTTGGCATAACAACGCATGCCAGATAACAGCTAGTATCCAAAGAATTTCTTCTATATTTTCTACATTCTACAGTAAGAATCGTTTAAAAGTGTAAACTTTTTTATTTGAACCACGATTTGTTTTATTATTATTATGAACAACAAATTTAACCAAATTTTTTATTCTTACTAATAATTAATAGTTGCAATTACTCATTTTTTCGGGGTTGGATGCCTTATTTTTAAAAGAATTCAAGTTAAAGGTATAATGTACTGAAATCCTGTTGTATAAATAAATAAGCAGATGACATTAAATATAAAAAAGTGAAATCATGAAGTTCATGTAAAAAAATTAATAATTTTGCTTTTTATGAGTTTAAAAGAGTACTAGGGGCCCGTGCAGCGCAATGCGCTGTATTTATCATAGTGCCTATGGTGATCAAACCTTGCTCCATGGTAAATTACCAAATTACTTTGAATGAAAATTCAATTGTAGTGAAAATCAAATAACCATAAATAATATTGGTATTTAATCCATAGATCTTCATTAATAATAACTTCCCTATGTGATAGTGTTGAGATTTGGTGGTTGTTCTTTTAGATAGAAATTAGCTAGAATTAAATTATGGTTTTTATTCCGATTTGTCTTAGAGCCTCTGCCTAAAAACTCCTATAAAATTTATAATAAACCTATAAAATTTATAATAAATTCACAGATGTAAGATCTATATGTTAATAGGCAAGCATGTTTCGTTTCCTCCTCTTTTTCTCAGCTCATAGACATCGTAGGAGAAATCCGCACATACATTTAGAAAGGTAGAGTCCTTCTAACGGACACAATCATTCTAAATGTTCAGTTTGATTTATTCCTGTGATACAAACATCATCCAGGAAGCAAGACACTCCAGGAATACCACAAAGCATTTGTTCCATGATGCGCTGGAATATCCCATCCTCGTCGCCAAAAATGTTATGTGTCCGAGTGGATCGAGCGTATTATTTTACCGGGAACGGGGTACTAAATAACAACTACATTTTGTGAGTAAAACACCGACCGGCGGAGCGCGGACGTACGGTATGGAATCTGGAGCTGGACTGACTGTTGGTTTGTATGAGGAGATATTTGGAATTCGCTCCGCCAATCAGATTCGTTTATTTGAATATCGTATGATCGAAAGATCAGTAGACATGGCCTGGTTTTTGGTACTGCCAACATGTGAAATATGAATTATGGTAAAACATCGTATTTCCAACTTAATACATTACACTGTAAATGAGCAGAATTCTATTATAATTCACATCTTTAAAAGTCTTTCAAAGTTCCCACAGTCTTTCAAAGTTCCAATGTTAATCTTATGAAAGAAGGATAATTGATTGCATCATTAGACAGCTGTTGTAAAAACAACTGCTAAAAAACTGGAAGAACAGATGTTTCAGTTATATAATATTTTTAAACTTCTTGGGTCCAGATCAACTGAAATTTTGGTCGAATTTCGATCAGGAGGCAATCCCTAGTCTAGATAGTTCATCACACAGAAAACGTAAATAATGACAACAGAAGATAAATTAATATTTAACTTCAACTCCTCTGCCCTGTATGACATATGCAGCACTCACTGCGGCTGTTTTTCTAATAATGAATGTATGAGTTAGTAGTCGACATAGAGTGAATGAACCTACACTACAATTTATAACAAACTATATCCTCTTTAACTTGACTTTCCATGGCATTACAGAATTTTAATAAGGAACCACAAACAATAGGAATTTCTACATCTTTGTTGGTGAGATCAATTTTGGTTTGATGTGGCATTTTATATTTTTGTTGAATTTTCTCTTTTTACAAACCATTTTTTCAATAAGCTTGTTATCTATACTGGAGGTAAACATTTTTAAAGGTCGTCTCTTTCAAACAGCTGTAGCATTCTGCATTAAATTTATTATTTTATCACAGTAAACAGGTTATAAAATTTACACCAAGAACTAACTATCCATTTTCCTAGTTAACTGCAGTTGGAAAACCCATGCGCAATGTTTAGTGTTCTATTTCAATTTCAATCTTTGTTAATTTTCTTTGTTGTTTCAATACCAATCTGATAACCAATAAGACCTAACATTAAAAATTTCCATTTCAAACCTTGTTTTTGTACAGGAAAATTATTTTTCCGGGGTTAAGTTTCGAAACTTATTTTTGTGTCCAAATAAGTTACACATATGTCCAAATTTCAAGCAAAATCTACCTGCTACATTTTGAGAAAAGGGTAAAACACAAAAATTGTTCCACACAATAGACAATCCTCGTATTAAAATATGGAATAGTTTTGTCAGTACCAGTTGTTTAATTGCTTCTATTCAGCTAGCTTTTAACATGTGTTTGTTTTACTATCAACAGCTATTTTATTTTGCAACTCAATATAAATTGTTCCCCATGTTAATCTTATGGACAAAAAACGAACTTTAAAGGCTTTTCGTGCTCTTCAGAATACAAATATAAAAAATGTAAAACCTTTATGCAAAACTACGAATTGGGACAAACATTTTGACACCTCGCACATTAAAATCGGTCCAGAAATAACGGAGGAGTTTTGTTCACAAAAAACAGCCCTCACGTATTAATATAAGAGATAATTGATTGATATTGTACACTATTAGTTGAAAAAATCTAAATTAAAGTTCATAGCAGAACAAGCGATTCAAGTGACTATGGCCTAAGTGATACATAAATACAGACCCGTTCGTAGAGATTATTTGGCACCCTCTAGTTCTGAAACAGACTCATTTTTCTCTGAATACCAACAACAAAAAGTGAAATTGATTCAAAGATGACTTATGCAACAGCTTTAAACGTTGTCTTAAGTAAACAAAACAATAATTTATACTACCAACCGGTAATAAAATTGAGTCAGGGTCACTCTTGGACTAGGGTAATCGACGATATTACCGAAGGGAAGACTGAATTCTACAACAAAATGGAACTCGTGGTCCACACGGCAGGGCTCGTCCGGCCAGTGATGAGAGCTGAAGAAGGGGGTTGGGGTGGAACGAGAGTCTGCCATTGCCCTCTTCATTAGATGAACAATGTGGATCCAACATCTGTGAATTTATTCTAAATTTTATAGAAGGGTTTCTACAAAGGCCCTAAGACATATCGACAAAAGAACAATTACGTATCTTAGCTAATTTATACCTAAAAGAACGAGCACCACATCTCAACAATATCATATTGGGAATTTGGAGAGTAGGTAATGAAGATCGATCGATGAAACGCCAATAATGTTCTATCTGATTTTCACTATACGGTAATGAATTTTTTTTAAGTATTACCATGGAGCAAAGTTTTATCACTAGGTACCCTAATAAATGCAGCGTATTGCGCTGCACAGGCCCCCAGTTTAACTTTGAATACTCGTTTATTTTTCTTCTCTTTTATTATACTACTGTATTAAGATTTGCCTGGACCATTAAACAGATAAATATTAAAAGTGATACCCTGAAAAGATATCAAAAGATATTACAAATTCTCTGCTCATCCCAAATAACATGCAGTCTTAATTAACATTTGACCTAGACCCAGATAGTGAGGTAAGGGCCTATATCTTATGAAAAAATTATGTTATCATGTGAGGACATGGTTCTACAGTAGCCTATGCACCAAAATAAATAGTACCGTATTGAAATTGTAAGATTTGATATACTAGTTTCACCAACATAAACGTAGGTTTAGTTTCACCAACATATAAACGTAGGTTTAAACTCAATTAAAAACATGTTCAAACATGTTCAACCTCCGTCCACTTGAGGCAACACTCGTATAACCGTTCTTGAAGGTGTTGTATCATTTTTGTGAAGATGACTGATTCAGTTTCAGTGCTGTTTATTTTGGCACATATTGTACAAAGAATATTGTTTTGGATTTAACATATTTTTTGTGGATGTGGAAAGGGGGCGGTAGAAATGTTTTGGGCCCATGGGCGGCAAATTCGTAAATCCGGCCCTGGGAAGGCCTACTGTATACAGGCTATATATTGTATGTTTTGTAATTTGAGTTTAAAGCCAAGACAAAAATTTAAATAAGCAGGCATTTAGTAATCTGAAAGTTACATTCATCCAAAAAATTAACTTAGTGGGCTTAATAAAAAGTAAATCAAAACTTTGGTAAAATGGAGGAGGCCGAGTGAACCTACCAGGCTGACTCCGACCGCCCGCCGCCGCGCCGTTAAAAACCGGATCTCAGTGTGACCGTAGATTGTAAATGCGTGTGTATCCATACACACGGTCACAGTGAGATCCGTTTGTGTATAGTCGACGCTAGCGCGACGTGGTGTCGTTTCATGGAAGCTTATACACACGCACACTATGGAAAAATCCATCAAAGTGAGATCCGATTGCTGTCGGCTTGTTTCGAGCTGTTTCGACTATTTCCGTGATCCTGACGACCTCAGGAGGACGAATCAGAGGCTTTGGCGCAACGAGATCCGGGGGGGTGGATCTCACTGCGCAAACGGATCTCACTGTGCCGGTGTGCATCCATATGCCGGATCTCACTCCGGCTTATTTGTCAGAACACACACACACACACACACACACACACACACACACACACACACACACACACACACACACACACACACACACACACACACACACACACACACACACACACACACACACACACACACACACACACACACACACACACACACACACACACACACACACACACACACACACACACACACACACACACACACACACACACACACACACACACACACACACACACACACACACACACACACACACACACACACACACACACACACACACACACACACACACACACACACACACACACACACACACACACACACACACACACACACACACACACACACACACACACACACACACACACACACACACACACACACACACACACACACACACACACACACACACACACACACACACACACACACACACACACACACACACACACACACACACACACACACACACACACACACACACACACACACACACACACACACACACACACACACACACACACACACACACACACACACACACACACACACACACACACACACACACACACACACACACACACACACACACACACACACACACACACACACACACACACACACACACACACACACACACACACACACACACACACACACACACACACACACACACACACACACACACACACACACACACACACACACACACACACACACACACACACACACACACACACACACACACACACACACACACACACACACACACACACACACACATCACTCCGAAAACCACTTTTTTGGACTCAGGGGGAACCAAAATGGATAAATCCACCAACAACTCAAATTCGAAAATTTTGACGAAAACAATACTTTCTCCATATACTATGGTATAGGGGGAGAAAGTAAAATCAATAATCCTTGGAGCGAAAAAAAGTTTGCCAGGACAAACGGAGCTTGTTTTAGAGTATAAGAGTACCAGGGGGACCAAGCTTAAGCTCGGTAAAATTATTACTTTCGTTCTCAGGCAAAGCTCGTTCGCTCCGCTCACTCGCCCTCTTCCATTTTAAAGACGAGCTCGTTCGCTTCGCTCACTCGCCAAGGAGACGGGTGCTGCACTTTGGAATAAAGATGTAATACACTGGTTTATATCTACAGTTATCAGCTGATTATTGTTCAATTACTAAAATCTCCATAAGGATAACATGGGAACTTTGAAGGGCTCTAGCCCGAAAACCGGATTTTTCCCAGACATGGGATCAGCTCCAATCAATTTCTGGTGGCCAAAACCCCCAAATTCAATCAAAAATCAAAAATCCTTGGAGCGAAAAAAAACTTTGCCCGGACAAACGGAGCTTGTTTTAGAGTATAAGATATATATATTATTATAAGGTAAGATATTTATATGTATCTTAATAAGTACGCATATATGCAGATATGCAAATTTTTATGAATGGTGTTTTTGGTATCTGAAGATCCTGTAATAGTCAGTTAACACGGTTAAAGGCTTATTATCTAGCCTTTGGCACCACCGTAATATGGTTTTCCCAACAAAAGAAATTCACCTAAAAGCCCACAATGGAAAGTAGCTTTAAAGAGCAATATACCCCTTATTAAATATAGCAACTAATACATATCATATATCAAAATGTGCAAAATTTTATTTTCTAAAGTTTACAATTTACAAAATTTAGCTGTCTTCAACGGTCCAAAAGATACTCAGCAATAACTAATAAAACTATAGCCGCCATTTTGAAAAAAATGTCATAGCAGGCGAGCGCAGCGTCAGAGAGTGGTAGACTTTTCACCATCGTTTTTCTCAGGTAATTTTACATAAGAATCGGCCAAAATATATTAGTTTGCAATTACTTCCGGGTTCAGCTATTTTTTGAGCTAATTTTACTAGATTAATAGTGTCGACGACATATCAAACATGTATTTGCAGACAATATCACAGCTGCAACAGGTAGCCTATACATCCGACAGATTGGATGTTACGTGTGCGCTACAATCACGGGTCGCGCTGAGGCTGGCGCATTGCTGGTATCAGCATTGCGTAATCAGCACAGTACACGCCCGTCCTCAGCGGCTCTGCAGCTAACCACAGTCCACGCTCGACGTACTGGAGTGACTGGAGGTGTAGCCGTCTGGTGTGCTACGGATACTGTGAGGTCCAATAAGAAATAGCAAAACTGCCCCAAGTTAAGAAACCTTGATTTGCTTTTTCTTCGATTAACATAATCGACTGCCATTCCTCAATTCTCAGAGTAAATAAAGGAACAACTTAAATTAAGAAATAAAAAGTTCTACTAGACGTTGCCCGTCGACACTCGGCGGATATGGCTCCAGTAATGGTGAGTGGAGTGCTATGTGTGAAACATGCGTAAAATGTACTTTTAAAATTGCTCTTTTCTTCCAATAAATCAGCTACTTTACAATAAATTAAAATACAGTAATTTAACAACCAAAATAAATTTATTTTTAATAATAATAAAAAAACTATAAAATTGAGTACTTTAGTACTATTGTATAACACTATATTAATTTTTCATTAAAAATCATTAACAAATCATAATTACTGAGTATACGTTTTTTTAAGTACATGGCACAGTAAACCAAATCCTTCTTAAGCGTTTGCTCTTCTACTGTATTTAAGTGTTTACAATCCGCCTACTGAAAGGTTGGAAAATATATTCTTTGAAAGGGTTTTTAAATTTAGAATTTGGTGATACAAGGAAGTAGGATGACGTTAAATTAAATATCACCTGCTAATATACAGGGTGTTTCAGAACTCCCTAAAAATATTTTAGGGCATTGTTCCTGGGTTAAAAACATATCTAAATATCATATTTAAATTGTCCGGAAGTCTTAAGTTACTCACACAGCCGCCATTTTGTTTTTTACACATAATATTTTTTTTCCGTAACGGATGGTTGTATTCAAATCATATTTGGTATAAATCTTTATCATACCAATGTACATTCCCAAGAAAAAAATTAATTTTTTCCATTGTATATTTTCAAAATGGCGGCCATTTTAAAATTTCAAACTCAAATATCTCAAAATCGGTAAATTTTATAAAAATTTTACAGGACACCAAGTTTGTAAGGATCTGACAACAAATAACGGAGTTATTGTGATTTTTCTTCATAAAAACACGGATTTTGCTGTTGGCCTTATTTGCATTAAATTCAATGCAAAATTCATGTTTTTTTGAAGAAAAATTGCAATAAATCCGTTATTTGTTGTCAGATCCTTACAAACTTGGCACCATTGGTTAGGTAATTTAATTTGGCAACTTTTTTGTTGTGTAAAATTTGTATAAAATTTACCGATTTTGAGATATTTGAGTTTGAAAATTTAAAATGGCCGCCATTTTGAAAATATACAATGGAAAAAATTAACTTTTTCTTGGGAATGTACATTGGTATGATAAAGATTTATACCAAAGTACCAGGGGGACCGAGCTTAAGCTCGGTAAAATTCTTACTTTCGTTTCACACAAAAAGCTCGTTCGCTCCGCTCACTCGCCGCCTCTTCCATTTTCAAGTCGAGCTCGTTCGCTTCGCTCACTCGCCAATAAGTGTCTTAAACTACAGGTTACAGTTATCAGCTGATTTTTTGTTCAATTAATAAAATTTCCATAAAAATAACATGGGATCTTTGAAGGGCTCTAGCGCGAAAACCGGATTTTTCCCAGACATGGCACCAACTCCAATCGATTTCTGGTGGCCAAAACCCCTATATTCAATAAAAAATAAAAAATCCTTGGAGCGAAAAAAAAGTTTGCCCGGACAAATGGAGCTTGTTTTAGAGTATAGGATATGATTTGAATACAACCATCCGTTACGGAAATAAAAATTATTATGTGTAAAAAACAAAATGGGGGCTGTGTGAGTAACTTAAGACTTCCGGACAGTTTAAATATGATATTTAGATATGCTTTTAACCCAGGAACAATGCCCTAAAATATTGGTAGGGAGTTCTGAAACACCCTGTAGAAATGTGTCGCTTTTATTTGCGGCAAACTGCATGTAAATCGGTCCAGTGAAAATCTCAGACGAATTGTCAATAGCAGTGTTTCCCAACCTTTTGGTGCCCGCGTACCACCTGAGGCTTTTCAATTTTTTGGCGTACCACCCTAGTTCATACATCCCCCCTCTTACAAATAAAGCCGGAGAGAGCCTAGGTTATTGTTTTTCTTTTCATATATTTCATTATAGGCCCCAAATTAATAGTCTGAGAAAAAATGAAACTCAGCACATTTAAAACAAGTACCAGGGGGACCGAGCTTAAGCTCGGTAAAATTATTACTTTCGTTTCTCACACAAAGCTCGTTCGCTCCGCTCACTCGCCAGGCGGAAGGTTTGCTGCACATTGGTATGATTTTCCTAAAACCACAGGTTAAAGATGTAACACATTGGTTTATTTTATCTACAGTTATCAGCTGATTTTTGTTCAGTTAAAAAATTTCCATAAGGATAACATGGGATCTTTGAAGGGCTCTAGCGCGAAAACCGGATTTTTCCCAGCTATGGGACCAGCTCCAATCGATTTCTGGTGGCCAAAACCCCCATATTCCAAAATTTGAAGGAAATCGTCGGAGCCGTTTTTGAGATAATTGTGCAAGCAAGCAAGCAAGCAAACAAGCAAACATTGCTCGTATAAGAGTATAGGATTAGTTAAAAAATCTATTTTAATTGAAAAAAAGACATAAATTATGATGAACATTTTTGTTTATTTAAGCTATACAAATATTGCTGTGATTATTAAATTAATGTGATAGTAGGCCTATATTAAGTTTTCCACTTTGAAACTAAGAATTGCTAGCTGCAGGCTTTATAAACAAAGTTTCATAGGGCATAGAATACAATTGAAACAAATTGTTTCAAATATACACACAGCGAAAAAGGTTATTTTGCATTTCTACAAAAGTAACTAAAACAATAAAAATACATTGCTTGAGCCTCTGGTGTGTGCTGTATATTAAAATCAGCATAATCCAACATCATACAATGTTGAGCTTGATCCACTGTGACAGCACAACGTAGCAGTTCACGTTGAGCAGCGCGTGTACCGCTCAACCCCTTTTCGAATCCCTCACAGTGGTGTAACCTTTCCTCTAAACCTTTGGTTGAATAAGTATTGTGCATGTAGTGTTTGGGTTCTACCCCATATAACGCACGTCCTTTACCGTTCTCATACTTTTCTGAAGCCACAGCCAGTTCTATAGGCTTGGTGTAGTATAATTCTCTAGCAAGCTTGAACATGTCCAGATTCTCAGCCCAACCTCGTTTCCCAACTTTGACTGTTACTGCTTCCAAACCTTTGCCATCCTTCCTAGGCCTCTTCAACGTAGCCTTGGCGCCTGGGGCACTACCGCTAGCAAGCCAGTCATTTGCATTCCTAAGGAAGTCGTAATATGTTGTGGTAGTAGCACGATTAGGCATAATAGCACTGATGATTTTATTCATTTCATATTGTAATGCCACATAAAATTCAGGATCACGTCTTTTATATGCTGTTTCAGCTTTGCGCCAATTACCTATGATAGGCTGGGGTCTATACTTGCTTGTGAATTGAGGCATTCGAATGTGATGGGTTTCTTTAGTGCGGTTTTCTACTTCAGTCATATAGTCAGATATTTGACATGATCTACCATAGGATAACTCAATGTAGGCACATTTCGACACAACCATATCATCGACTTTTTCTAATAAGCTATTCACTTGATACCTACGTAACAGAATGCTGAAGTCTTTGAGAACGGCCTGTTGCGTAGCAATATCTTGATCGAATACAGCTGTATCCAAAACACCGTCAATATGTCTGACCATAGCGGGATCGTTATCAATGTACATTAAAATCAATATTATGATTACATTCTGAGGAGTACCAATAGGCATATGATGTAGTATCTTATTCACCCACTTACACCTCATAGTTCTGGTCCGTTCATCAAATTGCATACCAGTAATTAAGTTAATGCCTCTCATATTTTCCCAAGGCCCGTTGAGCACGCGTTCAACCAGATGTGACAATCGCACCACCATATGCTTGCCATCCACGTACCATTACCAAACTCATAAATAATATTAAAGTCCTAACAGCGAAAGAGGTTGTTAATGGGAAACTTGCTGTTATTTCTTGCTCAGGAAATTATCCCTTTTTAGTGGAATCATTTTATGAGAAAATATGGCCTAACCCCAAAAAAATTGCAACACGAGCGATTTTGTTTTTAAATGATAGCTAAGAGTGCCCTTATTAACCCCTCAAAAATCGCCATTAATCGCACCTTGGGAACATGCCCAAAAATTCAAAATGGCCGCCAAGATTGCTGCCAAAATATATATTTTAGCTTATATCTCGAAAACGGTTAGTTTTATCAAAAATCTTTATTTTAGCAAAAATGTAGCTCTTTTAATGCCGATCAGTTTTCATATTTACATTTTGTATGTCAGACTTACGGTATGGCCGCAATTTGCCGAGCCGTAATTCATTAAAATCTGCCTTTTTAGCGAATTTCCCTTTAGTGAAATTAAGCTATTACCGTAGGTCTCATGGTAAGACTCAAGACCGGGACCATCATAACTTTTCATTTTGGGGCCCCCAGAAGCCAAAAACAACATTCTTTTGAAGTTTTAGATATACACATATATATATATATATATATATATATAGATTGGTCATTCATTAAGCCAAACCTCCGTTTGACTGGTCAATTATCATTTTATGCCTCCAGAAGGAATTTTTGCCTCCGAAATGAATTTTTGCCTCCGCGGAGGCATCAAATACTAATCACAAAACTCTTGAAAAATCTGCAGCCAGTTCTCATCTCAATTTCTCTCTGAATCAGAAGAGCAGCCATATTGGATTCGTTTGTCAACAATAAGCTGAATGTCTTGATAAAGGTTAGTATGTCATATTGTTGTATTACTTACTTTTAGCACAACCATAAATTAATTATAGGTTGACTGTGATTATTGTTGAAATTGAGTTAAATTAATTTATTAATCTTAAATTAGTCTGGTACGTATTTACAAGCCTACAGATTACTGTAAGTAGTGTTGTTAAAATATTACATTTTCAGAAGTCATAACTAAAGATATGGTTTCTGATATTAAATGATTAGATTTTTTTATGGTAATTCATATCAAACCTAACCAAAATATAAACAATTGAATCAATCGATAAAATGAATAAGTTACTGTAAATAAGCCTACATTTGTTTGTTCAATTCATTCCACTAATTAACTTAAAACTAATGTGTTTTATATGTTAGCGATCAGTGGTTAATGGCCTAGTTTTAGCTTATATTTTATCATCATCATTGAGAGTATGCATTTGTTGCATGTTGTTAAAAATCAAATAATAGGATAACCTAACCTCACAGAGCCCAACTAAACTATTCTAGTTGTGTTAACTTTCCAATAAAAGGCAAATATTTAATAAAAACTAGGCCTACCAAATTTATTTTTGATTGTTTTTAGCCAGGCCTACCAAATGTCAATATGAATATTTTTAGCTAACAATGCAGCATAGCTTTTTATTGGTTGACTTTGTCAACAATGATTGTTCATGCAGGCAAAACTACAATAAAGTTGAATACACAAATGTAGATAAACGATGTTTTCTTTTACCTGCGAGAAAAAGTCAGAATTATAAGATTAAAATCAAAGTACAGGAATAACTTCCACTGAGAAAAAGTATGAGTTCTGGGATATGTACCACAAGCTACTAAGTTGGTTCGCTACAGCTAATACAACTTTTATCTGTTGTAAAAATGTATTACTAATATATATTGGATGTTTAAAATTAATATTCTAATATAAATTTATATTCTAATTGACATTTATTAAAACTTGTGCAACTCTATAATAGGCTATTCAAATGATAATACGCTACAAATCTCTTAGTATGACTAGAACAGATAAATGTTAGCACAGCGGCAACGATGAAACTTGTGCCTTATTGTGGCAACATAAGCTGTAGCCTTCATGTGTAGAACAAGTCAGACTTTCTTCTCAGATGCTTTCATTCTGAGTTTGAACTTAGAATAAAACATTTCACAGGTGAGCTTTACCTTTAGATCAGCATTCAGACTTTAATCTCTTAGGTAAAGATAAATTGTTTTATCAAGTTGTTGGCCCTAATATGTTTTAATATTCTCTCTCCATTTCTCCTGCAGAAGAATTAACTGGTAAATTTGGTTGTTAGTAGTTATAATAGGTTGTAACAATTAGTAGTCTACATTATATTGATTTGTTTATTCAGGGTTTGGCTCAAGCTAGCATCTTGGCTACCTCTTCAGCCGAGCCATGTGAGGAAGTCAATACCAGCATCTTTGTACTTTCTTCTACTTTTCATCTTCGTGATTGCCTTCTGTGGTCTTCATGGATCATTGCCGTTTCTTTTTTCAGAAGGTATTTATATATTTCATTGTTTGGTAAGGTATTTATTATTTTGTAAAGGTAAATGCCCCAAATACCGACACTGTATACCAAATACCGGTACCAACACAGTCACATTTAATCATTGATTATGATCTCTTTGTCGTGTGTATTAGCTACTTTAAAAGTCAGATGAGTTTACAATCTCTTTTTCTTTAAGAGAGAAGAAGGCCATTTGTTAGTGCTAGGCAGAGCCGCCGAGAGGGGGGGGGCAGATTGGGCAGATTGCTCCGGGCCTCAATAGATAAAGGGCCTCATCTTCAGGGGGTTTTTCTCCATACTTACGGAAGTAAAATTTTACCTCTGCATAGGCTATGTACCACCATATATTTTTCAAGACCTATCAAAATCTAACAAAGTAGGCCTATAGCCCATGACCCGAGTACTGATCAGTGATCAGCCTGTATGAGTCTCCGAGGTTTGAAGCTCTGTGTCAGTGAACAGACTCCGCAGCGCCAAGCCGCCACATGTGCTATA
This sequence comes from Neoaliturus tenellus, assembly GCA_030545055.2. NCBI lineage: Eukaryota > Metazoa > Arthropoda > Insecta > Hemiptera > Cicadellidae > Neoaliturus > Neoaliturus tenellus. The sequence goes on from CM061532.1 coordinate 272,993,121, forward strand.
CCATTTGGCAGCTATACCACCTCAACCAAAATATTTTGCAACCGGTCCTTCACGGCCTCAATTTAAAAAATATTGCCATGTCTGGTTGTTGTTCCAAGTATAAAAGATACAAGAGATACAGTATATAAAATAAAACTGTCTTTTGGTATGGTTTATTCCATAATTAGGTATATATTCTTACTTTACATAAAACTTTGCTCAATATGACTCACATGATCGTTAGGCCTTGGTTAGGTTAGGTAAATATAAGTTTTTAGATAGGCCTACCAGTATTGTATACTAACTAAGACTGTAGGCTACATCAATAACAACCACTTTTAACACAGTTGGTACTTCGAATATGACTTTCAGCGTGGTTTGATTTGATTTCTAAATGTTTTTTATATTTATTTACTACTAAATTGTCTTATTCAAGTAATATGCCATATTCGTATTCTACATGAAATTCCGCGTCATTTGAGTACCGCCATGACATAGTATAAAAATAGTTCATCTCATGGCTTTTCCAAAACTTTTCTTGCAATTTCCGGTTTATTTCAAATTGGATGGAAATAAGTTTCACATATTTGTAATCAGCTTAACATACCGGTTAATTTGAGTACCCTTTTGACGTATTTTTGAATAAAATGGTCACTATCCAGTTTCCAAATTTCCACCGCTTTTCCGGCGATAACTTTGTTATTTATGAACGGATTTTAATAACTCTTGAACATTTGAGTTCAGCTCGGTTTCCCCGTCATTTTGAATACCCACTTAAACCATTTTACTTGAAAAATGTTTTTCCGGTTTTTCAGATTTTCCTGCATTTTCCGACTTTTTCCGTGGAAAAACTATCATTTTAAAAATTAGGGCGTAACTTTGGACAGTTTGGAACAAAAAAAATTAAATTTTTAAGAGGTGGCACATAAATGGCATAATTACCAACCCTGCCCTGGGCCAAAAAATTCTCTCGGCGGTCCTGGTGCTAGGAGGTTGAATGTGACGTCATTTCAGCTAACAGTCTAATTGGTTTCCACTAGAAACATAGAGATCTTCATTGGGGAATAAGAATTTGAATAATTATATGATTAGATTAACTTCTTTATTAATTGGGAACTAAATACCGTACCTAAATAAGGTTTCTAAATAATATAATCATTCAAGGCTATCATTTGACAGTTTTATGCATAATTATAAAATATTGTTAGATGTTACTGGTTGTGTTATAGTATCATAAGTTAACTGATTGCACTCAGCACGAGTATAAATAACTTTTATAATGAAGGAAACTTAAAATACCGTATACAAAAAATGTAAAAAATAGGCCTACTTGGATTTGCATTTTTGCTATATTATGTTTAAATTCATATAATAAAGCAATTTCACTGAAGTAATTACTTCCATTATAAAGAATATTCAAATGCCTAGTTGGATCTTTTAGGTCAAAATAGTTTTAAGCCGGGTTTACCCGCAACGATAAATTGAACGACAAAATGTTGTCGACAAGTCGTTACGTTTTATCAGATATCGGACGATCGTTTACACGTAACGATTTGTCTGAACGATATGATGGTGCATTCACACGTTTCGTCTTTCCATACAAGTCAGTCGGTGTTTTCCCCTCATTTGTCATTTTTATTTCTGTCAGAATAATCTTTACTTTTCCTTACTTACCATAAGCTTTTGTATAGTTCTATAAATAATAATAATAATAATAATAATAATAATAATAATAATAATGCTTTATTAGCAGGTATCATAACAGATACATAGCAATAATAATTAATTAAACTTAAATATAATTTTCAATTTTACTATGATGTCCAAAAATCTTTAGATAGGCAGTCTTCAACATTGTTTGGTGTTTTTGTTAATAGTTTTTCCATTATACTTCTTTTAAATTCTTTTACTGGCAGTTCCAACCAATTCAAGGGTATCGTATTAAATAATTTTTGTTCCATAAATTGAAGATTTTTTTGAGATTTTGTGTACTTGCATAAAGATATTTTTAATTTATTTCTGTTTCTTGTTTCATATGAATGGTTAAAAGAATTTTGAGGTTGATTGTTAATTTTTTCTCGAACGTTTAAAATAATTTGTAAAATGTACATGGCTGGCAATGTCAGGATATTCAACTGTCAAAAAAGTGGTTTACAGTCTGCTTTTCTTTTTGTGCCACAAATAATTCTGATTACTTGTTTTTGTTTTTTAAAAACTTTTTTGGCTATTGGAGCATTGCCCCAAGCTGAAATTCCGTACAAGAGATGACAATGAAAGTAGCCATAATAAGCCGTTATTATTATTTCCTTTGTCACATTTCCTTTTCGCCTTCTTATGACATAGATTCCTTTAGAGACTTTAGTTAGAATTTAATAAACATGATCTTTCCAATTAAGTTCCGAATTAAACTCTATCAGGAACTCCCGAGAGGCTTGAAGCGGGTCTGACATTTCTGTTCCTTCACTAAAATAAACTTTAAAACACTGGTAAGCAACAAAACTTCAATTCTTAAATAACAAATGGAACGTATTCAGTGATCACTCAAAAATACGAGACGAGATATGAGACGGCGACAAAACTGCGGTTGGTCGAGACAGGGTGTATCTGTTTACACGCTACGTCTTGTCGACGCCAACCCGCGTAGCAACGACTTGTCGTTGCGATCTCAAGAGATTAGTGCAAATTTGCACAAACCTTCCGATCTGGCTCCAACTCCGACAAGTCGTAACGACTTGCGGTTTACACGCTTCGTCTTGCATGCAACGTCTTATCGTTTAGACAAAACGTTACGTTTTATCGTTGCATGTAAACCCGGCTTTAGAGTATATCACAATTTTGCAAAGTTTTTAACGGTTGCAAGCACTAAGTATAAGCTGATTAAAAAGTAAGATTATAACTGATGAGTATAAGATATACTAATACAAACATGAAAGATTTATTTTGAATTATTTTGAAACTTGTTTTAGTATTGAATTTACTGAATGAACATATAATGAAAATCTTTTAATACAAGCTGGGACATTTTACTGCCCATAAAAATCATTGTTTTTATTAGATGATGCCTTTTTTGTGGAAGATATTTACTTTGAGTATTAATTATTACACTTTTGCTATATTTTTTTAGAAGTTACTTAAAACATACAACAATGTTAAATCGCCTTTTTCATGATTTGGCCATCGCTTATTCTTGTTTGATTAAACAATTAAGATGTGATCCGAATTATTTAAAATTTTGTATGAAATTAATCAGTGAAGTGAGACAGATTGTAATATATTATGTTGTCCGTTCTGAATTAACAGCAAAAATAAACAATCTAACATAGTTTTATCCCTCGCCACAACTGTGAGTCACGGACGGCAGCCGCCATATTATCGTAGGCCAGTGAAATATTCATGCTTCAGCTCGTGGATGACGTGCTCCACCTATTGCTCCTATGTGATCGTTGATACCAACTGGCTGGTGGCAATAACTCAAAATGACCATTTTTGCAGAAAACCCCTCCGTGAGCTGACAAATAAAATGATTTGTTAAAAAAATTAAGTTGTAAGAGGGGTAGGCCTATGACATTTTGACTGACAGTAAACCTCAATTTTCCTCCCCATTTGTTTTTGGTTTATTTAAGGAGTATGCTTGCTTCAGTGTTAAATGCAATATAATTTTTATTCCCAGGTAACTCATAAAATTACAATTTATAACAGTTTTGTAGTTTTTTTGTCAGACTCCATAAAAATTAAAATTTTTACTACACTGTTTACTAACTGACTTGGTAGCTGAGTGGTTATCGAGCCCAACGTTCAATCTGGAGGTTGTTGGTTTGATCCTGAGTGAAGTTACAAGGCTTATAATGTTTAAAACTGGACCCAGCCGACTTTGGTAACTGGGCTGAATCTGCTGCTATTTGTCCGTAACAAAGGTACACCTCATCATGATCTTGCATCCCTTTTTTCCTGTGGCCGGCCTCTAGTGTTCCTAAAGATTGCTAAGGTGAATACGGTGATGGGCATAACGTGTCACTATAGCATTTTTATGTGCCCGCATTTTCTTAGAGGTAATGAATTGTTGCAAGTTATCATTTCTCCTGGTTGTATTAATTCTCATCATAATGATGGTTAACTTATATTGGTGTTGTTTTTTTCAGGATTTGGAAAAGGGGTGACACATGACCTGCAGACATCTTAGGCCTACTTTTATTTCTACGTTATTTTAATTATCTGCTTTGTTTTATACTTTGATTTTAAAATACATATAATTATAAATTTTCTATATATAAGTATAAAACTTTTAAAATTAATTTAAATAATAACCTGCTTAAAATATTCATGTACATAATAACTTATATCTAACATGTTATTAAGTACGGTATGTTCAATAAATATTTATCGCTACATTATCATGTTTGTTTTTTAATTTAAACCTTTTAACCTGTTTGATAAATAACAGAATCAAATTAAAAATCAGCAGTGGTTATATTATTAATTAAGGTATAGGCCAGACAGTTGAACACAAGGCCTGTAATTTACCTAGGTTAATGCACTTAAAAATTCTGTCAACAAATTCCATCACACTGAAACTCTGAAGATGAATGCGTTTTATGGCTGAAGAATTGAGAAATATTGTTTAGTATTAGTGTCAGGAAGTCCTATGTAGTGATGTATTATGGTAATAGTCCAATTTTTATTGTGTCAAGTGTAAATTTTACTGGATTATTAACTTAAATAAAATGACTATGCCCACAGTTATTACACTTTTAGATAGGTAGATTTAATTTATTCAAAACTATAAAGGCATACAATTTAAGGAAGTTTACATTAACTTTTATGTAACACCAAATATTTTTACCCATTAATACATTGGAAAAATTGCTAAAATCAGAGCAAAATAAGATTTTAATGTTGAGGTTTTTATGTAAAATAATGAGATAGCAAAATTATGATAGGGGCTATTTTTGTTTTTGTAAGTTATTATGTTTTATAATATTGACTATATAGCATTCTAACAGACTTTTCATTCAATGTATTTTGTTTGATACCAAAATTTTGAAGGTATGCTGTGACAGAGGAGGTGCAACCTATCAATGCTGTAACTATTCAGTTGGATTCAAAGCTATGCATCGTAAACATAAACCAAAATTTTAAAATGTGTCATCCATGGTTTAAAATAATGTTAGTAACTTACCGATTTACCTATCATATGCCACTTGTACTTCTTGTTTTCTGCGGAAGATCGTGCCACTGAAAATTGATTTCAAACATGCATATGATGTGAGAAGTCAATTTTTTAAAATTTACTGGCATATAGGCCTAGTCAATTTTTATCGGTATTTCTCAGTTTTTTTATTTGGACCATTAAGCTGGAAGTTTTTTTACGTTCTATCTTAGATTTTGTCATAGGTGTGTTTTAGTTAATTTATTTCAAAATTGTTGCTTCTTTACTTTCCATTTAATGAAGTTAACATAAAAAAAAATGATCAAGGTGTATTATTATTAAAGCGATTTGTGAAGTGTTTTGACATTCCAAAATCAACAAACTGATGTGGTCCCGAGTATAGATGAAAGACCTTAGGATAGCGCCATAATAGCGTGGGCCTAAATTGGTCTCCAAGTAAAACTTACCAAAACCATCCTGTAATTATGCCTAAATAAATATTTCGTGGAATAAACCTCACTTCACAGGTATCAGACTCTCTTAAGGGAATATTTTCCTTTATCACAAGTAAAAAAATCTCTTAACCGTTTTGAGTGCTATAGAACAATATATCGTTGATCGTCTTTTTAAGCGGAAATGCTAAGCAACGAACGATAAATCAAGCCTCTCCTTTCATCCAAAAATTCGAAGCAACGATATATTGTCATGCCGTCGATATCAATATGGTGAGCGGGAATATCGGTTGACTCAATTGTTATTTTGAAACACCGATGATTTCATAAGATTCTCCTTGCGATCAAGATACAAAATATCGTTGTATAGCACTTTAGGATAACAAATTTTTTTAATCGAATTTTTATTTCATTTTCTGAAGTTATATGAATTATTCCCCAGCACTTCTCAAAAGTTAAGTAATATTTTTCAGCACTTAAAGGATAACGAAAGGAATACTTTCAGATAAAGGTTATGTTGATTCACAACAGTAATAGCATTGAATAAAGTATTAATAATAAATAAAAATACCAATAAATGTGACACCCCTTTGCACAGTAAGTGAACTGTTTTTCTATTAATTTTCTCTTGGCTACTTACGTGTGGAGTTCAATGGAAATTTTGACCCATTGCTTAAGCTTAGAAATAGAAAACCTCAAAAGATTATTTCTATATGAATCATTAGCAAAATTATTCAAATAAGAGAATTTATTTCCTTATATAAAGATTAATAAGCAGTAATAATAACTTTTGTGCTTTAACTTATTAACAATACAGGATAGAAATAACAATAGGCCTACTGCTTTTCAAAAATGCTTTTGTGAAATGTTTTAGAGTGGATTGCCTTTTAGGTACCTATATTTGTTTTTCTGGGCGTCAATGCATAATTTATTGGTAGATTAGTAAAATCATACTTGATAAGGACTAATCTTATTACAATTAACATATACAGAATTACACACCAAGACAGCCTATTTATAACAGATCGGTCAAAGTTATTCTTAGGAATTGCATACTTGTACTTTGAAACTCATGCTTGGCCCCAACAAATTTGTTGTACAAGGCGTTAAATGAATTATGCCTACCACCAGTATTAATGAAACCTTAAACACCCAAACTATCCTATATAAAAACTTGATTTATAGTAGACCCCTTGGTACCAGACCATAACTTTTTTTATATGGAAAGTAACAATAATTATAAAATAAAATAATGGGATTAGGAAGTTTTAAAAGAGAAAGACCTATAACATTAGACATCAACATGTATTATTTACAATTAATTTAAGTCTCATCTACACAATATGCAACAACAGTTTAATTCTTTTCTTTCTTCATTGGTGTTTTTATTCATGTGGTTTGTTCTCTGGGTCGCCTCGTTCTCCCTAAAAATGAATATTCATCAATCTTTAGACATTATAAAACTCTTTTCAAAAGACACATTGTGGATGACAAAATCAACACTCCTCCTTTCGGCCACTACTCTCTTAACCCTATCAACAACTTACCAATTCTTCGTCCTTCTACAGCTTTGACCTAATTTCCTTTTCCTTTCGTAAAAAAATGGGGAACACGGCAAGTCCAACATTAGGATTTTAAACAAATCTAGGTTTTTTTCCATTCTTAACACTTAAACTCTGCTGATTCACAACAATGCAGTTTATTTATAATGAAGCACAAAAACAAGTGCAAAAACAAAATAAGGAATGGCAAGACAAGTGACTATGTCCTATGGATCTACGAAACGCACTTGCCCAAAGATAGACTTTTCATGTGAACATTTTTAAGATGTGCACTTAATGTAAAATGTATCAAGAGGTCACATTTTTGTGAAATAGGTAGTGTGCGCCACTTAGAAAATGTTAACTAAACCTGGAACAAACTAAAACTTACCAAAAAGATTTAAGAGTAAATTGAAGCAACCATATAGAGATGTACATAGTTGTAAAAAACTTAAGAAGTCACTTGTTAAAACGCAAAATAAAACTTTACCCTAGCCTACCATTGTTTGTTTTCATGGCCTAAAGGCCTACAGTAGTCTAACTCTCAACCAGCCACCTTTTAACCAGGGTCCGCTTTAACCGGCCTTCCCGGGCTCAAAAAAACAACATCTTTTTAACTAGCCATTTTTACCTCAACATTGCTTTAACCGGCCATGTTTCGCAAGAAACTTTGTTTTTTAGCTACTGTATCATTCAATTCAACATAATATCATGATATTTTCACGCCACCTAAAATGTACTGTTCTGGAAGGAAGTGTATTTAATTGTAATGGCATAATTGTATTTAAGCCATATGAAATTGTAGGTTGGCATTTTTAAATGTACATCGGTTTAACCCGCGAAATCATTATTTGCTCGAGGCCTGGTCCCGAGTTGGCCGGTTAAGAGGGAGTCTACTGTACTTGGTACGCACACCTGGTATTTTGCCAGCATACATTTAGTATGTCATAATTGACTCTATGTCACAAAATGCGCCAATGTGATTAAATGTGATGTCAATGACATTCAATAAAGATATATGTATTATGCATTGTAATAGGGCCTAATACCACTTTGGCAGGCTTAATTGGTTTCCAATATTGCCCTGGCATCTGGAAAGCTAAAAATACAGTAAAGAGTCAATTTTCCGAATGTCAGTTACTGTAACCCCAGAATGACATGTACTATTCACTGGTCCGTACTTCAAAATAAAAATTTTGAAAAGACAAACATAGAGCAAGTAGCCTATATTTCCAACAAATAACCAATAATGATATTACAAGTAAAATCATAAAGAATTACCTTACTAAATTAGACACGTTGCTTAATGGGGTCTTCAAGGTACAGGTTTCAAATTAAAATACACGTTCTAGATTAATATAAGCTCAGCATTTAACAAAATTAGTAGGCTAGTGTTTTAATAAAAAATTACAAAATTCGCATATAAGCTAATTGTTTTATTACGATTCAATTGTGGTTGCTTTAAGCATCTAATCTCGAAATAGTGTGATCATATGTGAGTGAGAACGATGATTTGGTCGAGCCACATCCATGTGACTACGTTTTATTTTGGATGGAAGACCGTCCATAACCTCTAAATTTTTAATATGTTTACTACAGTAATTTTGTCGCAGATAAAGTAGGCAACGATTGTATTTTGCCTTTAAGCCACTCATGAGATATTTAAAACACTCGTGGCTAAAAGGCCCTCATAAAAGAATCGCTGCATAAACTACTATTAATAAATATTTCCGGTATTACTCGGTTTAACCAACCTTTTTAGTTATCCGACCGTAGTCCGGTCCCGTAGAGGTCGGTTAAGAGAGCTTCTACTGTATTCGATGTACAACTTTCCGGTGGTTATAAATCGTAAATGATTTTTGTGTTTAATATTCAAACAATTTGGTTATCTGAACCATCCCTGGTAACAATTGCTTGGATACTTGACACTTTACTGTACTTCGATTTTTGTTAATCAGAACATCCCTTTGCCGCTCCACAGTTGTGATTTATTTGGCGAGTCATTGTATGTGTGATTTCTTTACAATAAATTATCTTTAAAAGTATTCCCTACATATTAAGCAATAAAATGACGAACTTATAACCACCCTAGCGTGAAACTGGCTAAGTACGGTACATAGTATGGCAGGCCTGTGTCGCGACCGAGGGTGGAAATTCATTCTGAATTCCTAACAGACATAAATGTCTATTGGGAATCAGAACTCACAAGATGTTCAACATAGATACTTTTTGCTGTGTTACCGTAATAAAACCCACCAATGGGCGCAACAATATTGAAATGTCATTTCGCACAAGCTAAAGTTGCTTATGCAATAAAAAAATTAAAAAATCATTCTTTTAAAAAATTACCATATGTACTTAAAAAATTAAATAGGATTAATTTTTATGCATATAATAAATACAGAATGCTATAGTATTTTATCTAAGTATGCCTAATGTCTTAATAAATATGTAAGGAGGTTCAAAGAATTAGGCGGACGTGAAATAATAATATATAATAATATGTTAATTAGAAGTTAAATTCATCATAATAATCATAATAAAAGAGTACATTTTGTGTTACCGGTGCTGTATTAATTTGTAACTTGAAACAATATTGTTCACATCAGTCATCTACCTTCATACTATTTTTATTAAGTTTAAATTCACAATGTAAATATGGTATTGCAGTTTTTTTATTCTTAAATAATGTAAAATCTATAATTATTTAATACTCTAAGGGAATTTTTTTTGTAATTGGACTACTCCTACAATTCTCGATCAATTTTCAAGTTTTTGGTGTCATTGAGTGAGTAGTGCTTGGTCTGTAGTTGTTTCTGCCAAAAAATAATGAAGATCGGACTTAAAATAAGAGAGCTAGGCTATTCATCATTTAAATTGGAAAATTTCCCACTAAAATAACATTGTGATAGGATTGAGCGTTTTAAGCATCTGTTAATAAAGCTGTAAAAACATGAATTTTTGGGTGATTATTGTTAATCACAATATTGGATTGGTCCGGTGTAATTGATTTAGAACCAAATGTAACATTTTTAGCAATGACAGTTCATAGTTAAATTGAATTGCAACAAGTACATTAAACTTAGTTATTTAAAGTGTAGCATTACACAGTTAAAAGACTGCACTCGAAGTAATGATCTAACATTATACAACTCTATCATCGCCTTCCAGGCATAAGGTCGTATCTAAAAAAAAAATGGATTTTTAGGTTACGACAGTTTTTGAATCTCCCAGACAGCCTCTACACATCACACAAATCGTCGTATGTCTATCCCTCCTTGTTTAGAAGATACAGGCTATGGTTTATGAGTCGTATCTCAAAAAATTGTAAATTTAAATCAGACGAAAGGTCGTATCAATTAATGATACCGACTGTTTGCCTGATACAACCCAGTCAAAAAAGGCGTCGTATCTCAAGATACGACTTTTCGTCTGAACTATAATGTTGACCTTGCCTAGTATAACCTTGCATAAAGTATTCAGGCAAACTGTCGTATCTTGTTTATATATATAATTTTCAAAGTATATATATATTTCCAAATCTCTTAGCGTGTACTTTAAAGTTTAGGGTGTCATGCATTACTAGCCTAAAAATAAAGTTTCTAAGTTCATTCGTTTAGAATCTCTGAAGCAAAATGTAGGTGTGGTTTTTGTTTTTCTGCTCTCCTGAAAAATCACTGAAAATGAGATACGACCATATGCCTGGAAAGCGACGCTATATTGTATACACCAGGAACGCTCATACAAGACAAAACTCGAACCAAAAACTGCTACCTGTGTTCTAAAGGGCAGACAAAAACGCAAAATGAGCATCTAAAGCTTTTGTGTGCGCGCTTAGGCTACTTACCTACACGCTCCTCTACGGATGCTAAATTTATAAATTTATTAAAACTTATAAAATAGTTTTAAAGCCAAATGCTGGCTGATTATAAGAGCGTAAATATCTTAGCCATTACATTTAATTAGAAAACCCCATGACCAAAAAACGTACGTCAATACACAACTAAGACAGGAAAAAGTTATTAAGCGTAAACTTTTTTTATTTGTTGGTTAGGAAAAAACTTGCAAGCTACAAAATTGTAGATAATGAAATGGACTTTAATCTTTAAATTCAACATTTCTTGACAAAGTGAACAGTAAAATGAAGAAAATGTGTAAACTTGTGCGTGGCGGGTCGCTGAGGATTTCAGAGAATTGCGTCTTCATTTTCAATGTCCGGAATGATATATAAGCCTATTTAGAAACCCGTTCATGCAATGTGGAGTGTTTTTACTTACTCTCAGTACAAATTATTTAATTAAGCTATTTATGTTAAATAAACATGTTAGACAAAGATTAACGCACCCGCCTAAACAGTCATTTAGCAATGCAGTGGCATAACACGGTGTTGCATAGCCTTTAATGCAGCAGCAAGAGGAAAACAACTGACTACTGCTTTGTGCTCAATTATTAGACAAACTAAAAATTATTACGAAAAAAATGTTAAATGTAAACTTTTTAGATCAACTTATAATCTGAAACTTTGCCACTGGAAATTCGTTCTTAGCCCAAAAATGAAAAAAAACTTTCTTGTTTATAAACTTTTTCATGTAACGTTTTCAAAAGTATTTGTTTTCTTATTTTTGTAATTTTATAATATTTAATATAACTTAGGACTAACAAATATTTTTATACCGTCAGAATCAGCAATTTATGCAAATTAAGAATAAATACGGTTCAATTTATGTATTGTGTGTGCGAGAAACCAGCATGTAAATGACAGTGTTCGCACTGCCAGTATCAGTAATTTGGTCATTCTTGCCTGTCTTCTTTCATAAGGTGGCGGGGTCTGATAACGGTGTGAGCGTTCTAGATGTACATATAGATTTATATGCTTAATGAAAGGCACTTTAAAGCATAGGTAGAATATCATATTTGGAAATACAAATTTAAATAAGTAGTTATTTTGGTAACAAATAACCTAAAATACATTAAGTAAAACATACCGTTTCATCCCTTCACTGAATTTGGCTTGTATCAGTCGCTAACACTTGCAGGAATAAGAATGATAACTTATCCTTTGTAGTGGATCCAAAGTGTTCTCAAGCATGCGTCTGGAATACAAACATAAAACTCAGTAGACATGTAATATCCAATTTAGGACATGAATAAAAGTTACAAGATTCGTATTTCAAAAGATGAAATGTAGGTCTAAATCTACATCCCTCATCAGCGCTGTACTAAATTTAGATAAACAATGTGTTTAGTCATTTAATGGATAAGGTATTACTTAACTGTTATGTAGTATTCAGCCTCTTATTTGTGATGTCTTATTTTTACATTACTTTTTTGTTAGCTCAGCCCACAATAGTATATTTCGTCACTAGTCCGGAAAGTGGTTGTTATCGGTGCAAGATCAAGTTTCAAGTACTAGGCGAAGCCGAGTACTTGAATTCGATCGAGCACCGATATACCACTTTCGGACAAGTTACGAACAGTACTTTTCCTCATACCACCTTTAATAAATTTACAGTTTGGATAAAAAATTAATAAATTTTAACCTAAATGTGAACAAAAATAAAATTCTTAATTTTTAACCATCTTACGTTGTTATTTGTTTATCTTGTATTTGAACTATTTACAGCTGTTATTAAAAATAAAAATAAATTAAACTTGTTTAGTGTCCTGAAAACCACGGTTCGCGGTCTAGTCGCGTGATTCAAAATATAGGCTATTAAATTGTTAAGTTATTGAAATAGCTTAGATTGTCAAATTAAAAAAAATGAGAATAAAATGAGAAAAAAACATTCTAAAAAAATGAGAATGTCTAAAAAATGAGAAAAAAATGAGAATTTGCGTGTCTTGTTTCACGGTCTAGCCCCGAAATAGTAGTTTTCATCACTAGGAGCAAAAGTGGGTCTTTTTGGTGCGCAATCGTGTTTTGAAAACGAGGCGCAGCCGAGTTTTTAAAAACGATTAAGCATCAAAAAGACACTTTTGCTCCGAGTAATGAACAAGGTTTTTTTATCATAAAGCAAAATTAGGATTTTGATCGTTTAAAATATTAACTATAAAGTTGTATTTTCGAGGTTATATTTACAAAGTAAGTAATATGCAGTGTTTACATTTCTGTTATTTACAAACAATGCTCTTTATAACTTTTGAATTTCAAAATTCTGCTTCTGAACATTAATAAATCAATAATAATATACTTAGCAAACAGCTGACTTTTCAGTCCTAGGACCTAAAAAATTCTCCAGATGTTTTTTCAGACCTAGGACAAGAAAGAGTCGGTTTTGGTACTATTGAGAGAACAAAAAACAGGCTGATTTCGTGCAGAATGATAAAAACTTTGTTTACCAACACGTTTATCCAACCCACCGGGAATCAACTAGTTTCGATCACAGCTGACCGTTCCAAAAACAACGTTTATAGCAATGGTATGATGAAAAGATATAAAGAATGTCTGAAATAGGCCAGCCAGATTGAGCAAAGTTTCTTAAATAAAATTGGAAGAAACTTATATGTTGGTAGAATTAAAAACTGTCCTATATGAAAAGGGAATAAGGTTAGTACCTACTGTAGTATTATTACTGAATTTGTTATAGGACCACATTAATTATTTTAAGGCTGCACTTGCCAAAACAAAGCATACTTTGACATCACATTTACTTCAAGAATCATTACCTGTTCTTTTTACAAATATAACTTATTTTGCAATAGCCTAAGTAATCTATTGAGCCTAAAAGTGTGTCTAAGCCAGAGGTTGACAACCAAAAGTTATTGACTTTAGCCACATGAATATAACAGTAAAAGTTGATAACTTTTGGCTGTCAACCTCTATTGTAAACACACCTTAATATGTAAAGGTGTGTTTACAATAGAGGTTACCATATCATACAAAAACAATAGAATACTATACCATATCATTAGCAAAAATGTAGGCTAGCCTTTTGTACAAAAAATTTGTAGCCTAATGGAAAGCCAGTAGTTGAAGTAGGTTATTCGGCTGTTTTCTTCTTGACAGCACTAAGTCTAGATTTAGTTGTTAGTAGTAATAATAGCAGGTAATAAATATCATTTTTCTTATTTTCATTAAAGGAATGTGGCAATAACTTAGTCACATAAAGAATTAAGCCCGGGATGGTGTTACTTTTTTGTTTTGCCATCAACAAATAAAGCAAAAGATGTGTCCGCTAATATTTACCATGCGTCTGTTAACATGATAACTTTTTAAAGAAGCCTCCGATGTAGATAAAGTTTGGTAGAAAAGGCATCATCTATTTTAAAAATCAGTTCGCAAACCAATAATTGTATCATGGGAACGTGATTTTTAGGGTTTCAAAAGGTGAAAGGTGTGTTTTAGGGATTTTTATTCTCATTTTTTTAAATTTGACAATCTAAGCTATTTCAATAACTTAACAATTTAATAGCCTATATTTTGAATAATTAACTAAAATTAGTTACCAGTACAAAGAAAATAAAATCAAGTTTTCTGCTGTACCTATATCATTATTAAGGGAAATATAAAGAAACCTTGCCTTATATTGCTTATTCATCAACATACTTTTGATAAGTTTATTTGATTAGTAAGTAACTTAGCTTTATGCATTAAGAATTAACATTATTGCATGCGCCTTCCTTCACTAGGTTGTTGGTAACCCTTATTTTTACTTAAAAACTCCGTGGAAACAATACTACAAACTAAATCCCAAGCTATCTAATGCAAAATTGGTTTATTGTTTAAGAGAGCAAATAGATATATGGTGTTTGTTCTTAATTATCTGCTCAACTGTCTTCCTCATTCCTAAGATTTAAAAAATTTATGTTTTGGGATTTGTAAACATAAACAGATCATTTATTTGTAATGGCAGCTTTGGTTGTGCACTTCAAATAGTACAGGTTAACACATTCACTGCAGCATGTGAAATGATTGACCTTCCCCCTATGCTGAAAAATTTTGCATAAAAACATGCCTTGTGGTTGCTGAATACCATCTGTTTGCATGAAAAGCGCTTCCCGATTAATTTTCTTTGCCAGCCACCATTTTTAAAATAGTACTCACTGGTGAGTGCTCAGCACCTGGCGCCCTCTCCCACATTTTCCAGCCATATCAAAGATAACGTTATTTTAATAAAATGTAACTAAATTTTTCACTAATCAGAAAAAAGCACTAAAAGTTTTAAAAATGTATATACGATTATTTTAAAAGAGCTCTGTCATGGCACTCACTGGTGAACGATTAGCACCTCTAGCGTTGTCATTAATTTTGTCGACTGCAATTTAGAAATGTTTGATCATTGTCTATGTCATCTCTGGACCCATTGTTCTTTTATGGGATAAAGCCATAGTTTTACTTAAGATAAAACTATTATTATAATGTAGCCCTAAACACATGTAAAATGAATGCAAAATTTTGTAAAATATAATAGCTAGCAATACGCTTAGAGATGTTCGGAAACGGATTGCACAATTAATTAGACAGCCTGAGTCGTCCATAAAACGTGGGCAAAAGCGGCCCTTACCTCACCAGTGAACTGCCGCACAGCAACTGAATGAAGTAGACGATACAGGAACGCTCACCGGTGAGTGCGCAGCACGCAGAAAATAACAAGACCACTCACTGGTGAATGCCCTGCAGCAAATGTGTTAACAAAATAAGTTAATTCATCATAACATACAGTAACACCATTATACCAATAGTAAAATAATGAACCTTAGGTTTAGGCCTACTTAAAATGAGAGTGGAAATATATGCTTTATTTTATTGTGAGGATTATTTATTAGATTATTAAGAATTTTTTTGTCTTAGGGTCTAACTGTAACTGGCTGGGTAGCTGAGTGGTTATAGTGCTCGTCTTTGAATCCAAAGGTTGCTGGTTTGATCCTAAGGAAAGTTAGTAGCTTTTTAAAGGATCGATTCCGGACCCAGTTGCCATTTGTCATTGGGCTAATTAATTAATGATGCTTTCTAACAACTGGTCGATGTTAGATAGTAACAAGACTGGGGTTTGGACCGTTCCCCGTAAAAACGTTAAAAAATGCCTCTGGCGTAGATAGACACAAAATACAAAAATACAAAAAATACAAAATAACTTAAATAAAATTAACCATTGGAAATCCGGTGAGAAAGCGGATCTGTTACAACGAGTTTTATGATTGACATTGGCGATACAAGTGCTTTGTTATACTTGTATGACTCCATTTATATTATTAACTACCATACCCGGCATCTTTGCAAAGCTAACCAGAGGAAGTTAAAACTTCCTCTGGTTTTGCCCCTTCAGATGAGCTCGTTTGCTACGCTCACTTGCTGTCTCGCGACTCGCTGCAAGTCTATAATTTTCCTCTTGGTTTTATTATTACCGAAATCCGTTCAATACTTTAAGTGAAAACAGCTGTTTAAATAACTAATATTTCTAAATGTAAAACTATGTTCCAATACAAAAATGTTGCTTCCATAAGAATAACATGGTAACTTTGAAAATGTGAAGAACGGAGCCCTGTGGAATTTTCTTAACTTTTTCTTTCTTACCTTTTCCTGTCAATAACAAACACAACAAAAAAAAAAAAAATAATTATATCAATCCAGCCGTTCATGTGTGATGCCATTACCAAAGAAATATTGATCCATTTTTATGTGTAGATATCTAGGTAGGCCTATGGTATGTAGGTGAAAGCAACATTGCAATCTTACCATTAAACTTAGGGCCCAACAAGTAATCAATTTTTTTTTTTTAAGAGTTCTTATCATTCATTAGGCTAACTTATTGAACACTGAAAATGCTTCTAGGCTAGAAAATTAATGAACAGAAACAGACAGATAACTAAGTAAGTTTAGGCCTAACACTAATTTTGTGGTTTTTTGCTTCTATAAACATAGGCTACTGTACCATTCCTAAGTTATAAACTATCAAATAAAATATCTGAAAGATAGTCAAACATATAAAACTTAGTTTGTTAGAAATTAGACAGCTAGTTGATGCTGTCAAATATGAATCAGAAAGGTATTTTTTGCTTTTGTATTGAGGGAATATGAGTTTTAAATGTTTCCAAACACCATTAATTTTGTTGTTACAAACATCACTGTCAATAAAAGTGACGGTTTACGGTTAGATTGTTAGGTTACATTATGATACATTTTCGTTAATGATTGTATTACGCATATCTTAACTCAAACGATTACAACTATCGAATAATCGAAATATCCAAATTGCAACTTTGATAATAACGGTGGAGTAGGATGATGAAGTTTCGCAAAAATTTGTAGACCCTACTTGTTTTTGTTACTACTGTATTTTCAGTTACTTGTTTGCAATGTAATTTTTTTATTGTCAAAAGGTTAGGCCTATGTTTAATATCTTAGAACAAAACTAAATTCGGGGATAAAATTGTAATCGTATCGTGGAATTGTATCATCCATAGTGTAGCAATATTAGGCTATCGAAAAATCAAACTTTTTTTTGCCATTGAATATTAAATAGGTATTCAATGAATAAATTTTATTCATTGGCAATGAACGGCATACGCCAGTATACAAAAAAATTACAGTGAAGTGATCAATACAATTAATCAATAACACATTTGAACAATACATTAATACATTTCAGCATTCAAGATGACATATTAGAAGAAAATTTACTTTCAAAGAAATTATTTAGCATTTTAACATTGATATAACGGTGGAGTAGGATAACAAAGTTTCGCTTGATATTTTTAGTGAATGCCAAGCTAGCAAGGTAACCCAATAAAAAAGGATAACCTAAGGTCACTTGTTTAAAGGTAACTTAACCAAAAATCAAATAGCAAGACTTCACTAATCACTATTTTGAGACTAAATAATACTCTACATAATAACATTAGCTCCCAAGATATAAAAAAGAACTAGAGCCTATTTTATAATATTCTTTCAATAATATGACATATGGATCTGAAGGCATTTTACCAGTTTTAATCCACTAAGTTAGACAATGACAATCTTTATTGCCGTTTTCACATTGTTACATGTATGGCATTGTCACAATTTATAAACATGACTTAAAACAATAAAGTTCTATACAAAACTAGTTAATAGATTTCAGTTTGTTTATAAATTCATCTATGTCATAAACACTTAAATTGAACAATAAAGCTTTCAAGGTTGATTTGAACTTATTATGGTCTCATGGTCTTTTATGGTCTGATATTAGGTAGAGGAACAAAATATGAGATTGATGTAGGCCTAAATATGTAACTCAACTCTATTTTTAGCTAACCTTATCAGAGTAAAAAAACAATTAATTTTCCAAATAAAATGAAAATTTTCACAAAAGACTTGAGGTGTTTTTCAGCTCAAAATAATTGCAGGTTAGTATAATAGAAAGTGATAACAGCTCCACTTACCTTGATTACAAAATTGATGTGATTTTCTTCCACCAGTCGAACTTAAAATACTCTCAGGTAAAAATAATCGGAATTTTCTGATTCTGTTCTTTATCCTTTTCTCCTACATGTATAAAATAAGTGAGGTTATGTTGATTAGAGCTAGCTTCAGACGACGGACGGCTTCATTTTTTTTCTGCGTCTGTATGGGCGGAGGTAACAGCTGACAATTGGCTTCTTCAAACAACTGGTCAATTGTAACCAACTGCCTCCGGAGGCCGAAAATCAAGATAGACATATATCAATTGTTAATTTTTGCCTCCGGAGGCATTTTTTAATGAATTTCATAGTAATAAAATGAGGAATATATCAAAATTTTATGGAATATAAAGGTTATTTATGTAATTAGAATTATATATTCAAATGTAACCATACTCATAAAGTTGAGTTTACTACCTGAAAATATGTGCTAAAGTTGGAGGCAAAAATTCAGGAATATAGCATTGGAGGCATGTACTCATAAATGATATATATATATATATATATATATATATATATATATATATATATATATATATCCATATATATATTTATCTATATATCTATGTATCTGTAAGCACGATAGCAGTCACAAAAATGGTCCGATCATAATGAAATTTGGTATGGAGGTGTAAAGTGGTAATTATTCGGAGTATTTCGAGAATCAGCCCGATCGGATTATTGGAAGGGGGGTAAGGGGGATTTTACCCCTCAAAAATTGATTTTTAGCGAATTTCCCATAGGGAATAAGCTATTACCGTAGGTCTCATGGTAAGACCTAAGCCCGGGACCATGTTACTTTTTCGTTTTAAGGTGCCCAGAGACCAAAAATAATAGTCATTAAAATTTTTATATTTATATATATGTATATTTATATGTATATATTTATATATACATATATGTATGTGTCCCTAGGCATGATAACTCTCGTAAAAACGGTCCGATCGACACCAAATTCGGTAGAGATGTGTAATCTTACGTTTATTCGGATGAGTCCGTAAACCAGACATATTGACCTACCGGAAGGGGTAGTTTTGGGGGGTTTTGTACCCCAAAAATGTTTTTTTTGCATTTTTCATATGTAATTTTTAAAAATTTTAAATTTTTATTTTGACCTATGGATTTAGCTCAAAAAAAAAACACACAATTTAGTATTTTGAAGCTTTGCTCTATCTCCATTGGTTACCGAGATATTAAAAAGTCTAAAGACAGTACATTGTATTTTGAGGCTCCAATGTTAATCTTATGGAGAATTGGGATGTGTTAATATTTCACTTATTAAGCAATATTTTTGGACGAAACTTGGTATTCATCCTCATTTGGTTGATATTCATCCATTTAAGGTAAAAAATCTCGGTTTTTGTACTTATCATGGCAGCAAACCTGCATACTCTTTTCCCATGTTAATCATAAGGAGAATAGGCAAACTCTTTTATTTATGGACAGATATTGATGAAACTTACTATATGGCTTTATATGGTCAAAATAATTTTTTCTATGCTAAAAACCTACTTTTAGTGTCCCCCATGTCAGCATACCTGCATACTCTTTCCCTATATTTATCATAAGGAGAATATGCATTTATTTCCCTATTTATGAGCACGTGATGAAATTTTGTTTACAAGTTTAGCTGGTCAAAATTAATATTACTAATTTGGAAATTCGCTGAGTACGCAAGTCTGGTGCGACGGGGGGTATTTTTTTGTGTTTTACGGAAAAAATTAAAATAATCAAATGTTATTTGACACCATTGAACTCAGCTTGAAAAAAAAAAACAATTTTGTATCTTGAATCATTGCTCTATGTCCATTGGTTGCCGAGATATTGAAAGCGGTAAACACAGAACATTGTCCAAATGTTAACCTTATGGGAAATATATAAAATGCTATATATCCATTATTTCTCAACATATCTTAATAAAACTTGGTATGTGGCTTCATCTAGTAGATATATACTTATGGCCTAAAGTTCCCCATTTTTGACATTTCAGTGGCAGCAAACCTGCATACTCGCATTTCCCATGTTATTCTAGTGGAGAATATTCTTGCATGATTATTTATGAACACACGTTGACAAATCTTGATGTAAGGCACCATTTTAATTATTTATTGAAGCATTTGAAATTCGCTGAGTATGCAGGTCTGCTGCAACGTTTTTTTACATAGAAAATTAAAAAAAAATCAAATTTTAGTTTACAATGCATTGAGTTTAGCTAAAAAAAAGTAGAAAAACACATCGCACACAACTTTTAAATAATATGATGTTTTAAAGTAAAATTTTTATTTTCAAACATTTCGTCATCAAAAATTAAAAATTAAGAATATTTTTTTAATAAATACCCTTGTTGTAGCGAAATAGTCTCTACTAGAATAACATGGGGAATGCGAGTATGCAGGTTTGCTGCCACTGAAATGTCAAAAATGGGGAACTTTAGGCCATAAGTAAATCTCTACTAGATGAAGCCACATACCAAGTTTTATTAAGATATGTTGAGAAATAATGGATATATAGCATTTTATATATTTCCCATAAGGTTAACATTTGGACAATGTTCTGTGTTTACCGCTTTCAATATCTCGGCAACCAATGGACATAGAGCAATGATTCAAGATACAAAATTGTTTGTTTTTTTACTTTCTCCCTCTATACCATAGTATATGGAGAAAGTATTGTTTTCGTCAAAATTTTCGAATTTGAGTTGTTGGTGGATTTATCCATTTTGGTTCCCCCTGAGTCCAAAAAAGTGGTTTTCGGAGTGATGTCTGTCTGTGTGTGTGTGTGTGTGTGTGTGTGTCAGGATGTAAACAGAGCTAGAGAATGCCCTAATGGTCCGATTTTAATGAAATTTGGTACATAGGTCCAAATCCACGATAATTCCAGGCGTTTTTTTCATTTTTTTGAATTTTTGATTTTTAAGGGTATTTTACCCCCAAAAACCCTCAAAAATCGTCAAAAATCAAAATTTCTCAAAAACGGCTCTAACGATTTTGATTAAAATTTTGTGGTTTATTAAGCTTAAAATGGCGAATAAAATGACACCACCCGCATCTCCGAGAAAATTCGCGTTCAAAAGTTATAGAGTAAAAAGTGTTTCAAAAATCAATTTTTTGGATTTTCAAAATAGCTGTTGTCTTGAAATAAATTTTACTTATCACCATTAAATCAAGCTCAAAAAACTAAATAATCTAGTATTTTAAATTATTGCTCTACGTCAAGTGGTTGCGGAGAAAATTCAATTTTTCGTTTAGCGGTAAACGCAGTAGGCCTACGTTGTTAAAAGTCACAGACGCGCGTAGGGTCAAACGAGCGCTGCTCAGCCGGTAGCTATCCGACTGAGTCATCAAGACATTAATGTTTGAAGCTTTTAACATCTTTTTTTATATTGTTGGGAGAAAGTATGTGTCAGTTAACTGATACCGTTTATTTCAAGCTGAGTTCAATGGTGTCAAATAACATTTGATTATTTTAATTTTTTTCTAGAAAAAAAACAAAAAAAATACCCCCCGTCGCAGCAGACTTGCGTACTCAGCGAATTTCCAAATTAGTAATATTAATTTTGACCAGCTAAACTTGTAAACAAAATTTCATCACGTGCTCATAAATAGGGAAATAAATGTATATTCTCCTTATGATAAATATAGGGCAAGAGTATGCAGGTGTGCTGCCATGGGGGACACTAAAAGTAGGTTTTTAGCATAGAAAAAATTTATTTTGACCATATAAAGCCATATAGTAAGTTTCATCAATATCTGTCCATAAATAAAAGAGTTTGCCTATTCTCCTTATGATTAACCTGGGAAAAGAGTATGCAGGTTTGCTGCCATGATAAGTACAAAAACCGAGATTTTTTACCTTTAATGGATGAATCTCAACCAAATGAAGATGAATACCAAGTTTCGTCCAAAAATATTGCTTAATAAGTGAAATATTAACACATCCCAATTCTCCATAAGATTAACATTGGAGCCTCAAAATACAATGTACTGTCTTTAGACTTTTTAATATCTCGGTAACCAATGGAGATAGAGCAAAGCTTCAAAATACTAAATTGTGTGTTTTTTTTAGCTAAATCCAATGGTCAAAATAAAAATTAAAAATTTTTAAAAATTACATATGAAAAATGCAAAAAACCCATTTTTGGGGTACAAAACCCCCCAAAACTACCCCTTCCGGTAGGTCAATATGTCTGGTTTACGGACTCATCCGAATAAACGTAAGATTACACATCTCTACCGAATTTGGTGTCGATCGGACCGTTTTTACGAGAGTTATCATGCCTAGGGACACATACATATATGTATATATAAATATATACATATAAATATACATATATATAAATATAAAAATTTTAATGACTATTATTTTTGGTCTCTGGGCACCTTAAAACGAAAAAGTAACATGGTCCCGGGCTTAGGTCTTACCATGAGACCTACGGTAATAGCTTATTCCCTATGGGAAATTCGCTAAAAATCAATTTTTGAGGGGTAAAATCCCCCTTACCCCCCTTCCAATAATCCGATCGGGCTGATTTTCGAAATACTCCGAATAATTACCACTTTACACCTCCATACCAAATTTCATTATGATCGGACCATTTTTGTGACTGCTATCGTGCTTACAGATACATAGATATATAGATATATAGATAAATATATATATGGATATATATATGTGTGTATATCTAAAACTTCAAAAGAATGTTGTTTTTGGCTTCTGGGGGCCCCAAAATGAAAAGTTATGATGGTCCCGGTCTTGAGTCTTACCATGAGACCTACGGTAATAGCTTAATTTCACTAAAGGGAAATTTGCTAAAAAGGCAGATTTTAATGAATTACGGCTCGGCAAATTGCGGCCATACCGTAAGTCTGACATACAAAATGTAAATATGAAAAATGATCGGCATTAAAAGAGCTACATTTTTGCTAAAATAAAGATTTTTGATAAAACTAACCGTTTTCGAGATATAAGCAAAAATATATATTTTGGCAGCAATCTTGGCGGCCATTTTGAATTTTTGGGCATGTTCCCAAGGTGCGATTAATGGCGATTTTTGAGGGGTTAATAAGGGCACTCTTAGCTATCATTTTAAAAAAATCGCTCGTGTTGCAATTTTTTGGGGGTTCAACACTAAAATGATTCCACTATTTAGGGGACTGATAAATAAGGACTAATCTACACATGCACAAATAACGGTCACAACACAAACTTTTTTGACTTGACTGGATTGTGGCTTTACCGAACGAATACACCAACTACCAACGAGGTTGGTTTAACCTTGTTGGAATACACAGAATGTGTTCTAGGGTTACCAAGTGATGAGCTTCATATTCTCCTACGTGGATCTATGCCGTGGAGTGGATATGACCAAATTAATTTTCCCTGGCGTTTCATTTTTTCATTCATTTTTTGTGCGGAGGATGTCTTGTAACTTCAAATAGTACAAGATGAATACAGAACTTATAATAGGCCCAATTCAAGGGTTTAGACGGGTACTGGACACAAAATAATTATTCATTAGTATAAATATGCTCGGAAAAGGGAGTCTTAAAATAATTAAAATTTGTTATGTTGGCACGGAATTGCTCTAGTAAGGAAGGGTAAAGCTACCTATTGGAGTCTCTCAAATTTGTAAAAGCTTTGTAACGCAGAATTGAGTTGACCGAAACTGCTGTCGGCATCACGTAGTTCAAAAGAGCTTTTTTTATTTTTCGTGTATTTAATATTTTCCTTTGTCTCTCGCGTACCACTTGAAATGCTCTCGCGTACCACCGGTTGAGAAACACTGGTCAATAGGATTTGAAAAGTTTACTTTTTCCTCATGTCAAATCTCCGTAAGAAAAGTTTATTTTTAATTGTTAACCAATTTAACAAAAATATTTTTAAATATAAATAAAACCTGCTAATATAGGACCGAAAACGTTTATTTTGGTATAACCCGCATGTAAAGCGGTCCAGTAGAAGTCTCAGACAAACTTTCCAAAGGTGTTTTTTTACTAAACTAACTTACTAAATTTTAATATATCGATAATATACAACTTAAAATGTTTCGAAAGCTTAGGAGTTTAATTGAACGAGCTTAGGGAAGGAGATAAATCCACTTTAGATGTTTTACATTTTCTTTATTAATTTTTGAATGTAAGGCCTCTTGAATATTTGTGGAAATTTTCTCGTAAAAATATTAGTTGTTTTATAATTCATTAATTTTTATAGTCGCTAAAACATCCAACAAGGAGCTGTCAATGGAGAATTCAGTTCGGTATTTCAAAGAATCGATTTAAAAGCAAAACAATCTATCAATAAAACCTAGTTAAAGAGCGGTTGCATATCAATTCTCCTATCAGTATCTGCAGCGGTATCAGTGCGGGGGCGGCTGACGACACTGCAGCCTGTGTGCCAATGGTATGTGGCGCAAGGACCTCACTGCCAGGCGGTCGGGGTCCCTCACCTCTAGCTTGGCCAGACTCCAGCAGAACTCTTGTGTTTATTTTCCTGTCTCGCTCAAGGGAATCGGGCTCTTTGTGAAGAAGCGTGTATTGTGTAGAACGTCGCACAGATTTTTGTCAGGTTCTGCAGCGTAATTGAATAACGTGACATTTGTTTTAAATTCGTGAATGAAGAACATGTGCAATTGAAAAAAAAAAAAACATTAAATAGGTTTTACTAACACTTAAAGAAATTGGCGAAGTGTTTAGACAATGAAAACAAGCTATGGTCACTCTATGGTCAAAGTCCATAGTAATATCGCAAAATCCTACTAACATTATAAATGAGAATGCCCTGTTCTTTTTAAGGTGGGTTTTCCTAGGCGCGGAAGCGGAGGGCGGAACGCGGAGAGCGGAGTCGGCTCTCCTCTGTTCATACGTACAATAATGGTTCTGTTTTCCTATAAAGGTGGGTTTTCCTAGGCGCGGAAGCGGAGGGCGGAACGCGGAGAGCGGAGTCGGCTCTCCGCCCGTCGGTCTTCAACTAGCCGAATTGTGTTTTCCTAGACGCGGACTTTAACTCTGGTGGAGAGCGGAACTGATGCTCAGTTGTATACTCACAGTCGTATAGTGAAGTCAACATGGACGCTGAAACCAGGCCTGCTGTGTTATTACAGTTGGAAGAGGATGAGGAGGAAGAAATGGAGGAGGAGGAATTTTTGTTACTGCATTTCATCACTCCATATGACTTCTTTCTTGGCAACATTCTTATAGGTTTTTATGTTAAATTCCAAATCATTGGGTAGCCGTGAACCAACTCAATAAGTAGTTCATCATCGGAGGCAGTAAACTTACTAACACTCATGTTGCTTGGAAAGATACGAACGCAAAATCCACAAAAACCAAAATAAACCACTACAACAAGCACGTGCACCCACCTATTCCGCCAGCGGAGAGCCGACTACTCTGCTCTTGGAGCAGAGGAGGGCGGACGAGCGACTTCCGCCCGGCCGACTCCGCTTATAGGAAAACAGAACCATTATTGTACGTATGAACAGAGGAGAGCCGACTCCGCTCTCCGCGTTCCGCCCTCCGCTTCCGCGCCTAGGAAAACCCACCTTAAGCGGAGTCGGCCGGGCGGAACTCGCTCGTCCGCCCCTCACTATACGACTGTGAGTATACAACTGAGCATCAGTTCCGCTCTCCACCAGAGTTAAAGTCCGCGTCTAGGAAAACACAATTCGGCTAGCTGAAGACCGACGGGCGGAGAGCCGACTCCGCTCTCCGCGTTCCGCCCTCCGCTTCCGCGCCTAGGAAAACCCACCTTTTTTAGACTTTCACGCGAAAATTACTCAACCTCCAACCTATTATCATGAAACTTTGTACACATATTCTTAGAGGTAACAGAAATAACACAGGATACTTTTTATTAAAAACGAGTTATGTTTTACGAAAGATAAAAAAAATTTTATAAACAATCTGAAAATAGATTTTTTTATTGGGTTCTTTGAAACAAATGAAACAAAAAATTGCAATTTTAGGTATTTCAGCAATTTATTATATAAAAGGAGAGCGTGACAGCAAGTGAGCGTAGCGAACGAGCTGAACCTGACGAGTAACGCGAGCAAAGCCGCGGGGAAGAGCTAGTCTATCTATATAGCTATATACTTATTTAATACGCTAAGGTTTCTGTTTGTGTTTCGAACTCCTCCTACAATTCTCAACCGATTTTCAAGTTTTTGTTGTCGTTGGATCGGGTTTGGTCTGTAGTTGTTTCCGCAAAAAATTGATGAAAACAGTACATAAAATAAGGGCTCTATACACAAATTAAAGTTGAAATCTTCCCATTAGAATAACATTGGATTTGGGTTGAACATTTTAAACATCTGTCAATGTACAGATTTAAATACGTATAGTTTTTTTTGTGATTACTGATATTCACCAGAATTGGGTTGGTCGGATGTCATTTATTTGGAACTATGGTCCGTTTTCTTAAACCTGATCCTTCGCGAGAATATTGGGGTGGGGGAGGGATTTAAACTGTGAAAAAAACATTTAATCTCGTGACAAACGTGTTCGAGTATCAGATTTCGTCAAATAACGTTTTTAATCAGTTATAATGTCCTTCAGCACCTCCTAGTCAGCTGTTATATTTTAAAGTTAAACCTATTCTTCGTTAAAAAGAAACAGTTCTCAAGTAAACTGAGAACTCTGAAATAACAACTGCTACCAATAACAGTAGTGTCAAATTGTTGGTGCTGGCCCAGTTCAAGGTCACCTGAGGGATGACGTCATCGAGGTCAATGACCTCACCGATGACGTCATCGATGACGTCATCGATTGCGTCATCGATGACGTCATCACTAATGACGTCATTTCTATGACGTCACACCCATGACGTCACAGAAATGACGTGCTGATGACGTCATCACCCCTTACGTCATCAAAATGACGTCACCGACGCCACTGAGGTCAAGGTCACGCCGAAACTTAAAATTTTTTGGCACTTTTGCCGTTTCTCGCACTACGCTCCGAGTTTCAGTCAGAGTCCCCGTGACCTTGACCACTTGGAGCGAATTTTCGACGAGAAACGGCAAAAGTGCCAAGTTAAACTCGAGTTTCTGACATGACCCTGCCTAAATGGGCAATCGGTTATCCCTCAGGTGACCTTGAACCAGCACAACACCAACAATTTGATATTACTGTGACCTTGAAAACCTAACAACGGAGCGCCGACACCGATGCGCACCCCACGACAGCCACCGAGTGACTGACTGTCAGGCTCTGTGTACTCTAGGTATATGGGGAAGTGGAGGGGGAAATCTCAAGGTCATCCAAATGGAGTTTTAAAAAAGTTGAAGAGTAGAAAGACTACTCTTGTGCTTCCTGGGCGACCTCATCAATTTCCAACGGATCTGTAAACCAATCCGATCTGTAGCGGCAGGAGTCCAGAAAACAGGTGCACCACCCATCAGGTTGTCCGTAGCACTTCCGACAATTGGTAAGATTGGAGAAATGAAATTTAATACACCGCTGCGGACAACAAGTGTAAAAGTAGTTGGATTTGTAGATTTTGAAAGTTTGTAGTACCGGTGGTGGCAGCTGTTGGTTCTTGCATCTACACCTGCAACATCCGAAGCATTCACATTGCCGGCAGGCCAGCCCGTCCACTTGCCATCTTGGTAGTAGGAAACACTTGCCCTCGCAGCAATAGGTTGTCCCTGTCTCTTCCTCCCAAAGCTTCTTTGCACAATGGATGACGCCTTGTATCTCTAAACACTTATGCTCGCAACATGAGACACGCTTAGTTTCCATACTTGATGTTGCTTCGGCGAGGGAGCAAGATGAAGTGATGCCGTGGTCAGCGGGAATGGAGCTTATATAAACTAAGGTGAGTGGAGGGGGAAAGGTCAAGGTCATCCAAATGGAGTTTTAAAAAAAGAAAAGAGTAGAAAGACTACTCTTGTGTATCTATAGCGATTTCATTGATAGTGAGTGCTTCTGTATGCCAAGTTGATCTGTACTGACAGGCTCCTAAATAATGTTTGCAAAAACCTGCAAAATGATTGTTGCACAATTTGCAGCCAGTTAGCTGTTTTAATGTGAATTCAATGCAACGTTCAGGGCAACAAGTGTACTTATGCCCTCTCATCTGGTACACATGGAATGTCTTCAACTCCGGTTTCGGCTTCTTCCAAGACTTGCACTTACACATGCATTGACCAAAAGCTTCACATTTTCTACACGCCAGGCCATCCGCAACATCAATGTCATTCGGCCATGAAAAACATTTCCGTTCGCAACAGTAGTTGAGTTGACTCTCCATGTTGCTGTGGTGAAGGTGCGCGATGAAATGATGTTGCAGTCATTGAGAGTGCACGTTAAATAAACTCAGTGGAGGGGGAAAGGTCAAGGCCATCCAAACGGAGTTTTAAAAAAGATAACTAGTTGTCCTCCTCCTCCTCCTCATCCGTTGTACTTAGAGAGCTGTCAGACGAAGAGCCCCGTGCAGGTGCTCCCCAGATGAAAAACAAATCAATTTTAAAACGAAGACCAGGATCTTGCATCATCAATTCCTTTAATTTGTCACATACTAAGTCGACCTTGTGTAAGGTGTCAACAACAAGCTTCCAATTCGTTGGTTCAATATAACTTGTAGTAGAGTCTGCCTCGCTGATAACCACATCCTCCGGCCGTATTGGAGTGTAAAGATGTGTAAAGTTCTTCGGCTGTAGCTGAGGTTCAGGCTGGCTGGAAGTAGAAGGTTGAGTATGGACCCCTGTCGCATCGAAATCCATAGTCATTCTACATTCAATGTTGGGGTTTTCGTTTAATACATACACCAATTTCTCATGCAACATATCCACTTCTGCCGAGTCTTGCAGATGAACATTCCAGGAAAATGGCCATTCTTCATCCGTAGTGGAGTCAACTCGAGAAAGAGTGCTGTCCGCCATGATAGCTAAGCAAGGAATGATGTGAGCTACAGACTGTGGTAACAGTATTGAAAAGTAGAGGGGGTAAACCAAAAGTATGTGGAGGGGGTATTTTCAAGGTCATTTAATTTGGGTTTTAAAAAAGGAAATAGTGGAGGGGGAATTCTCAAGGTCATCCAATTTGGGTTTTAAAAAAAAAAAGGAATGAAGGTTACTCCTCTTCAGCCTCGTTGTCCCCCACATCCTCATTAGCCTCATCTTCATCGACGTCAGACTCGCCGTAAGGGTAGATCGGGGACATGGGCGAATATTGTGGTGATTGTTGACCGTTGTTATCGTCCCCTTGCATTCTGACTTGGGACCAATCATAATTTAAATTCATTTGTATTATGATTCCAGGGTTGTCCCGCAGTATTTCCTTCATCCGTTCGCAAATTGTTTCCAAATAGTGTACACTATCGATCGACAGTGTCCAACCCGTACTTGTACCGACATCAGTAGTGGAGTCAGCTTGGCTGATGGTGTTGTTGTCTGCCATGGTTGCTTGTCGGACAAGGAATGACGGTTGATGTGATGCTCATGCAGGAACATGGTGAAGTGGTGGGGGGTGTGGTGGAGTAGTGGGGGAATTTTCAAGGTCATCCAAACGGAGTTTTAAAAAAAGGAAAACTTACAAAGTAACATTAAAACTTTCCAATTGATGGTGGCGAGCGTTTTCTTCTGCAACCTTGCCGACACATGTGACTATGCCGTACAGTATGAAAAGTACAACCATAATAAGGCCGAACAATAAAAGATAGTCGTTGACTATCATGATATTTTCTGAGTGGATCTGTTTTCTTCTTATCGCCCTCTCCTGCATCCTCTTCTCCAACTCGTGGACGAAGTCACAACATGCGTGAGGACATCTTTCATCTGTTGGTAGGTTTGCCATTGTTGATGTTGTCGGTGTGGCTGTTGAAGATGGAATGAGGTTTCCAATCGCGATGTGCCATGTACACCAATAGTCAAGTGGTGGGGGTAACAAAGCAGTGGAGGGGGAAGTTTCAAGGTCATCCAAATTGTGTTTTAAAAAAAAACCCATCTTGTTACTGAGCTTATATGTCAGTAACAAGATAGGTGTTTCTGCTCTTTTACTTCTTTAATATAATGAAAAAATATACATATTCTACAATGGTTAGGACAAGAAATACAACTGCTAGTCAGCTGAAGTAGTCCAAGTTGTCTGGCTCGGTCTTCATGGACGCTGGTGAGGAAGCCGTCGAGGAGTGTCCAGGCTCTTCCTTTGACTGCCGGGTGTTCCGTATATTGCAAGCGTAAACTTGCACATTTATACGGTAGCCTCGTGCCACCATCAGCTGCAACTCCTTGTATAAGTCGTTTAGCTCCTGCTGAGTCTTGATGCTCACCTCCTCGTAACTTGCGCAACTAACGTTCAGAGACATCTTGATGTTGCTAGGTTGGCTGCTGGAGTAGAAATGAAGCCGAGGCACAGCGCTTGGAGGTACATGAAAAAGTGGTGGGGGTAATAGTGGTGGGGGTATAGAAAATCCAATTAAACAGTTCTAAACTTTTTCCATCGATACAATGGAATGGAACAAATAGCGCAGGTGTCCTTGTAATTTTCAAATCGAAACAGTGGCGCTAGAAATCCGAATTGTTTTATACCACCATCCTGTACGAATCGCCGAAGGTCTCTGACGGCGGCCTCGCCACAAGGCCTACAAAACTTTTCCCCGTCGTGGAACTTATACCAGGAGTATTCCGAATACCCTTTATTTTCCCTCCTGTAGCGTTTGACATCTTCTTTTATTGTTAGTGGGATGTTGTCTTGTAAACATGTTGGGAACAAGTCCTTGTGAGTTATAACTCGTTGTATGCAAAGCTCGTACAAGGTGCTCATCGTTTGCTAGTTGGCAACAGACTGACCGTTTTTCGCATCCAAGCAGGTTTGAATCCTAGTGCGGTAGTGGGGGTAATTACAGTAGTGGGGGTAATTGTGAAATGCAAAGGTCAAAGGTCAAGGCCACCCGCGAAGTTTAAAAAAAAATGCAACATATCAATACGTGAAGTCTGTCACATATTGATATGTTGCATTTTTTGTTTTTTTATTTTTTTTGTCTTTTATGATTCGTTTATTTATAAAACATTACAACAACAACATATGTACAACATTAAAACTTAAATCTAACACTGCTGCTTGTCAGCGATGTGGATGGTCAACTCTGTAGAATTGCTACCCGTGCAGCCGTGGGACACCAGGTATAGACACCCGGGTTGAATAGAGCGAAGATCCTCGTTTTGTAGAAGATGGACGAATCTCTTGGGCAGGTACACCTGGAACTTTGGTTCATCCCCCGGAGTAAACGGTGCCTCGCTGAGACTGCAGCAGATGGCCTCCCCAACTGTAGTCTCCATCTTCTTCATAGCATGGATTATGTAGTGCTTCTCGTCTTTTAGTTCCGAGCACTTCTTTACAGGTAATATTGTTGACTTGGAGTGAGCATTGAACTGCTCGACCAAAGTCTGAAGGAACTGGTGAGATGCCATGGTCAGGTTACAGATCGTCTTCTTGCTCGGAGATGTTGTCGTCTCGGAATCTCGAGTAATACTCATGCCAGGTCCCTGTCTGCTCCCCACTTATATACTCTCCGTTACCCCCACCACTCCCCAATTCCCCACTTTGAAGGTAAGAGGCGAGTTTATAGGCATTTTTCAAAGCGCAATGTCTATCTTTATCATGTTCTGGGCTTTTTGTACAAATACATATGGTTTCCAGCATGTATTGATAATTCTTATCCAATTCCACATCATTAACCGGAACATGAGTAAATCCTTCGATCCATCTTTTCTTTTCCAGCCCCTTTGTGTAAATATTGGTAAACTTGTCTGAAAAGTGATGCATAATGTGATACAAGTCCGTGTAACTTGTAAAACCATCATACCAATCGATATGATGGAAGTGTTTTGAAATCCATCTGTTGGTAGTAGCGGCTTTACTAGTTAAAGACGAATAAGAACATGGTGGTTTAAATAAAAACGAATAAGGAACACTTGTATTCATGTCCAAAAACACAAGTTCTTTTATAATGAATCTATCATCATTACCACGAAACGCTTGAAACTCAATAATACCAGGCTTGGACTTTACTTGTTCTTCTTCTCCCTTGTCCATTTCGAAGGTCACACGTCTGCTCATTACGAAGTCAGGAGGTCAACTGATTTCCACACCACGGTAGGTACTACTTTTATACCAGGCCGTACAGTTGTTGGCGCGTTGGTGTATATTTAACGTGGGCACCGTCCCCAATAGGCCTAACCCCACAAAATGTTGGTTATTGTTTTAAAAAACTAACCATTGTCATTTAAGTTTCCATCTTTATATTTTCCTTATTTTCATTTTCATCACTAACACTTGATTCTTCTCCTCCATCTTCCTCTTCTTCCTGTTTTACTGATTTCTTATGTAGTTGAGCGTACTTTTCCAATTGTCTCCACATCTGTACTTCATGAGGAACTCTATTAAATATAGAAGTATCCACAGGTCCGTATAATATAGGTGCGTCCGGTTGTTTGTCCAAAGTGTCTTCCAGATAATCTTTAATAATCGAACTTGAAAACACCAGTTGTCTCAAGTATCTTGTTATAGGTTCAGTAGCACAAGTTAAAATAAAAAACTCCTCTCGATTAAGTTGAATTTTGTTATCATGTCTTGTTGTGTCTCTAAACCGTAGCTGATGATCACCACGTTGTTTAATGATATCAATTTCCACATTTGAATCCAAAAGTCCTACTCTTGTCTTTCTTCCAAACATGTTACTACTTAAATAGCATTCTAGTAGATGCAAATGTTTCATAAACGATTCCCAAGCACTGTCCGTAAACAAAATCATTTTGGGTCCATGAGTTAAAATTACAGTAGGGGAATAATCTGTAGATTTCATAACACCGATTAAAACACTTTTATCCAAACTGGAAGAGATTGGGTAAAATATTCGCAAAAATACCTCACTCAATATATTTGGAGAAATATTATCTTCAATATCCCTTTTTCTCTTTTGTATAGTCTTTCTTCTTTTACCTTTTTCTTCAACATTATTACTGGCGTGAAGTTGTCCGCAAACGTTTTGTTCACCTCCTTCCTGGTGACCTTGAGGATCTAAAAACTCAGATATCTCCTTCTCAATATCTACCACATTTTCAGGTGTACCACTAGGAGAAGCCATATTGAATACGATGCTACCCATACAACAGTAGGCAACAAACTGATGAGGAGCGGTCTGTACGCTCTGCTTTTATACTCGCGGAATGAAACAAAACCGGTTCTTACAATACATTTTTAACAATTCCAGTTAAAGGTGTGTATGTTACGATTTTATCATGTAGAATTAAACAGTATGCAGTTGTATTAGCCGGTATAGCATCGTTGAATTCCATTTCTATTTTTATATCCACACTTGAAGACTTTACTGATTCATTTTGTTTAGAACAATCGATTACAACTATTGGGTAGGCATCGAAATATTTGTCAGGTGGTAATAAAGGTGTATTTGTTTTACCGTAATATGAACTTTGGAATCTCGCGTACATATCGTACAATATACTGTATTTCTTCTTAGTGAATGACACATTTAAATTGTCGTATGGAAAGAATTGTGAATTTAAATAAACTCTAATATTTTTCAAGTCACAATGATCAAATTGTCCTGCATGTTTAGTAATGGCGTCTCTTCTACCTGTTTGTAAACCAAATATAATATACCTGGCTCGTTCTACATAATTCGATGTTTTAACAGTCCAAGTGTGTCGATCCGTAGTAGGTAAACTGGGATGCTCATGAAATTCCCAACTTCTAAATGGAATAACAATATCACGATCGGCTTTTAATTTTCTTAAAAGTAGCATTCTATGCTCGTCAGCCAATTTAACATGTGGAACCCTCCATACAATTTTGTCTAATTTTAATTTCCATTCTAAAGTCGCATCTGTAGTAGCATCTGCAGCTTTAATAATGTCTTTATCGTTAGACGATCTCAACAAAACTAATTCTTGTTTAACGTTTAATATTATTTTCCTATAATCTTCAGCAAAACCAAGCAGCAAACGTAATGGAATATGAAAATCAAAATATCCATTTGGATTTGGAGTGATCGTGTCAATCGTAGGTAATACCCATCCGGCAGGTTTAAGTAAATTGGTTTCATTGGGTGTTATAGATGTTAATCCTTTTAAAGTTGTCGTAATACCTACTTTTTTAGTGGAATCAACTGTTACACCTGATATTTCATATCTAATTTCATCAAATAGGAAAGCCATAGGATTATTTATAAATGGAACTGTTGTACCAACAGTAGTACCGTCCTTTTTAGTAACTTGTCCTTCAATATATAAGTAACTTTCACATGGTAGTGTGTAAATGTCTTGATTTTGTATGGGAATACGAATTTCATCGTTATTGTTTAATTTCGATGAAGTGTAAGGGTTGTGGGTGTGATATTCTTTTTCCCATAGGGTTTCGTCGAATGTTGGACCCTGCGCTATATCCAGTATATCCATACTCGGTTAATTTTAATCCAATTCTCTCTAAGAAACGAATGTTCTCGCGTGTTAACTCCTCCACAGCTGAAGAGCTACTAATGCGGTTTCCCGTAGGTTGTTCGCTTTTAAATGTTAAACCCATGGTTTTGTATTAAAGTGTCGATTTTAAATGTAATCTAATCGTAATAGGCTCTTCTCTGAAGTCTACCAAGTTACCGTCTTGATCCAATACGCTCAACACGATGTCTGAAATGAAAGTGGTGTTCAACGGTAGATATACCAGGTTTTGTGGCTTTTCAACAATTTTAAATCCAGGTGGTACACTTGGGTAAAAAGTATGTATGATGTGGGTGTTAGCCCCATCCCTGTAAGCACCTTGTATAATGTTACAAGTTATGTCTATACTATTGACTTTTAATATTGTTACTGTTTTCTTACCGGAATGTGTTACATCTGGTTCTAATACAGGCCCATCGTTGGAAAATCCTAATAAATCACCAATTGAGTTTAGTTGAGTGAAATCTATATAATATTTGGAAGTAATTTCAGCTTTCATCGTATTATTATTACCTTTTAATGTTATATTGTCTTTTCCCATTTTAGTTTGCAAAAATTCATTTATATGATCAATTTCATAAGAACCTGTGGGTAACCTGCACTCTTGTAAGTCTGTAAATTTTCCACTAGCATCCTTTCCCTTATAATAATGCAATACGTTATTTTTACCTTCCGTAACATTGGGGATAGAGTTGTAAGTTGTAAAATCCAATAGTGCCGCCTCCCAAAACCTTCCTTTTTGCAAGCGTAACGCTGGAAAAAGGATACTTCGTAAAGTGGACGATTTTCCTGTTAATGATACCGTATAGGAAGACATCTCAATAGTGACTGATACTTTTAGCTAGAAATTCCAAACATAAATGGCCGCATATTGAAGTATTATCAGGTTGTTCTCTTTTATAGTTATAATATATGTTTTTAGCAGATTTAAAGTAATTTTGAAGTTCTTTTGGTGGTGGCAAATTACCGAAACTATCAAAATAATATACATTGTTATTTAGTTTCTTATAACAAACCCAATGGGTGCCAGGCCCTTCAGTATTATCCAAATTTACAATTCCAGTCTCATTTTGCCACATTTTCTTTGGTAAACTGTCTTTCATAAACACACCGCGGAAAAATGGTATTTTCAAACAGGAAATATATTTAAATAATTCAATATTGGTTAATGCTTTATGTGGTATGACCAATTGATTTCTTTCATTTAATATGCACGATAAGGTCTTAGGTAAAGACCTGCCCCGTTTTTTACCATTGACCATACGGTGGGCTTCTTCCTGCCTTTTCTTGTAGATCGTCGTCTTCTTTTTATATTTCCTCCATGTTTTCTTGTGGTTGACCTCCTTTTTACTCTCCTTCTCCTCCTTCTTCCACCTCCTACTGCTGTTTTAGCCTTCATACCTGCTGTTACTGCTAAAGCTGCTGCTTTTTCTGCTATGCTAGCGTCACTTGATTTTACTCGTTGCCAAGCTATGTCCGCAAGCTTTTTGTCAGCTATTGATCTATTTTTTGAATCGGCAAACGTGGAATATGCGATATCGTGTTCTTTACAAGCCTGATCTAACTTGTTTATGCCAGGATCGCCTCTTTCCAGTCGTTTTTTCAATTTAGTTCCTGGTCCGCAATACTGATAACCTCCTGGTATATGAAATTCGTATGGTAATGCGTCTATTGCTCTATTTACTATGGATCCTACTGGAATTTGTTTTAAAGCTTTACTTAACAGAGAAACCGCTGTGGACGTGATCCCACCTCCTTTTCTTGCAGTGTCTCGATATGGACTGATGTACTTGAACGTCATTATTGTCCTTTTATAATGGCAATGTGCAACTCATGTGTTAACTCTATGACAGGTTGCACATAAATGAAGTCATTTATTGAGTTATTTACTTAAATATCAATATCACCCCAATCTGATGATCTAAACTGTTTCGTTTTAGGGTTAATAAAGTATTTATTATAAATTTCTCGTTTAATATACTCACCTCTCATGGATTCAGCATAAGTATTATGACCTGATTTTCCTTGAAGAATATCTGGTGTAAAATGATTGTGTAAATCAAATATCGCATTACCTAAAACTTTTACAAGAAAATTAACAGTGACAGCATTATCTACATGTTCAGGGTCTTTAAGGTTTGTTATACGTTTATTATTACAATTATACACTTTACTATCCTTTAATGATGTTGTAATGGTCTGTCCTACAGTTGCAGCATCATTTGCTTCTCTTCCTTGTGCCAAGTCTCTTATCACTCTATTTTTACATGTAAACCATCTAAAATATCGATCTGGATCTAGATGTACGGTTTGTGATAAAGCAGCTGCATCTTGTTTTTCATAACCCCATCCCATATTTGATAACTTTTTATCCATGCAATCCCAAGCATCATTTTTGTATGTTAATAAATTAAACTTTTCATTACCTTGAACAAATTCATCCCCTTGCTTCGATACTACTTGATCTTGTTTTACAAAAGAGGTTGTTTCTTGTTTTAAGGTTTCCATCATTTGACCCACTGTTGCACCATCTGATGGCGCCGAACCATCTTTAACATTTGCTAAACAATTATTAAAACAATCTATAACCCCTACATCACGTATGATGCAATGATCTTTAATATATTTTAGATTTACAGCATCGTTTTCAGTTTTTGGATAGCCTATATCATTAATAACAAATTTATAAAAAGAAAATCCATCTTTTGTCTTTTCAGGTATCAAAGAATGTAAATAGCGTCTATTTACGCTGTCTTTTGCATCTTTAGGGTCATCTACGTTGGATATACGTTTATTGTTGGCACTATACGTTTTCCCATTGAATTTTAACGTATTTTTTAATTCAGATGACAAATAACCTTTGTTTATCGCATCACCATTTTCATTTGGTTTACCAACGTTGATAATTCTATGATTTTCCGCGTCATATGTGTTATTTTGTAGTTTTAATGTTGGCGATATCTTTTCCTTTAATATTTTTAGATTTATTGCATCGTTTTCATCCGAAGGATCTTTTATGTTTTTTAACCTTTTATTACTCATATCATAATCTCCATCAGGTGTTTGTGGTAAACCAGCACTTCTTTTTAAACTATTGGCATAATATAACCCATCCGAGGAGTAACGTCCGAACTTGTCGACACTCATAGTGCAACTGAATAGTATTCTAGGGAGTAACGCATTTTTATGAGATTACCCCACGGTTTCGGAGTTCATCCACTAAAGCCACCCATTCGTTTTCCAATCCAGTATGACCCGCTTCTTTAGCTTCATGTATTAGTTTCATTCTATCAACCAATTTATTGATATTATTGTAATAAATCACATTTGTGTTATACAGTTTCTTCATTAAACCTGTACCTGTAACAGACTTGTTTCTTTTTCTTGGTTCTGTAGCACTTATATCCAAAGTGGATGACACAAACCTTCGTTTTACAGGTTTTCTTGGTATTATTGGCATTGGTTGTCTTCTCGTTGTTGGTATTAACTTGGATACAAATTCTCTATATTTTAAAGACTTTGATCTAAAAACAGGTTGGTCAGCTGAATACTTCCTCCTGTATGCATTAGTTTGTTCCAAAATCTTTTTATATGCTTCCATGTCTTTTTCTTTAACTAACAATTCTAAAGGCTTATTTTCAAATAATAATTCAAATAATCCTCTTGTGCCCTTATATCTTTGATCACCAACAATAATATTATCATGTTCATCAATGTTTACCGGGCTATTACCAACCATTAAACCCTCTTCTGTTAATCTTACTCCATAACTATGGTAGTTTTTATTAGGGTTTGTTCCAGCTAACATTTTTATCATGTATTTCCTTCCTAAAGGTCCTTTGTTATGAATGTTTTCACCCAACAAGCTTATGTTTGACGGACCTTCCCTTGCTTCTTCTTTTTCCTCTTCACTAGCAGTTGATACAACTTCATGTCCTCTTTTGGCTTTTACTTCATATAATTCTCTTATTCCACTATAGTCTGGTGATTCTAGCTCTCTTTCGGGTTCTCCACCGGTAAAACCACTATATGTAGAGGATTCCGGGTCTTCATCGCTAAAATCTTCTGATTTTACATTTTCTCTTTCAAACTTTGTAATAGGTGCAATCGCATCTCCTTCCAATACAGGTTTAGCAAATTTTTTGTTTAATTGTTTCAAGGGTTCAGTAATAGGTTTAAAAGTAGATTCAAGGAATTTCTCCCTCTCGCTAATACCTAGTTTCAATGCTCTGTTTTTAGCCCGAATAGAATCACTAAGTGATTTTATTTCTTTTACTAATTTTTCTTGGTTAACCATGTTTGTAGCAAGACGTGTTGTACAACAATGAATGTGTTATACCACGTTTAATGTATTAATATAAATTTATCAAATCCTATCCTGTATCGACCATTGTTTAGCGGTTGTTCCTTCATAATTGTTAGGAACCCATACTTTTCAGCCCAAGCCTTTCCACACAACTCTTTAAATCGTTCAAATGTCATATCCGCATTTACATGATCAAAATATATATGTTTTAGGTTGGTTTCGTCCTGTTTAAATACAATTAACATGTTTGCATTGTCTCTAATGAGTTGTTTAGGTATTTTGCTGTAAGTTTGGCCAATATAAATGCTATCTATGTTGTTATGTCGACCCATAGCGAAGTAATTCCTTATTGTGTTTTGGTTTTCACAAGATACATCGTCGAATATAAACACGGAGAATGGTTTAGCTTCTTGTGGCTGCATGACACTCTCGCTTGCATTAAACTTTAAATATTTAACTTCAGGCACATTAGTCAGTATTTTTTCCAATAATTGATACTTTGGTTGTTGTAGTGATTTTGAAAATACATATAGATTGTTAAATCGTAATCCTTTAGGGTTTGTAATCAAATTGAATACTACATTAGTTTTTCCACAGTTGGAAGGTCCGGTAACCAGACAACGAACGGTGTTTGGTAACAAATTGCCATGCTTCCCACTATTGAATTCTGAATTATCCACTGTGAGTTCATCTATATTATTAATAGTAAAACTCTCTTTTTGTGGTACTATCTCCATCCTTTGTAATGGTTCAACCTAAAATGATTCTCTATCGTTATATCAAATCCTTTTTAGGTATCCAAGAATCTTCCGTCTTATTAAATCCTAACCATCGTACTTTGACCTTATCTTTTTTCCGTTGCAACACCTTTTCAACTAAATATACATCGCCTACTGTTGATTTTAACATTTCATGTCCATAAAACCCTCCTTCAAGCAATTGTCCTTTATTATCTTTTAAAATATATGTCTCAGGTACTGTAGGTTGTACTTTGAATACAGTAAAAACCTCATTGGTCCAATTTGGCAGGTATCTTTTACTGAATACACCTTTATATTTACTTATTCGCACTTTATTACCCACATTAAATTTTTTAGGCTTTAGTTTTTCAACTTTTGGTTTAGTATTCGTTTTTATACGTTTTAATACAAGGTTTTCATTTTTACTAGTTACTTGGTTTGGTTTCATCCCGATAGTCCTATGAAATTTGTTATTGTAATCGTTTATAAGTTTTGGTAACATATCAATCCATATGTGCGATCCTCTGTTGGAAAACATTTTATACATTGCACTTTTTAAAGTTCTGTTGAATCTTTCAATTATTGAGGCTTTTACTTCTGAATTGGTTGAATAATGGTTTATATTGTGTTTTTTCATTAAATTTGCAAATTCCTTATTAAAATATTCTTTTCCATCATCTGTTTGTAAATGTTTAATAGTATGTTTGTCTCTTTGTATAGCTGTTTCCATTGCTTTTGTAACACTTTTGCCACTTTTATCTTTTAGTGGTAAAGCATCTGCCATTTTTGAAAAACAGTTAATAACAGTCAATATGTATTTATATCCTTTATTTTGTTTGCTATAAGGAATCATTTCGATTAAATCCGCTTGATATAAATCATTAAT
The DNA here is from genome assembly GCA_030545055.2 of Neoaliturus tenellus. Taxonomy (NCBI): domain Eukaryota; kingdom Metazoa; phylum Arthropoda; class Insecta; order Hemiptera; family Cicadellidae; genus Neoaliturus; species Neoaliturus tenellus. The sequence goes on from CM061532.1 coordinate 273,034,003, forward strand.
TCCTTTTATCACCGTATTTCTTCGTGGAAACTTTCTTCTTGCAGGTTTATGAAGTTCGTTGACAATTTGTTGCTTCAAGTCCTTCATATTGCAGGTTTCAATGTTTGTTGTATCACATGTATAATCACAATGAATGTTGTTTTAAATATTCACATCATTTATATGGGTCAAGGTCATCCAAACTTGTGTAAAAAAATGGGGAACACGGCGTTGGACTTGCCGTGTTCCCCATTTTTTTACGGAAGGAGAAAGGAATAAGGTCGTAGTTGTAGAAGGACGAAGAATAGGTTACTAGTTGATAGGGTTTAGAGAGTAGTGGCCAAAAGGAAGAGTGTGGATTTTGTCGGGCATAATGTATCTTTTATCATCCCGAGCTGACAACGCTTTTTTAATTTCGGTGACACTGTAGACTTGATGCTTAAAGCTTCGGATATTGTTGAATGTTGCTGATATCGTAGTATCTTCAAACAAACAAGTCTTGTAGTGGTCAAATGTCACGTGTTTTTTCAAATAAGATGTCTTCACTCCTTTTGCTTTCTTCACTGTCGGTGTGTTGTTCTCGTGGTACATCTTAAATGAATACAATTTCGCCATCAGCGCCACTATTTCTTCTAAAAGCATTCCATTTGCTTCATCTTTGAATTTTCCAATTACTTTTTTATATTTTTCATTAAAATTTGGATGGTTTTTCGGATAGTCAGAAAAATCGAAATCTTCTTTGTATGGAAAAGTCCTTAGGTCTTCATACATGTCCAAAGTCTTTATCCAGTAGATAAACGCGTCCGTATCCATGTATGCGACTCCAATGTTTTCCCTTCCGTAATGTTTAACCATTTTGTTATAATGGAAATCATACATCAGGGTTTTACTTATATCCAAAATCGACATACCTATGTATAACGGACGGTCCATGACTATTGTTGTTTTCTTCATACTGACAGCGACTAGATTTTCGTTTATAATCATGGATGTTCCGAAATTTGGTTTTTGCACTAATTTTTCCAATTTCCTAGGATCACTCACTAATTTTACATTTTTGTGTTTTCTTTTGTTCTCCAAGGTCTTCCCAAAGATGGCATTGTTCATTAATTTATAGAAGTCCTTTTCAAATGCTGTTGTCGCTGCAGCTCTTCTTGCAGTGTTGGAATCAATATATGGTTTCAACCAACAAGACTGGGTGAATTCAATTGCTCTATGAATTCTCACTATACGTAGACCCAATTCAAGAGCCTGTTGAACTACCCAGTAGTGAGCCACATAGCGATCCTTATTCTCCAAGGTCATCATCAATTTTGGCCATCTTCCTGTCGGTGAAACTTCAGTCTTGGCTAGGAGAGGCAAGTCGTAGTGATGGTCATGAAGGTGCTCTGGGTATTCAAAATCACAGTCCAAAATATAGCCTTTTGGACCATCCTTTGGAATCTGTGAGATGTCTCCGATGGTGGCCGGGTCGATCCACTTGAAGTCAGCGTAGGGAAGCGGATTTGACATTGCCCAACCATAAAGGTTGTTTGCATCAAAATAGCCAAGGTAGACCGATGGTTGTTGCTCGTCGAAGCCGGGGATGTACTTGTTGTTGGCTTTGACATGACGTGTTACAGCTTGTGTCAAACCGCCCCGTACACCAGATTCCATCATGAGCACCATATCAATATCCGTTAGAAGTTCCAGTCGACAGTTGGTTGACTTTAGCATAGCTTGCCATGCTAATCCTGGAGATGTGTACGAGTGTAGAGGGTCCAGTCCATAGGCGGAGAAGCAGGTGTTTCTGAATTCTTCCATCACATCGCACAGCAGAGTTACGTCCAATTTTATATAAAAGTCAGAATATTCCCCTAAGGTTTGAATGTTTAGTTGGTTCCAAACATTACATGCATGATTGTAGTCTTCAACGGAGATTTCACTTTCGTTTAATTTGCTGTTGAAGGCTTCAATCGGCGGTAGACTGGTTTCTTCAAATTTTTCTGTAGAAGTTATGTAATCGTAGGGGAACACTCCTTTCCGTAATACTAGGTCTAATTTATCTTCAGGTACAATTTTTCTGGTTTCTTTTAGGTCTTCTCTTCTTAGGTTCTCTGACAATTTGGCTAAACTAGATGCCATAAATCTGTAAGAGTCTACGAAGCGAAGTTTAATTTTACCTACTGTTTTTGAAAAGCTGATGTACTTTTCCAATGTTGTAGCAAGAACATCAATTTTACCGTCATCTCTTCCTAACTCCGGGATAATAAAGTGGGAGTCGTAGCCGCTAAGATTGTGTAAAACGACAGGAATAAAGTTTGGCAGTTTGTAATTTATATTGCATGAATTACAAGCAGCTCCTCTGTATAACCCTGTCAGGTGATCGTGATCTCTTACTTTTGGATTTTCTTCACTGAACATCTTCTTGCATAAATAGCATCTTGTCGCTAAGTTGTATTCTTCTTGTTGATTTTGGTTTAAAGGTTCCATAGGTACAATATTACCGAACAAGCGTTGAACCTTTCCAGCAATATCGTACAGTTGGTCTACAAAATACTTAGCGGCTTCTTCACCACGGTAGAGTATTGGAGTGGATGTTAAACCATAGTCTTGCAATTGGTTTTTAGACAAGGTTGATTTAACTAGTAAACAAAAACTGTTGGGCTGATGCAACTGATATTTTGTTCTTCTAGTCACTTCGCCGTCCGGCAGCTCCTGTGGTACTAACGTTGATTCAAAATCTGCATAGACCACTATTGGAATTCGGTATTGGTGAACTGTCTTGTTAAATTGGATACACGCTCGAGATGGTGGTGGCAGACTAATCTTCACTTCATAGTTCTCGTTGCAAAGTCTTTTATGTTCCAATAACCAGTCCAATCCTCCACGTCTTGAATCTTTCCAAGAAAAGCAGAAACATCTCTTGCAAACTGTAATCCTATTTACTCTTTTGGTCAATTGTTTTACAACTAAGGCTTCAAAGTCCTTTATCCATACATAATGGGAAATTTCACCCTTAGTTATCAATAGCAAGTCCGTGTGGTTTCTTTGCTCAACCTTTACTACCCGCAAAGGATAAACGTTGTTTGAATCATCCAGACCAAAAACATTCACTGAAACGCCAGGATTTTTCTTTTCAAATTTGTCTATGTCTTTCAATGTAACTGGGTAGGTGAGGCCTTGAAAGTTGTAGCGGTGTTCATTTTCGTAATATTCTCTACCAACTCTTTCAGGATGATCTTTAACATACTTGGTTAACATTGCATACTTAAAACATTCATTACCTTCATTTTGCACATTCCTACACGATTTAGTGTTTTGGATTTTCTTTGGTAAAGGGATAAAACTACTACCCCTTAAACCATATCCATGCTTGTGAACCCTTACATCCATACCTTCGATTGATGACAAAGTCCATCCAGATCCTCTTCCTTCATGTTCTTGAAGTTTTGTTATAAGTTCTTCCAAGCATTCTTCAATAATATCATCGATGTTGGAGGTGAAGGTAAGGGTTCGGTTTTTGGTAATGAACGCTCTCAATGCTGTTTCACCATCAGTATTGTTAAACATAGCCTCTAACACCATTCCAAATTTAATAAAATTTAGCCTTTGTAATTCTTCCCTCAACGTTTGACCAACAAGTTCCTTAGCCTGGGTTATGAATGTTTCCAATTCCAATTGAACGTTATTAATTTTGAAATGTGTTACAACTCGTCCTGGCAAGGCTGTGGTGCGCAGTTGTCTTACATCTTCCAGTTCTTCTTCTTCCATATCCTCTTCTTCGGTGTCCTCTTCTTCGGTGTCCTCTTCTTCAATAGGTCTTGTAGCAGTAGATGGTCCAGCACCAGCAAATTGAATCACACTAGGTCTTCTTCTTTGCATTTGCTGTAGATAGCTGTCGTAGTAGTCCATCTGCTTCTGGTGCTCTTCCAAAAACCGGTCAATTGAGTCTAAGTCTATTTCATCCATGGTAATATCTTCTTTTCTATCTTCGTCTTCATGTACTTCTCTGTGTATGGTGAAAAGATCTTCGTCTTGAAAGATTTCCCCACAAATGTCGCAAAGAGCCATTTCAAACAGTTTGGCTTTGAATGCACACTCTGTGAATGTCCACGCAATAATGAGCAGCGCACTCCACCGGGACCCTTTATATCCGAGGCAGATAGGTGGGGAAAGTGACGTCATATGGAAACAGGTTATCACTTATGTGCTAAATTTAGCCTTTACACAACCGTTTGTAATACATTTATCAGTAGGCTTGATAAATTGATGATATTTGGTCTAGATTCAATAATTTGTACAAGTTTTTTCAAAGATGTCTGTTTGAGCAAGTTTATGTAGGTCAAGGTCATTTGGAATTATTATTTTGAGCGGGGGATAAAGCACTAAGCAGCATCATTTACTACAAAGTGCTCTATCCCCCGCTCACATTCTTTTTTAACTTTTTGTTTAAACTTTTTACAAGGGTGAAACATCACCATCAGAGTCGGAATCATCCTCATCACGGAATAGGTAGCGATGACAATACATAATTCTTCTGGCAACTAACATCCTATCCATTGGACGATGGGGAGTGTCTTGTTTTTGTTCTTCTTCTTCTTCGATTTCCAATTGGAATTCCATTTCCGACTCAGATGACGACTCTAATGTTTCGTAGGCATGCAAGTCCACCTCATTGTCCGTTGAACCAGCTTCGTCAGAGTCCGTTTCAATATCCATTATCTCTTCCTCCTCCTCTTCTTGATCAACCGCAGGTAGTTGGTCCTCTACTTCTATAATTTCTAGAGGTATAACCTCCAGAATAGAGACAATTCTGTTGCGATGGAACACGGTGTTGTCAAGTGGAGCCATGGTATGAAAGTGGTGTATCTATCCAATTGGTTTGCCCTTTTTATACCCCCACCAACTATACATTTTATGTGGGTCAAGGTCACGTAAAGATACCCTTTGAGCGGGGGATAGACCACTAAGCAGCATGCTAGTCCATTGCCGCAAAGTGATCTATCCCCCGCTCTATTCCGCAGACCACACTCAAGTCCAAGTCCACATCCAAGTCCACATCCATATGTTACACTTTATTATTACTGCCACCAAGTAATTGTCACTCGCACATTTACTTGGTTTTGATAAAGGTACTGCACAAACTCCATATTGGTTGTTTGTTCGTTATACAAATGCATCATGAAATATGCAATCTTATCGATTGCGGCATTGTCCAACGGTTCGCAATTCACAAGTTCCAATGTGCCCTGGCTGGTCTTCTCCTCTATAAGTTCCACCACTTCGTTGATGTCTTCTTCCAAGAGGATGAACTCAACACTGAAGCTCTCCATTGTTGTTGATAGTGTCTAGACAAATGCTTGACTAAATGCTTTATTCATCAGTCCTACATATATACCAATTTCCCCCTCCTATTACCCATTCCCCCTCTACCTTTATATGGGTCAAGGCCATCCAATAATACCCTTTGAGCGGGGGATAGACCACTAAGCAGCATGCTAGTCCATTGCCGCAAAGTGATCTATCCCCCGCTCTGTATTCCACACAAGTCCTAGTCTTTACACACACACATAAGCCCCCAGTCTTTTACACTTACTCATATACTCTGTCCTCCCTGCCAATTAAGAGTTCCCCATGTTTGCCACTATTTTCAATTAACCTTTCCAAGTCCCAAAACACAATGTCCAAATTAACCAAGTTCGCTCGTCCAATTTGAAACACACTATTCCCCCCAAAGTCACTTGCTCTCACTTGTTGTCCTGTATACTGCTTCTTCTTCCACGCTACAATCACTACCCTACCTTCTTCAACAACCATTCTTTTAACGTTATCATACACCTTCTTCAACATCCCTTTACAGTTTAAATAGTTTATGGTTACATACTCCCACTCCTTACCAATGATCAGTGATCCACTCATTTTCTAGCGTTCCACTGGAAGGTTCAAAGCAGAATGAAGTCGGGATGTACAGACCCCCCTCTTTTATACCAGTTAACCGGTTGTCCTTGCTGTAAAGTGGGTCAAGGTCATCCAATGCTACCCTTTGAGCGGGGGATAGACCACTAAGCAGCATGCTAGTCCATTGCCGCAAAGTAGTCTATCCCCCGCTCTGTATTCTACACACACACACACACACATGTCCCTGTCCAAGTCTTTCATTACATACCCAATATATATTCAGTTCCTTCATCATCACTATCACTCATCACTGCTTCCACAAACTCCACAGGATTAAAGTTAAATTGTTTCAATTGTTCTTTTAAGTTTTCAATTTGTTGGTCCTTTACTTCTAAAACACTGTGAAGGTGTGATATGTAGTCCGCTGCCTCGTTGATGCTTGCTACTCTCGGATCGCCTAACTTCAAGCTGGGAACTACACCCTGCAGCCTGTAGTACGCCATACGCCTTTCTTGCTCCTGCCGTTGACCAGGACTGAGCAAGCCTTGCCCGTCTTGGCTCACCTCCAGCAAGGTCCGTAGCATTGGAGCTTTGCAGGCGTTTGCCCGAGCAACAGTTATGCTGTGGAATGGTCGAGCAGGTCCACGAGTAGCAGGCAGGACGTTGGCAGCACGCCTTCTTGAAGAAGAAGAGGAAGCCTGAGAAGTTTTGCAGTTGGAAGCCATGTTGAAGTGAGGTATTCAGCTAAGCGATACAAAGCAGAATAACCAAACTGCACATCAATACCCGTATATATACACTTATCAGTGGTGGGGGTACTAGCTAGCCTTGGTAAAGTGGGTCAAGGCCATCCAAAAACATTACCAGAACGGGGGATAGATCACTAAGTGGCATGTTAGTCCATTGCCACAGAGTGATCTATCCCCCGCTCTGTATTCCGCATTCACACACACATTCATACAAACACGCAAGTCCCAGTCCGAGTCTTTACCCACACCTATCCACTCTCATCCTCACTATCATCACTATCATCTAACAATCTGTCACACTTCATAATTAGTTTTTCCCATTCTTTCCGGATCAAAAGTATTTCACTGTGTGCACTCTCCAACAACCTCTTCTTTTCCTCTAACAACCTGTCCTTTTCCTCTATCAATACGTTACAACCTTTAATATATCTTATAGCAGCTCTAACAGTGTCTTCCTGTGAAGATGCACCAACCACTACACCTGGCACTACCTGCTGGAGTTCTTCATACAAGCTAGACTCTCTTCTGGAGGCTCCACTGCTGCACAACTCCGTCTTGCTCGGAGTGAATCCGAAGAACCGAACGCGACTCTTTGACAGGCGGCCCCGCCGGATCGGTCCAGAGCTTGAGCCAGAGTTGGATGCGGTCGGGCCGGAGGTAGAGGCTGGAATGTTCATGGCTGACATGGTAGTATTCAGCTAAACAGTGTAAAGCAGAATGAGAAGACGGTTGATCACCGCTCCTATATATACCCATTTTTAGTGGTGGGGATAACACGGGGGGGGGGGGGGTGTTGAAAGAAATTTTGCTCATCAGTTTTACATACCTTTAGCACACCAATTATTTTGGTTTCTTCTATAACTTTACACACCTCAAACACCCAAGCAAACAGCTCATCTATGTTGTTATAATTAATTTTTGTCCAGTGTTGATACTTGTGGGTTTGTTTGTTTATAATACATAGATAAAATGTAGACCCGTCTTGTCTTATACAGTACTCAACTTCCATTCTATGCTGGTTTAGCACTTCCCAAGCATTGTGTTGATCTATCAAGAAGTCACCACCTTTGTAATTGTACCGTGACATGTTTACCACGGAGCACAGAAACAGACTGAAGCAAATGAACGGCTCATACAAGCTTAGTAAGAGCGTTAGAGTGGGGGTATCACGTGATACACAACATTAGTTGTAAGGTTAGCACTTTACTTTAAACAGTAATTTATATGGGTCAAGGTCATTCAAACTTTGAAAAATTTTTACCTCCAAACACTTGTAGCAAGCTACAAGTGTTTGGAGGTAAGTTTTTATTTGTTAATGATTTATTTGTAACTTAGTCTTCACCCTCAAGGACACGGTTTGAGATTGTCCCAGTGACTTTACATCACCGCCAGGTTAAAGTATTATACAAGTCAAGTCTTTTTTTTATTAGTTGACTTGTATAATACCCCTCTCCCTTACTTTAAGAGGGTTAAGACTAAATTTGGAAAAATAATTTGGAAAAAGACTTTTAAATATTGTCCAACACAACCTAACAATTTTGGCTTTTTCTTTTTAGTGAGCCCATGTCCTAATCCATTTCCCAAACAGATCGGCATCCTTTTCTTCGAATTAAATAAGCCCCGGGGACAAAAAATTCTCTTTGTACCATCGCAGGTGGTACTTTCATTCTATGAAGGCGGCCATCACCTTTTAGAATGATTTGCACATTTATGTTAAATGCTCCATAAGCTTGAACAATGAAATAATATTTTTTGTCCCTCTTGAGCCTATTAATTTTCAGCTTCTGCGGACTGTTGGGGTGTTTGAACTTGGACTTTTCAGGCATAATATTAAGGCTATAAGGCTTTGGTGTCGGAATTTTGATTTTCTTATTCAAGTGTCGTTGGCAACGATCTTTTTCTGGAAGAGCAAAACTCGGACAACAAAGAACCACAGCCTCTCTGCTAAACCAAACATAATCGCATTTATCACGCTTGCCAGCAGGGCATTTAACACGATTACGTTTCTTTTGTGTTGGACTCTTAGTGTTTTGGAGCGGCGCTTGATCTAACTTAGGCTGGCTGGAAAGGATGGAGGGTGATGGTTTAGCACGGTCAAGGGGTAATTTGCAAAGAATTTTGGGTCGGGTAGGAGAATGGGTTAGATCAATAGTGGTTTTAGGTGAGGTAGAATTGTCTGGGGAGAAGATCGATTTACGGGATGGTTTGACTGTAGATGGAATGTTGGCTTTGGGTGAGGTTGACTTGTCTGGGGAAAAGATCGATTTGCAGGATGGTTTGACCGGTGTGGATGGCATGGGGGATACGGGTAGTGGACATTGGGTCTTTGTATAGGAAAGGATTTTCTGTGTACGGGAGTAGGGAATGATTTTGGACCTCGACTTCTTCTCCTCAAAGACCGCTGACTCCGAATCAGAATCTGACAACAATGAGATCGGCGGTGATGCTATGAGCACTCGGCTGCTTGCAGGGTGAGCGCCAGCCCCTCTTGAAGTCGACGGAGCGTCACCAGCACCACTGACACTTGGACTTGTTGGTTCCGTTGGTGGCAGCGGAGATAGGCTGGGCATCGAAGGAGCCGACGGCATCTCCAAACAGCTGAGGATTGTGCTCATCAAACACGTTTGGAGAATCGGAGCAGCGGAGGTTGAAGTTGGAGTAGATGTGTTGGTCGGAGTAGACGTGTTGGTTGAATTCGATTTGATGTATGGGAGAACTGGTGGATAGTTCTTGAAGCGCATGTTGAGGTAGAAAGAGCGTTAAATGCAAATAACGGAGAAGTACTTCCAACGAAGGCTGGAGCGGGAATGAGAAGTGCGTGCAACCGGGCCCCCTTATATCCCCACCGGGGCTGCCACGCCCAGGATATCAGGGGTGGGGGAGGGGGTGGGGGTGGGGGTGGGGGTGGGGGTGGGGGTGGGGGTGGGGGGGGGGGGGGGCTCACACTTTTTGCGGGGGGGGGGGGGGGGCTCACACTTTTTCAAAAAAGAAGCCCCACTTGGGGCATTTATGTTGCCATCGCTGAAGCCTCCCAAGAGACCCAACTATAAACAATTCCAAACTTGTGCGTTACTAATACCTAACTGTTAACTTTTAAAAGACCTCTATATATATAAACTGTGTTAGTAAGATCTGACTGTTAAAGATTTTGAAAACTTTTATATTTAGGTCAAGGTCACGAAAAAACTTTAAAAAAATAAGCCCCACACCCCCCTATGGGGGTGTGGGGCACTTGGGTTGTCATCGCTGTAGCCTCCGAAGAGACCCAACTATGACAACAAGGCAACATCCAATGTCGTGTACCCTTCGCCACGCGAGACTTGTAAACATTTACTGCATTTCCAACTAATAACTTTTCCAATAGCTAACGAAATGTCATTTACATATTTTGAAAAAAACTGAGGACGCCCTAGTGGCTTACGTCCTCGGTCCGAGTGCAGAGGCCATCGGCTCATTACCCCCGTATAAGCGTACAAACGGACCACCTCCTATTTCTCAGCCGCATTTAAGCATGCATGAGAGGAGCCTAACAATTATAAAACAAGTGGCTTTACACGGGGGCCTACTCCCGTAACCCTATCTTTAATATTTTTAATTTAGCAATGCAGTAAGTTTTTACAAGTCCTATGTGGGTCAAGGCCACACGGACATTAAAAAATTTCGGCCCCCGTACATCCATGGCGAACCACGAATGTTCGGGGGCCTTGGGGACAAAAAAAACACAAATAGCTAACAAAGTTTCATTTACATAATTTTGAGTTTCCAGAAGGGAAACTAACTGAGGACACCCTAGTGGCTTACGTCCTCGGTCCGAGTGCAGAGGCCATCGGCTTATTACCCCCATATAGGCGTACAAACGGACGCTCCTATTTCTCAGCCGCATTAAAGCATGCATGAGAGGAGCCTAACAATTATACAAAAGTAACTTTACACGGGGGCCTACTCCCGTTCCCTGTCTTTACGATTTACTTTGAGCATTGCAAAAGCTCAAGGGGGGATTGCTAAAACAAGCGTATACACTTTAGAAAAATATAACACACTTACAACACACAATTGAGCTCAACGTAGTCAATGCTGGAACAAGCACATACATGTTAAACACATATAACAAACAAGACACACAGGAGACATAAGGTACAAGTAAAACACTCTCATATAAAACAATTCGCAATACCCAAACGCAAGCGCAATATCTTACAACTAATACAAGTCTTAAAGTTAGAGTAGACTTCGCTAAACACTGAAGGCGCCATTCAATGTTTAGTGATGCCTATGGCGGTCCGTCCCGATCGTTCACGTTCAACGCGCGGGAGCGGACTGCGAGCCGGCTCTGGCTGGGCCCCCTTATATCCCCACCGGGGCTGCCACGCCCAGGATATCAGGGGTGGGGGTGGGGGTGGGGGTGGGGGTGGGGGTGGGGGTGGGGGTGGGGGGGGGGGGGGCGCACTTTTTGTCGGGGGGGGGGGGGGCACTTTTTGTCGGGGGGGGGGGCACTTTTTGTCGGGGGGGGGGGGGGGGGCACTTTTTGTCGGGGGGGGGGGGGGGTGTCAGGTAAGTTATGTGGGTCAAGGTCACCCACAACACTTGTACTCTAAGTGTTGGCTATACCCCCACCACAACTGGGTCCCTAGGCTACACAACACCGCTTCGCCAGTATGTCTCCGGCTTCCATGCGGTGCGTCTCGCTGTTCTCTAGCTCTCTATATGTAAGTAATTTTACAAGTTCTGAATATAGGTCACTACACTTTAACTCTGGGACGATATCGACTTATAGTATTTCAGTGTTTTGACTCAAGGTCATCACACTTTAACTCTAGCACATCGGTTATCGTACCAGAGGTGCTCAATAACCTAACTTGTAATGTTTAGGGTGGCGTTTTCACGCCACGTGGTATCGCCATGAGTGTCCAGTCCAAGTTTTAAGTTAAATTAATTTTACTGTAATCTTTTCCATTTCCGTTTCGTTTTGCCAAAGTATAAGGTGTCGCTTAATAAAGTGGTATTTCTCTAGAGTTATAGGAGATTGCAAGGATACAATTAGTTTATTTAGGAGACTCTTCATCTTGGAGTTTAACACAATTTCCACTTTGACTTTGCTTCCTCGGCTCTCACAGCCTAAGCTGTACAGAAATGTTTCTTCTAGTGCCAACTCGGGCCAAGAGAACAGTGTGTTGACTGTAGGACAGCTCATGGTGAAGTGATGCGATACTCCGGCGTACCACCTCACCTTCCCCCGCCACTGTGACCTTCCCCCACTCCTGCTGTTTCCCCCACCTCTTTTCCCTTGACTCATGCGCTACAAGCAGTCTCTCAGTATTGTGCGGACTTTTGTGAGGTGAAGCCATGTCGCAGGACACTTTAGGTAAGAAACTTAGCCGTGTTAAGACTTTATTAGTTGCTCACTGTCCACCACCCAGAGTTAAGAGAGTTTCAACTTTAGCTAAGTGGCGCAAACTGTTGCGCGGACACCCTAAGTTTTATACAAAACAGACTAATGTCAGTTTTACTGATGAGGATTTGTTTAAAATATTGGATGAAATGACTTTTCCTTGCAAAATTCAGTTAGTTACTCCCATTCCTGACAGTTTAGAGTCTTAGTCTCTCAAGCCGATATACCTAGCATACACAGAGCCTGACAGTCAGTCACTCGGTGGCTGTCGTGGGGTGCGCATCGGTGTCGGCGCTCCGTTGTTAGGTTTTTCAAGGTCACAGTAATATCAAATTGTTGGTGTTGTGCTGGTTCAAGGTCACCTGAGGGATAACCGATTGCCCATTTAGGCAGGGTCATGTCAGAAACTCGAGTTTAACTTGGCACTTTTGCCGTTTCTCGTCGAAAATTTGCTCCAAGTGGTCAAGGTCACGGGGACTCTGACTGAAACTCGGAGCGTAGTGCGAGAAACGGCAAAAGTGCCAAAAAATTTTAAGTTTCGGCGTGACCTTGACCTCAGTGGCGTCGGTGACGTCATTTTGATGACGTAAGGGGTGATGACGTCATCAGCACGTCATTTCTGTGACGTCATGGGTGTGACGTCATAGAAATGACGTCATTAGTGATGACGTCATCGATGACGCAATCGATGACGTCATCGATGACGTCATCGGTGAGGTCATTGACCTCGATGACGTCATCCCTCAGGTGACCTTGAACTGGGCCAGCACCAACAATTTGACACTACTAATAACATTGTAAAACTGGTACACAAAATGTTGTGATGTAAAATTACCAGCTGGTATGCAACAGTGAAATAAAACAAAAACAACAAAAAACCAAAGGGCTCCCAACGAGATATTAGCAAGCATAAACAAACTCCCACCACCGTCTCTCCCTAGAAGGATCAGGTAAAAAAAATTTCGATTACGAGCAACAAGTAGACTTAGTACTTTATTTAATACGCTTAGGGTTTTTTTGTGTGGAGAACTCCTCCTACAATTTTCACCCGATTTTCAAGTTTTTGGTGTCGTTGGATAGGGCTTGGCCTGCAGTTGTTTCTGCCAAAAATGATGAGAATGGGTCTGAGAATAAACGTGCTATAGGCCTACACCATTGAAATCTCAAAATTTCCCAGTTAAATAAAGCATGTTTTATCATTGTGCACGAAATCAGCCTGATTTTTGTTCTATCAATAATATTAAAATAGTATATTTCGTCACAAGGGCCGAAAGTGGCGTTTTGCCGGGCCCGAGATCTTGTTTCAAGTTCGAGACGAAGTCGAGAACTTGAAACGATCGAGGGTTGGCAAAACGCTTTCGGCCCGAGTTATGAACGATATTTTTCATCACACTACACAATTCAATAAATTCTAAACAAGTGAAAAATTACTTTTTCGTTCATAACAAACAAAACATAACTTCAACTTCAACTAACCTAGCGAGATGTACTGCTTGAGTTTCTGGTTGCTAGGCAACCACTTCACGTCAGCTAAGGCCACCAAAACTAATACTCTAACGGTAAGTGACCACAGCTGATTCCGAGAAAAAAGCACTATTTTCCCATCTACGTCATACATATTTAATAGTTGCTATCAGTTGAACTACTAACTACGTCACTGATTTGTTATTTGTTGTTGTTGTTGTTAAATACCTTCTAATATGCTAGATTTCTCTGCTACCGTTTCCATTACCGCCCTAGGCCGGAAAATTTTGCCGGCCTAGGCCGGCAAAACAGGTGTTTCGTTGGTAGAAGTGAGGGTCGAAAACAGGTGATATCGATGTAGTGTGATGAAATAGTTATTTGTGCTTCTAGGGACTAAAGTACAATGTTTTCTCCCTGTAGGGAAAGTGTTGCCCTGAGGGAGAAAAGTACTTTAGTCCCTTGATGCACACAACATTTTTCCTCCACCTACACGAATAAAATTTAGGCCTAATAGGCCTTCCGTAGATAATTTAACTTTATACCTTCATATGATCCCTTGCTCCGTCAAGCTGGATCTGTCACATCAACATAAAAAACACACAAGGTAGGCCATATCAATTTTGAAGAACAGGAAAAAAACAAAATATAATTTAAGCCTAGTCAAAGGTTTTACACTTATGTTTTGGACTTCTTAGTTTAACAGCTTACCAAAGCAAAATGTAAACAAACACCTACACTGCCACGGCCATCTCTAATACTAGAGATGCTGCTCACCCACTCACTGCTGACTGAATGGTCAGCAGTGGGTGAGCAGCAGCACAGAGTAAGGAACCTTTAAAGCTTTGTACTCTGTGGCAGCAGCTACAGCTGCTATTAGTCAACAATGAGTAACGAAACAAATACAAGTAACAGCTGACTGTGGCTCATGTTCTTTTTAATCTCTCTTTTATTGTTATTCTTATGTAACTAACTTAAGCCCCGTGGTACGAAAAAACTCGAGTTTTCCCTAGGTAGAAAGATTAAGCATTCAAGTCACATGGGATAGAAATTAGTACTTTACTACTCTATTCCAAGGAGTAAAATACGGCTTTAGAATGTAGGTGGAGGAAAACGTTTTTTTTTGTCTTAGGACTGAAAAATTAGCTGAAATATTGTTTAGGTCCTAGGACTGAAAAGTCAGCTGTTTTCTAAGTGTTATTGATTAATTTTCTACGCAGAATAGTTAAATTCAAACGTTATATTAAATAATCTTAAACTTTTTCATATTGAGATATCATCGGGATTATAAATAGAGAAGCAAAGGAAAGAGCAAATACATTGTCGGAAAGGCGATAACAAGCGGTTATTACCGGTTTATCGCTAACTAAGATAAGCAATCAGATAGCGCATTGTTGAGAGGGCATTGTTTACCTGTCTGGCCCGGTGCACTGTGCAGTCGGTTCGGTGACCAGTGACGAGTGATGTCTGATAACCTTCCGCTCCGAGTTAGCGACGAATGCGAATTCACTATTATAATTGAATTTTCTTCATCAACTAGTGAAGTGCGAATTTTTTTTTACAATCATGGTGCGTTACCAAAAACAAAGACTTGCCCGTCGTGTTACAGTGATATGTGGTTAGATGTGAAACATCACATGTTCAGATGTAAGAAACGGATCGAAACTGGGGACAAACATAAGAAGTAAGTAAAAAAATAGTGTAATACATCAATTTTCCAATACGAAGGTACGTGGTTCAAGCGGGGTAAACTTTAGTTACAAACCATATTCCGATTTTCACTGTTCTGGTGCTTAATTAAACCTCCTCGGCAAGATTTACTATGTAATTAACTAAATTTATCACCAAATACGGTTGTTGACTAATTACTTCCGTGAAGTGTGTTTCGAAATTTTCTGTGAAATAGTGACCCCAATTGGAGGTCCCAATAGTGTTGTGGAAATAGACGAAGCAAAAATTGGTAAAAGGAAATATAACAGGGGGAGAGTTAGTTAACGGTATTTGGGTTTTCGGTGGCATTGATCGCGATACTAAATAAGTCTTTTTAGTTCCTGTTGCGACCCGTGGACATGCTACCTTGTTACCAATTATAAAACAGTACATTCGGCCCGGCACAACAATAGTAAGTGATTGTTGGAAAACCTATAACTGTTTACAGTTTGAAGGTTTCCAACACCTTATAATCACACATACAATTTCGGCGACCCGGACACTGGCGCACATACCCAGAACATTGAACGTATATGGGCGGGAAGTTCGTCCCAACGTCCCTAGATACGGTAACAGTTAGTAACATTTCCAAGGTCACATAGCCGAATTTTTGTTTAAACGTAAATACAGTGACTACAAAACCCGCCTCCATAATTTGTGGTTAACATCGCCGACTAGTACGCGAAAAAGGCACAAGAACAGCCCGCTGACTCTTCAGTTCCTGATGATTCTATCATGGATTCTTCAGAATAAATACAAGGTAATTAGTCGTTTGAATACTTGATTTTAATCATAATGTACTACAGTTTATTTACTCAGTGTGTTGAGGTAATTAGTCGTTTGAATGATTGATTTTAAATGTAGTACAGTTTATTTACTCAGTGTGCTATGGCCCGCGCCGGCGGCGGAAGGTTTACCCCCATACACGTAACGATCGGTCGACGGCCGGCGAACCACGACCGATCGGAACGAAGCGTGGTCCTCAACTCGCAGTTGGTATTTTGCAACCAATTTTATAAAGTGTTACATTTATAACAATGTTATAAAAATTGCTACATAAAAAATTCCAACGCATATGGTTCCGGTGTTATTCTCAAGATGAGGTGTTATTCCCTCATACAGGAAGTGGCTCCTAGGTAGGAATAGAGCCCGTGGTTATATACAATGGTTTCTAGAAAAATAGTACATTTATGCTTTATTTCCTGCTGAATGCATAAAAACCATTTATCTTGAAGAACGAAATTGTAAAAAATAATTTTCTATTACAGCAAGATAAGAAAACAAATCAAATGTAACGTATTAAATACTGTTAATAAATTTTATTAACAGTACCTATTTTTCTTCAAACAACATTCTTTGTAAATAGGCCTACTTCATCTGAATTTTTTTAACCTTGATCTTTGCTAGGGATGATTTTAACTGTGATGTCTTCAAGTAAAACTATTCATTTTTCACAAATTGCTAATATACATTTTTTATAAAATACTAATAAAAGGCAGCCTAACATTGCCTAAAAATAAAAAAAAAACTCTAAAAAAGCCGTTTTAATGTGTTTTTTATAGAAAACATGTGTTTTTATTTTACACCATATAAATGTTTTTAAAAAATTAAGTTTTCACAATTATTTGCACATCTACACAGCTTTCAAACGACCGATAATTATGAAATCGGTCCTTAGAACTTTGGATTTTTCTGCCTGAAAGATGAGTAGATACAGAGATACCATAGTCTCTATTTTTTATTTTGTGTATTTTGTGTATCGAACGCCAATTACGAATTAATATACCTACTTCAATTGCGGCATCAATGGACGTGAATATGATAGTGGTAATTATCAGTATACAGAGTTGTGTAACCAACTGAAAAACGAAACCATAATGTTCGTGATTAAACTCACAATGAGCGAGCTTACGTACGCGGGCTTCACTCGGCCTTCCGCCGTCGACCGATCTGAAGCGTCCCCACACACGCAACGATCGGTCGCACGACGGAGGCTGGTCGGACGTGGTCGGACGACGACTGATGGGATTCTCATCAGTCGTCGTCCGACCAAAATCGTCGTCAATCGGTCGGAAGCGTCCCCATACACGTAACGATCGGTCGCACGACGAGGTCCGTTCGGACGGATCTGAGAGACCGATCGTTACGTGTATGGGGGGCCTAACAGCGCGCTGCGGTGATAGGCTTTGTTATAAGTTACTAATATTTTGGTTATACGTCCTTATGTATCGTCGAAATATATTTTCCGACGGTTCATTTCCTGTTTTCTATCACGTTCAACTAGTATTCTCGATGATATCTCAATATGAAAAGTTTAAGATTGAGTACGTTCTTCTATATAACTACCGTATTTTTAGTGCTTAATCGTTATTTAAAACTCGGCCGGCTGCGCCTCGTTTTAAAACACGACTGCGCACTAAAAAGAGCCACTTTATTGCCTTGTGATGAACTACTATTAAACATCTGATATTGTTCAGCTGTAAATACGTGTAGTTGTTGGTGATTACAGATATTCACAGTATTGGATTGGTCGGATGTCATTGATTTAGTGCTAAAAGTAACATTTGTAGCCAAAATAAATTGCTTGATTTCGAGTAATACGCATATTAGTCATTAAAAAATTGTTAGAGGAGTTCCAGTAATAAAAACCCCTTAGCGTGCACACGAAATTTAACCCAAGTTCACGTTGACAGCCTGTCCGGATGAGTCAACTACAACGCAAAGGTTTTGTCGCATAAAAAGCATCTGCCTTCCCGCATGTTTAATTTGCCGTGAAGTACTGTAAAACAATGGTGTAAATCAGCTATTACATGGGAACCGCGGATGCCGGTAAACAGCTGATCAACAATGTAGGCCTAAGCAACAAAATATGAAACACAAAATTAAAAACAGCTGATTTACACCATTGTTGCACCACATGCTAGAAGTATCCTCATTATTAGCATTTCAGGGTTGCTTATTAATCACATTTTTATAATTAAATAGTTATTATGATAAATAAATACGCCATATTTGGTATTTTCGTGATCAGAAAAACGAATTCTTTTTTTATGATGATGAGAAAATACATACTTGCATTAAAAATAATCAACTTGTCTAAAATATCTCAAAAACCGTTTGAAGTAAAAAAAATTTATTTTAATATTCAGAATTTACGTAAAATTTCAGTGAAGTTTGATCTAAAAAGTTTTTTGTATTTCAACAAATAACAAAGTTATAAGCAAAAAAAGTTTTGAGCAAAAAACAGTTTTTCGAGCACAGCGAACGAATCAGTAGAAATATCTGGGATTTTTACACATCATTTTGTTCAGCTTATAATTCCGCACTACTTCGCTAATTTGACCTTTCCTGTACCTAACTTTTATAGTTTGCGAGATCCCAATGGATAGCATAAAAAAATGAACACACTAATTAATTAACATTTTCACTAACCTATGTTTTTGTGCCTAGTCTTTTGGGCTCTAAAAGGTTTTTCAAACTTTTTCGGATATGGCCATGTACCATAATTATCTCTATCTTTTCAGACGTAAATTTTATATCATATTGTGATTCAAAAGATTAATGTTATGCAGAATTTTGAGAATCATGACTCATTTTAATATCGCATTAGTGTTTCGTATTTTTTTTTATAATCAAGTAAAGTAAGGACATATTACAACATTTAAATTAATTTTTATTACAATCGCCCAACTAACTGATAGTGGATCGGAAGTGATTCCTATCTTAACTGATACTGAACAATGAACGTTTTAGCCTAGTTGCATTTATTTAATTGAAATGACATAAAAAGGTCATTTTATTAAAAACAAATAAAATCTCATATATAATTTAAGGTTCTAATAAAAGTATTTTACTTTTACTTCAGAACATTTTTTGAGGAAATATAAAATTGTACAGCCAAATAAAGTTTTTTAAAATATTAAAGTATTATATGAGATTTTAAAACCTATGGTAAGAAAGAACATTTATAACAATTATATGTTTAATACGAAGATGTACAATTTATAACAACTATACATCACACAGTTTTATTATCTATAAGGGTACCGTATGGCATCATGTCAAACGTTAAGTTCCTCTTATAACAGAAAATTGTCAAGATGCTCTCAGCACCCACTTTCAAAATGAGCCCGTCAAATAAAGTCTGTAAAGCGAGAAAATTTCGTCCCGGTCACGATTTGAGGTCTTAGAATTCTGAAATTAAGTTGGGTTTATCATCATAATATTATTTAAGAAAATTTGGAAACTTTAAGAGTCTTCATCACCTTTGGCAAAATATCCATCGTACACTCTGATTTCCTTCACAACTGTCCTAGTACAGTCAGGTGCGCCCAACTAGGGCGAGGGGTGAGGCGCGGGTACATTTCTAAAAACATCGGACTGCGACGTCCCACACACGCACGCGCAGACTCGCTACAATGAGATCGGCCAGTCCGATGCTGCTGTAGCGTCGTCCTGTCTACATTTGAAGAGTATTTTAAAATTATTATTAATACTTGGCTCGAACTTTTCCATTTCAATATAGCCGATTAACATTTTACAGCGATTACAATTAATTAAAGGTTTTCAATTATTATATTAGCTATAGCGTTTGAACAGAACATCCGATTTAGATTAAATTTAGTTCAGGGGTGTAAGGCAGTATCTACTTGAATGAGTTCGCGAACCAGAATGATCAGACAATACAGAAACTAAACAAAATAAGTAATTTTAAAATGATGGAACTAAAGTAATTATTTTCTTTAGAATAATCTGACGCAACGTATAGAGTAACCCCCGCACACCAAAAACAGTTAGTTGACACCCACTATCAAAGGACATATATAATCAACCTCTTGTAATGTATGCTAAATTGCGTATAGGGCCTATATTGATAATTTTATTCGAATTAACCGAACTATGAAAGAGTTATACTCGTATACTTGTAACTCGTATAGCCTAATTAAAATTACAATTTTGTTTACTAATTGCTTGGAACCATGAAGTTGTTTTTATTTATGTTTCTAGCCTCAGTGTTTGAAAGTCGAAACATCTAGCTGTGTTTTTCGGTGCCGCTTTTTTTACAACAGTAAGTTAAATTTGTACAGCATAATGGCTTCACTGGATTTTACTTTTAATGTTTTTTTCTGTAAAGCAGTATTAAATAATTGTAATTTCAATGACATGTGCAACCGTACCTCTTTTCTCTCGGACCATGGAAGGCTCTAATTAAATAGTGGTCAATGAGACTCTGGCCCAGAGTCTAAGAATAAAATACATAATCAAAGTAATTAAATATAGTAAATAAATCAACCGATCATAATTTTGAAATTCAAACGCAAATGTCAGTATTTTATTAGAACAACTATAGGCTAACAAAATATTCCGGATGATGATGAAATCTGCTCAGATGAGATAATTTTTCCCTAGTAAAATAAATAATTTTTCCCTTATAAACAGAACTGTATAAGATTTATTTGTCTTTTTAATTTGTCTTCATCATCACGTTATCCTATTGAGAACTGAACAAATCAGTGTACCAAATTTCAACTCTCTTGCGTATCGAAAAAATTTGAATAAAATTTATTCAAAAGAATAACACTTCCCCAATTTCTAGGGTTGCCTCCATAGACAAAGAAAACAAATCAAATTAGAAAAATTTTACATCATATGGACTAATTTTGTGGGCTTTTTATGCCAAATAAATGGTTTCTTAAAATATAAACTGAATATTTTAAAGTTGTTATCACAATTTCTTGTACGGTGGATTTTGATATTTTAAATTTGTTGAATACATCTGCGGAGAATTTTGGAATGGTTCCAATGAATGGTTAGTAATGAATGAGTGAGGGATTTTTTTTTTAAGGTGGCGACTCACTACCTGACTTTTCACCGGACCGAGCATTGTACCGAGCAAAAACAAACAGCAAGTCCGGAAGTGTGTCAGGGGTCCGTACATCGGACCGAGCGCACTGGAGGCTGTTTTGGGGCGAAACATCAAAGAAAAGATTGGTCAGGTGCACGGTCCGATGTACGGTAGTGTGTCAAGGTCAATTTTGCTAAGAACGCCGTACCGAGCGTGGCCCCGAACGCTCGGGATGGAAAGCCCCTCAATTCTCCACCCCATCACCTAGCGGCGCCCTGACTCACGCTCTCCCTATCCCTCTATAAACTTCCTTCACCTCGCTTGGTGGATTTGTCCGGTACGATGCTCGGTCCGATGTCCTGCTTGGCGAAATGTTCGGAGTAAATTTACGTCCCTTTATTATGTAATGTACGTGAGGCCTACGATGCTCGGTCCGATGTCTTGCTCGGCGAAATGTTTGGAGTAAAATTAATTCCCTTTACGATGTAATGTATACGGTACGATGCTCTTTCCGATGTCTTGCTCGGCGAAATGTTCGTAGTAAATTTACGCCCCTTAACGATTCAATGTCCGGTACGATGCTCGGTCCGATGTCTTGCTTGGCGAAATGTTTGGAGTAAAATTAATTCCCTTTACGATGTAATGTATACGGTACGATGCTCTTTCCGATGTCTTGCTCGGCGAAATGTTCGTAGTAAATTTACGCCCCTTAACGATTCAATGTCCGGTACGATGCTCGGTCCGATGTCTTGCTTGGCGAAATGTTCGTTACGTCCCTTTACGATGTAATGTACGGTACGATGCTCGGTCCGATGTCTTGCTCGGCGAAATGTTCGGAGTAAATTTACGTCCCTTTACGATGTAATGTTCGGTACGATGCTTGGTCCGATATACGGTCTGATGGGAAGTCCAGTAGTGTGTCGCCGGCCTTATAAAAAGGAATTTCCTTCAGGTGGTATCAGGCGGAACCGTATTCCGCGCACTTCCGGTGCTACAGTATTTGTTAACACTGCCATTAGAAAAATTGATGAACGGTTTAGGCTATTTGTTTGTAAGATTAAAATTTAAATCTCATCTGTGAGAAGTTGAAAATAAAATTACACATTACTAGTTTTCTGTATTATGTACTGTAAAAACCAGTATAGTGAAAATAATGTACTGCTCGTCTTGAGTACATAAAAAACAATCGCCAATCAACCATAGTGCTGTATAAACACACATGTTCTAAAATTGAATTGTACGAGTAATTTAGATGGAAAAAGAAGTATTCAAATAAATACAAGGGATGTGTCCCCAAACATCACTGAGTGATTTATAATGCGATAATGTTTGTGTGTGTGTGCTTGTGTTAGTGAGAAAGACGACGTTTGCGAAAAGGCTAGTAGCGCCTCGAACGGACGAATTCCCAGACCCCGTTTTTGCTCAAAACATGCGTTCGTAGTCCCCCGTTTCGGACGACATTTTTTAACCGATTTGACTGAAAGTGGTCTTAAACTGTTCAGAAAGAGTGCCTGCGTGGTTCTTGTACCTCGATAGTTCGATAATGTTTCTTAAAAGTATTTTAAAAAAATGTTAAATATCTAGTAATTTTCTCCTTTTTTAACTGTATTTTTTAGTACTACCGAGTACGTTTTTTATTATTATGAGGTACAAGAACCACGCAGGCACTCTTTCTGACCAGTTTGAGACCAATTCCAATAAAATCGGTTCATAAATGTCGTCCGAAACAGGGGACTACGAACGCATGTTTTTGACGTTTTTCGCAGGGGTGATGAAGACTCTTAATATGCCACTGTGATCTCCATGCTGAAATAAGAAGTTATATGAATTAGTAAGAAAACGATATACTAAATAATGAAACATGGTAAGTAAAATAACTTGAATTCATGAGTATTTTGTTTCCTGAAATACTCTGTTTTAACATACTCTCTTCCACAGGGGCGGCTCGTGAGTTTTTTAGCGACCGTGCAAGACCAAATTTGCCGCCCCCACCTGCTTTGTAACATCATGCTAACCCCGACCACCCCCCTCCAGACACTGCTCCCTTTCGGCTTTCGGGTAACTCATGATAAAAATGACACAACCTCGATTTCATCTGGGAGCTTCACCTTGATTTCTCGCCCAAACTCCTAATATGTTGGTACCGTTAGTGTTAATTGTGGTAGACAATAAATAGATCGGTACTGATCAATCATTATTTAAATTAAAAACTAGGGAATTGCAGCAGTTAAAACATATTCGGAAAGTATTTATTTTTTAATTAATAATTTTTAAGTATTCCTTAGAATTAAGGATATTTTCTTTGTATATTATGCTTTTACGTTTCCGATATTCTGCGCCGCTTAGTTTTTTGACATGTCAATTCAGAACTTAATTGAAAACATAAATAGTTTTTTATAAAACTGGAAAGTAATAGTTGTTTACCGTACGGTATCTTACCGACCTAAAATATTATTATTAAAATTATCAGGAACGTGCAACAATCGGGAATCTCCGGGTTGGGTAGGCAGTGAGGAAAGTTTTATCTGATCAGATAACAATTGGCGCGTCCGGCAACAACGACGTTCTGATTCCAAGAATTGAAGCTTCAAGACGAAAATAAAAACGCGTTATCTATAACAATCACGTATTCCATAAATTTGTTGGTCTTAAATTACTGATATTATTTTGAAATCTTAAAATAAATGTATTTAAATTGGGTTCATCTAAGTAAATTTTTAAAACTTTTAGGCCTAACTATAGATTCTGAAGCAAAGTATGCACAGATACACTGTCTTGCAAAAAGTCGGGTAGAACAAACAACATTTCCGAGCTGCCGTGCCGGCCGCATCGATGCATGGACGACGACTGGCTTCGGCATGTAGAGTGTGTGCACCCTCAGTTTGGCCGTTCGCCGTTGTGAAATATTTTTGTCGTTTTAGCTCGCAATGGAGAATTTCGTTCTTAAAAGGACTTCATATGAATTAATGTTAATGTATTAACGTTGACAGTCCTAATGGATAAGTACCATAAGTTGAACTTAACAACCTAAATTCTTGAAAATAAAATAAATATTCCATGAATATTGTTTCTATCCGATTCTTTCTCTCATATTCTCTCGAAAAAATTAAAACCTACCATCACCATTTCTTTCGCCACATGCAAGTTACTTAACAAAAACTCTCCTCCCAAACTGGTTTCCTTTGACGAAGGGTGCTTATGTCATTGATCTATGAAAATTTCGTTGTTTATAGTAATATGGCGGATGTCCAGCGGTCCAGCATAACAGAACGCCGCGCCAGGATGAACACCAATGCTTGCACCCCTTCTAAAAATTGCCGTCCGTACCGTACCATTCGTCCATTATTAGAATAACAATACTATGAAGAGGATACCTACAAGCCTAGAAGGGTGCCTAAATTCTAAGGAAGACACCGCAAACTTGGATGGGTGTTCGAGTCTTTCAGGGTTCGCTTGGTTGCTGGTTGTATCCATACGAATTTCAAAATCATACAAACAAGATCATTGATCTGCTATCTTGCATCATAAATAATTTGAGGAAAACTTATAAATTTACTCGATAAAAACTGTCATTTCCCCTCTCTCCTCTTGGTTTTTCAAGTGCCTGCCTCTCTGACTCCCCGTTCTCGTCACACAGAGCCGCGCTCCGCGCCGCCCCCCTGAAGCCGGGGCGCCCTTGGCACCCGTGCGGGCGCGCACGGGCCACGAGCCGCTACTTCTCTTCCAATGACTATTTAGACAATACTAGTCTACTTGTTTGCTCGAAATCGAGCAATTTATTTTAATAGAATACAAAAGTAACATTTAGTTCTAAATCAACGACATCCGACCAATCCAATTGTGAATATCAGTAACCACACAAAAAAAAAAAAAAAAAAAAAAAAAACTACACTGCAGAACAGACTGCAGGTATCTAACCTTTTATATTCGATTTACAATTTTTGGTGTAGTTGGATAGGGCTTGGACAGTAGTTGTTTCCTGTGAAAATTTATGAAAATTGGATTTAAAATAAAGTCACTAAGCAAAAATTAAACTGGATATTCTCCAATTAGAATAACGCTGGAATTGTATTGAACATTTTCAATATCTGTCAATCATGTAGTTGTAAATAAGTGTAGTTTTGTGTGATTACTAATAATCACAATATTTGATTGGTTGGAAATGATTGATTTTTAGCTAAATTAATATTTTAAGCAGTAACATGTAATGGTTTAGTTTAAATTGCCTGATTTAGAGCACAAAGTACACTAGTAATAATATGAACAGAAAAGTATTACGTTTTCAACAATTTCAAATTTAATATTAGTTAAAGGCGTCACTGCTGCTAGAAAAACATTTTTTACATAATGAAGATGATGTGGTTGTTTTTGGTAAAATATGTGGGACTTAGTTTCTTGTTTGTCTGTGTGTGATTTCAAAATAATTTCATGGATGATTCCTATTACAATGCAATATTTTACGTTTACTATATTAACGTGTGGAAAAATATTTATTTTACTTTTTTAAATCATCACAAAAAATACAGTCAGTATGATAAAACGATCTTAGAATTAATTGTTATAAGATGTCTTAAATTTTAGATTACAGTATACTATTAAACAATGCTTAGTTTTAGCAGTTCTGCCATTCTTTGAATAACCATAACAAATCACATGAAAAATTACCTTATATCTTTTTAAAGTTTATTTTCTGAAGGGAAAAGATTTTTTTTATCAAAAACTGTTCTGATATTTATTGAGAAAAAACTTATAAATTTGATTATAACCTTGAAAAATGAATGTCTATTGGAGATGACGTTGGTGGGATGATGGACACATTTTTTGTGAAGGCAAGTTTTTGATGAATTGCTAAAAATAGTTGAAATATAATCAGACGGTTCCACTTATTTGTGACGTAAATGATGAATGAAATCTATTTAACATGCCAGATTTAACTTTCATACTTAAAGTTTTTTGCTTATCTAGATTAGGTTACAATTTGCTATCATAAAGCAGTAAAAGATAACCTTTCACTAGATTCGATCAAGTAATTTTGTAACACATAATCGCCACATGTAGTGTTATCTAAACACATTACATATTGGGCTAATGCGTGTGATTAAAAATCTGGGACTACAACCAAATAAATAGTAGGATAAACTGAATAAAATAGTTAAGTATCTACCTACTAAACTTTTTTCGCTCCTTTTATAACAGAATTGGCAAGATACTCTCAGATTTATAAATCATAAATCATCTCATCATAAATCATCTGGTTGATAAATCATCAATCAGTAACCTACTCATAAAGTTTATGATTTTTTGAATGTATCTCTTATATGTTATATAGCCTATACTATAGTATATATCTACACGCTAACGTTTTTTTTTAAGAGAACTCCTCCTACAATTCTCAACCGATTTTAAAGTTTTTTGTATCATTGGATGGGGCTTGATCTGTAGTTATTTCCGTCAAAAATGGATGAGAATCAAACTTAAAATAAGGGCACTTTCAATGAATACAAAAACGTAAAGAACAAACGTCACATCTTATGGAAGATGAAAGGTCAAGAAAGTTTCTGTTGATGTAGTAGATCACTCCGTCATGAGAGCGCACGAGACAATAACATATTAGTCAGATTTCATTCTGACTTTGCTGCAGATAGTCACCAGTAAAGCTCTCGTCCTCACACTTCATACATAACCTATGACAATTTTTCATTACTGCACCATTTCTCACAATTAATTAATTAATGTAGGAACACTTTTTCCGCCCGCCTGCTTTAGTGCTCATTTTGGAAACCAAGAAAACAAATTTGAAAATACCATGACGACGTTTATAACATAGTTTAATTTTGTAATCATATGATTCAATAAAATATCGTCATTAGAATAACATTAACACGTTCGCGGCGGCGAGGTTTTTGCTCGAACCTCATCACCATCCTGAATGTAAAAATTGTAAAACCCACCGTAGCAGCAGAAACCCACGTGGTCCCGAAATACATTGTACTATTGAGCAGTGCTGTGCAAAAGCTTCAGTTTTTTAGCCCAGATCCTGGCTTAAAAATAAATCATATTGTAAAGCACTGCAGCTTGGGAGCGATCGCACCCATCAGGATGGCATTAGGGTTCCGCATGGGAGCGATTGCTCCCATGCCGCCTCGAACGTGTTTTAAAGTTTGAAAGCCCATACTACAACAAAGTCTTAGCAATAAAAGGATTTAATGACTAAAAAAAAAACGATTCTTCTTGAAAAATGCTTTCCTTTGATACCAAATAAGCTAGGTAACTAATGTTTAAAATGGTGTTATAACGACACAATACTAAAAGGGAAATTTAATATCTCCCTCTCTCGTACTATGTTTAGGCCAACTCCTCTGGCGCTATCTCTATTTGGAGTGCTCAAGTTCAGTTAACAGCGAAAAAAATTGTTTCTTTACGTTTTTGTATTCATTAGCACTATCCACAAATCTATACTTATTTAATTCGCTAAGGGTTTTTTTTTGCCTTGAGAACTCCTCCTACAATTTTCAAGTTTTTGGTGTCGTTGGATAGGGCTTGGTCTGTAGTTGTTTCCGCCAATGATGAGAATCTGACGGAAAATAAAGACGTTATCTACCATTGAAATCTCAAAATTTTCCATTTAATTAACATTGGGATTGAATAAAGCATTTTAAACATCTTTTAATAATCAGCTGTAAATACGTGTAGTTTTGGCGATTGCAGATATTAACAATATTGGATTGGTCGGACGTCAATGATTTAGAGATAAAAGTAACATTCGTATTGTATTACAATTAATTGCTCGATTTCGAGCAACACATGTACTAGTTAGTTTTATTTTAAACATTTCATTTAACATTAGAATAACATTAGGGTTGGGCATATAAAACATCTGTTAATGCTTAAAATGCGTTTAATTGTTGGAGATTACCGTTGCTGATATTTACAATATTGAATTGGTCGTAAGTTATTGCTTTAAAACTAAAATGTAACTTTTTTACTGTATGAAAATAAATCGCTTGATTTCGAGCAACAAGTACACTAGTTTTTTTTAAAAACTGCGTTAAAATAACTTTTAGTAAACCGGCAATATTTTCTTGAGTTATTTCAAGTACTTAGGTCTTTTGTAAAATTAGTGTTTCATATGTTTATTTTGTGTGTTTGATAAATTGGACCCATTAAAGCAGAACTTCTCGTCTCCTGGTAGTTTTATAGATAATTTTACCTCGTGCATGGGACCGAGACCTTTAATTTGAGACCACTCCCATCTTCCTGCGATTTGTATAAAGCCCTGTTTACACGCTCCGATATATCGCACCGATGTGATTGGTACCAACCATAACGTAGCGATAATCGGAGCGTGTAAACGGGAGATCGTAGCGATATATCGGGGTTGGACGAAAAATGAAAATTTCATTTTTCTGGCTAGATTGACAACGATATCGCAAGGTTGAAGCGACAGATTGGAACGTGTAAACAGCGCTCCAACTTATCGGTGCGATCAAAACAGTAAACAAACAGTTCTCCCCCGGTCAGAGTGAAGCAAGGAGTTCATTATGGGTGACTTAGTCTCTCGTGAGTTTATAGAATTATATAGGAGTTTCCCTTGTCTCTGGCAAGTGAAATGTACAGAGTACCATGATAGGCAGAAAGAAGACATTGCGTACGCCGAAGTAGTTGAGAAGTATAGGGAAATTGAACCTAAAGCCAGTAGGAGCGATGTGGTTAAAACAATTAACAGTTTAAGAACAGTTTACAAGAAGGAGTTTGCAAAATTGTTGTAAAATATATAGGCTAACAAACTGAGAAGAAAGTTGGGGAAAAAATCGCTGCGTGTAAACGTAACATCAATCTTCCAATTTATCGCAACGATTTGTTGGTGCAATCAGATCGCTCCGATATATCGGAGCGTGTAAACGGGTTTTAAGCTCACACAATTTTTCTCAAGAAATGTCGCTTACAGATATATATATATATATATATATATATATATATATATATATATATATATATATATATATATACATCGATTTGAGTTTTGATTTCATAGAATAAATTGCGAGATGAGACGTTAACATTGGTTTGTGTTTTTGCGCGTCCAAACAGCGAATGCGTTGTTGTAGTGACATCTATGGACGCGAGACGATTTGACGGCTGCTGCCTTTCATTGACTTGGGTTCACGGTCTCGATTGATACCAATGAATCAGAATGGGAATTAGAGTGATTTTAACGATTTATGCAACTGATGATAGGAAATATATGTTTTGAGGTCTTGATTATATTAAATTAAACCAAACGTTGTAAAATATTGCCGGCAAACAATAATTACTTTTGATAGATAGCCTACTATGTTCGCACAAATTATTGAAGAAAAACCTTTAAATTACTAAAGTATATTTATGAATGTAAACTTATAACTGCCTCCGATAACGCGCTCACAAGTAAAAGTCATTTTAAATAATGTTACCAACCCTGCGAGTTAATACGAAAATGAAGTATAAATATTAAAATTTCAAAATGATTTATCGAATTTTTCATTAGAGTTTCAGCTTTTTAAAGTGGTATCTGACTAACATCACCGGATAGCTTCTTCCATGCGGATCGGACGAAGAAAATCTTGTTCATTTGCTCAACAGAATTTTTTATTCTTATGACTTAGTCAATTCCTTAGTAGTTTCACTCAGTAATAAGTTAAGATTGGAAAGATGTTTCAAATTTGCTCTTATTTTAACTTAAAATTCACAGTAAAGCCCAAGCTAATCTAATACTACAACTACAGTGAGACCGCTCTCTACCAAACGTGTTTCCTGCCATGTTCAAAACTGGGTTAATATTTGTATGAACATCTCAATAAGCAAATACTTACTTACTTACTTACTTTATCAAGTATCAAGTATCAAGTAAGAAAGTATCAATAAGTAAATGCATAAATCTCAATCATAAAAAATGGCCTTGTCAAACAGTACAATTTTGTGATTAAAATTTAAGTTCCAAAAGTAATATACTTGTGTACTTACAGTAGGTTATAGCGGATAGTAATTTATTTGCAGGGTAACAATGCAGTTTATGAGTTAAGAAATTTTCGGCTTTTTGTAAGATAAACTACACTTTGAGTATATTTAGAAATGCGTTTCTATAGATTCATCCATCATTCACAACATATAATTTTTTGATTGTTTTTTAGAGGCTAATAATTATTAAAAATATTGCTGATTATTATTCAAAATTTAGATATTAATGTTTTAAAACCTTTTATCTACGGTTGGCTATTACAAAAATTTGTTTAACTCTACAATAATTTTTGGAAACCTCACCAGGAATTTTAAGAGTTCTTAAGGTGCGTTTGCACATGAGGTTACATGGCAACCAAAAAATGTGAACTTTTACTTATAAAAGTTGATCCACCAATGTTAAAATCGAGAACGTTTTGTTGTCGACCTCATATTGTGTAAACGCACCTTAAAATGCAAAGTTTGAAAACAATTTTGAGATCGTTGGAAAATATATGGCCACAGACACTCCTCGTATAGTATAGGATTATCATAATATTGTCAGGCACTGACCTGGTTTGGCAAGGAATGCTGGCTTGCCCTCGACGGACTAACTCACTACCAGGCGAGTTGTCAGGTCTCCATGGAAACCGGGGCGGGAGGGGGCAAGAAGAGTGGGGGAAACAGCTGTTCAGCACGCACAGCTGTTTCATTGTTGAACACGTGGTCTGACGTCAGAGAACCAACGATGCAGAAGACGCGTGTAGAGTAGTGATTACGCGAGAGCATATAGAGAACTACAATTTAACTGTAAGGGCAAACAATTGAATAGTGGTGGGTGTTCTTTGTTATACAGTTTACAGATCCGTACGGTTTTTATTATAACATTGATAGTGAAAATTGGTTTTGTAATAATAAAGTTAGAAATAAAATTATTGATTAAATTTTTCTAGGCTACATATTTTTGCTGAGAATGCTTTTAGGACTCAAAGAAATATCAGTACAAACAGTAGTTTGTACCTGTAGAAATGTTTTAAATTGCGAAACATCTTTATTAAAGGATCATAAATTCCTATGCAGAATTCATGGAGGAAACAAGAAACAAACAGTTTACAGCTTTTTCCATTAGAGCTCATGAAACCAGGTTTAAATTATTTTATTATTCCTCTTCCAAAATTCTAAAATCTTTTTTGAACAACAATTTTAATATATATGTTTTAAGCTAATCTACAACTGTTTTTTATATTTTTTTATTATTTATTTTTATAAAACTAGTCTAATTGTTACTCGAAATCAATGAATACAGAGTCTTTTAAGAAGAACAGACCTTATGGCTTTAATTCTGCCGGTTTTTTTTTTTTTTTTTTTTTTTTTATTGGGCAACTCACTACCTGGCTGCGCGCGCTGTACTCCTGTGCCGTTCCTTTACGTGAAATCCCCCCCCCCCCCTTCAACCTAGCATCTACGGCGAAATCAGCCCCCTGGACCTAACCAAACTGGTCGATATGCTATAAAATTTATATATTTTGCTTCAGTATGAAATGCAAAATCTAACAGTATGAATATTTTTTAATTTGTAAAATATATGTAATTTACAAGTTGGAAACTTTTAATTTTTTATTTAGTCTGACATTAAAAAGTTACTAAGCGAGGAATTTTTTTATTTTTGGGTCAGAAACAAACTTTCAGCCGGAAAGTTGTTGACATTTAGATGAATTTCATCATGCAATTGAGTAATTTACGATTAAATGTTTTGATAGTTGGCAATTGAATTAATAGTGCCTTGAAGAAATTCACTTGAGTCTCGCGCTCTCTTACTTCATCGTTCGGTCTATGATTTCATAAGAATTACAAGGTTGCAGCCTCCCCTGCAATGTCCGGCTAAACTCAGGGTGATGGGTGGGGTTCCGAGACCAAGGAATAAGGAATGGTTTGGGAGGTTGTACCTAGTGTTGTGATAAGTCCCTGCTGGGCAAGCTGATGTCGATAGTTGTTGTTTAGGGGTGCCACTCCGTTCCAGGTGAAGATTCAGGGCTCTAACGGAGAAAACCCCTTCCCAGAGGTTACCCAGCAAGGATACCAATTTATTTTAAGTCCAATTACTCTTGCCTGGCTATAATAATACCCATAGATAAAAGTATACCATAAAATGAAGGAATTATTTCAAATATATCTACTACTTATGACTAATTTTTCCAAAAGATTGATAAAAGAATGAGAAAATTATTTACTATGTGAAAGCAAATTCTTCAGTTGTTTTTTTCAAGGGCAGAAGGCCTTACTTTTATCAAAATTATAATCTACCTTTGGTTTCTGGGAGTCTCAATGACGACTCTGATATTCAGAAAATAATTGTGATTTAATGAGTGGAATTCCAATAATATTCAGAACATCTAACAACTTAACATAATACTTCATAAATCTTGAGGAACAAGGAAAGAAAATGAGTACAAGTTGTTCAATACCAAATTAGACGGTGGCCACCAGCTGAAAGACATTGATAGTCTACATACATAACCCTTAACACTAAATTAAATAGAGAAACATATACCACAAAATAAAACTATATAACTAACACCGTTTATCCATTTATGTTAACTAGAGATCGCCTCCTGATCGAAATTCGATCAAAATTTCAGTTGATCTGGACCCAAGACGCTTAAAAACATTTTAGAACTAAACATCTGTTCTTCCTAATTTTCTAGCAGTTGTTTTTACAACAGCTGTCTTATGATTCATTCAATTCTTTCTCCATAAGATTAACATTGGAACTTTGAAAGCCTGTGGGGCGTAGCCCTGGAGTCCGATGTGAATTAGAATGTGATTCTGCTCATCTACAGGACTATACCT